>OZ038483.1:53431412-53491412 GCA_964036315.1 Acanthosepion esculentum
AGTGGCAGAACAGAGACTGGGAGAGGTAGTAAGGAGGCGAACATTGCTTAGAGATTTTTGTATAATTATTTTTTAAACATTTCATCCAAGCGAGGCAAGGATGCCGCTAAGACGCAAGGGGTTATTGAGTTTGAAAGAAACAGAGGAAAAAATAAAAGAACAATATTCAATGAGAGAGATGAGAATTGACTTTGTATTTAAATGTTTGTAGTTGACAGAATATTAGGAAACCGGGAGAGCGTTCTACAGGCGAGAAGTGCTGGAGGAGAAATTATTGACATAGAACTTACTGTTACAGCAAGAGATTTCATTAGGTAAATTATTTGACAGAGCTGCAAATCCCATACTGTGTTTAAATTTATAATATTGAGGAAAGCGCATTAGAAAAATTACCGTGAACATATTTACAGAAAAGGCACAGGGAAAGTGACTACGGCTGTTGGACAGTGACTAAAGCCAAGATGCCGATTCAGGAGCAGATTTTGTCAGGAATCTTTATATATATGACAGAATCATCAGACAAGATATAGAAACAATATTCAATGCACGAACGAATGGTAAACTTATAATTGTGAAGGATTGATTCAATATAATCGCAACACTTCATGTCAGTGGAAAACGAGAGTCTGATAAGGCGCAGTAGAGGTTAACATCACCTGTCGATGGTTATGGCATATGGTGTGAAATAAATGAAAAAGTAGGTCGTAGGAAATGAAGAATAGGGGAGAGAGATAATAATTGGTCCGCGACTTTAAGAGATTAAGATTGTAATATTCAGGAAAATATTCACGCGGGGGTCTGTTTTTTATGAAAGAGATATCTGATCAAGGCTGGCGCGTTTTACCAAAGAAACCCCTCAACTAGAGGGGGGGGGGCTTTTTTGGTCCCCTTGTGACCTCTGCCATTTTCTTTCAACACTGTTTTATGGCCATCCGCCATCTTTAAATAATTATTTTAAAATTGACGTTACATTGTCAGTCATCAGCTAATAATATACAGGGTGGTCCGAAAGTCCAGTCACCCCTGACTATCTTCCAGACTGTAGGAGCTCGTGTCAGGCGAAATAGAAATTTATATTATGTAGGGGTGACAAGATTTTCAGATCACCCTGTACATCGTGTATCTGTAGGGCCGGTTCGGTGCGTACTACGCAGGAACCCCGAAATCATATTGTCTTAAGACATCATGTTAGGAAATCATATTGAATAAGGAATTTGTTTTCATTTTAAAAAAAATAACTAGAATAATTCATAAAGTTTTAAATCTTTTAAAATTCTGTATTAACTTGCGCCGATTAGGTGATATTGTTATTAAATAAAAACTATATTTATTAATCATAAATTTAAAAGCTTACTACAATTCAGCGACCTACAGTATTTTAAAAAGAATTTTGAATTTATTTTGTGTGTATATAAACGTACCGAATTTTGTAAATACAGACGTTCATACAAAACTTTATCAGAAAATAAGAGCGGTAATTATAGTATATTTAAAGCCAATGTACCTAAAATTCAATAAAACATTAGCTTACAGAGAATATTTTCTTAAATTTATTTTCTTAAATTTTTAATATTACGCGGTAATTAAAAATATATATAAAAAAGTCTCTCACGGTATATTCGTCAAGTAATTTTTACAGATATGATCCATGTAGAAAAAATTAGTTAAATTTCCGTCTGTAAATAGAGTTGTTAGGCTGTCAACATATAAAAACAGCTACATCCGTGTTAAAAAAAGCATTTATGTGATATTTTAAACTAAATTAAGTAATATTTGTTTCAAATCAAATTAATTAAAATTTAAATCAGCTTTTTTTTTAATAAAGAGAATTACATTGTGCTGGCAGATAGCTAATATCAGCGATTTTTAGCCATTAAAAAAGAACGTCTTCTAATCAATTTAAATTCGTTTTGAAATGCTGCAAAGTGTTTTACTTATTAAAAATATTAAATTTAAATTAAAAAAAACTTTAAGAAAGATTTTTCATTAAAAAAAAATAATTTTAAAATTTAGTTATCGCTTTTCTTTGATAGCGCCAATATTATTCCAATTCATATATGTAGAAAACGTGAGACCATGGAGGTGCAATAAGTTGCTCTCTTGGAGTTTAGCATCGGCCATGCTGATGGATGACAAAAATGGTACTGTGACGATTAAAGATAACTGTTTCATTTTGAAGGCGTTAAAACTAACAAGCAATTCTCTTGTCCCAGTTGACAACCGATTGGAGCTCATTTTCCAGATCAGTTTCCAGTTTTACTTTATCAGACTGATCGGACTTGATATTAAAAAGGATTAAATATTGTTACATTGGCATAAATACCGAGTTGGGAACTGATGACATCGGAAAATTCGATGATGAAGATAAGAAACAACGTATGTACAAGGATAGAACTCTGGGTCACACCCACATTAATATGATAAGATCAAGATGAGTTACCGTTCAAATTGACATTCATTACACGATTTTTTTTAAGAAAGATTGGATCAAGTCAAATATTCGGTCAGAAACACCATACCCCTTCAGTTTGTGAAAAAGGTCAGTATGTCAAACCCTGTCAAATGCCTTTGAGATATCTAAAGCAACAGTTCGAGCCTCACCGATCTATTTCTAAAGCTTGATACACAAATACAGTAATAACATTTAACACATCAGCAGTTGATTTAGGGAAGCGAATGTTATATTGTTTTTCTGAAAGAAGGCCATGCGAAGTTAGATGCTTAACCAATTCGGAGTTGATTAGAGCTTCTAGTATTTTGCGAAAAAAGGTGAAGAAGTCAATTCGAGGGATCAAAAGGTTCATCATTTCTGAAAAGACATTAACAACAGAAGAGGATTTTTCCATTTTTGTGTATTTACTAAATTCATTTTCTATACGCATGCACTTTTTTTGAAAAGTGAGGTTAACCCTGTACAAGACTCGGGAGCCACTCAAGGTAGAGGGTTACAAAGTAAGAGGCACAATATATGTGGATATGTGGAGAAGATAACGGTTAATCGTATACTTGAACAGGTTAAGATTGTCGTGATCGGGAAATATCTTGTTGGGACACGGTTCCACAGTGTAGTAATTCGCGAGAAGCTGCTGCTCGAGTGGAACTTACTTCACACTAATAGTATACGGAGGGAATAAGGGTGGTTCGCTACAATGCGAAGGTTAGAACTAAGGAATGTTCGTCTGAGCATTTTCCATGGAAGTAGCGATAGAGCAGGTAGAGGCTTGTGACATTTCGTCTGTGTGAGAGAGGTTGCAAGGTGGAAAATAATTTCTCACCCACAAGGACGTGGAGACGCTTTTGGACTCTATCGAAACTGGAAAATGAGCTTCTGCCCAAATATAACAGCAGTATTTCATTTTTTGCTTGATCTGACTCTTATAAAGGTAGATTATAACACGAGGAATCAGGTACTTACTGGAGCGGTACAGGGAACCGATAATTTTTACTGCATCTTTAGCGATGGATCGTATGTACAAGTTCCACTTGAGGTCTGGCCCAACAGTCGCCCAGGGACGGGACCTCCCTGATGAAATTTCCATTCATCGTGACTAGTGGTAATTCAGGTTCGGATCGGTGATGATGGAATGCAACTAGTTTTGTTTTCGTGGCATTGAGTGGAACTAGCCAGTTTCCCCCCCACTGACATGTTAGAGCTAAATCGGAGGAGAGATCAGCTGCCAATCTCTGGTCATCTAGAGTTTTGGAGGTGCACACATATACTGTAGTATCATCAGCACAGATATTCAGAAATGATCGGAGTATACTTTTAGCTAGATCAATTATGTAAAGTAAAAAGAAGTTTGGTTCGAGAAGTGGACGCTGGGGACGTATAGGTTGATTGCTAGGGACCTATCCGTTAGGAAGGATTTTATTATTGAAAAGACTCTTCCAGTGATTCCATAACCAGAGAGCATGAGCAACAATCCTTTGTGCCACACCTTGTCAAAGGCCTTTTAAATATCTAATGCTATTGTACTTGAGATGTATTTGTTGTCCAGTACTTCACTGATTCCGTGAGTAATTGTAGTTAGGACATCAGCAGTGGATCGGAGCGATCGAAACACGTACTGTTTGTTGCTCAGGAGGTTGTTCCTATTTCGATGATTAACAAAATTCTTGTTAATTATAGCCCCAAAACCTTGCTAATGACACTGACGAAAATGATGAGTCTATGCTGGGAGCGCCAGCATTCTTGAAAACCGGGTATACATTTGATACCTTCCACAGTTTTGGGAAGGATTTCTCCGTCAAGCAGTGGTTAAATAATTTCGCTAATGTTGGGATAAGCGCCAGTTACTCTCCTTACTATCATGAATGAACTGATCCATTTATGATAACTAGTCCTGGGTAATTGTCTAGGGGGAAGATAATGCTATTGCAATGGCTTGTCTAGCTGAGTATTGAATACTGTTATCACGAATGACACTATCGAGTTAAGTGTTGTGTTTTGCCAGATCCCACATTACAACATATAATATCGGGGATAGTCCTGGGTTGATATTCTTAACGACAACCACTGGGGTTTTGTCTGAGCCAGTGTCTTTCTTAAAGTCGAGCCTTTTGCTAAGTCTTGATACTTCTCGAGCTGTAATAAAAATACTGCTGAGATTGTGCCCAGGCGGGGGAAGTCGGGGAGGAGATGTCCAATGTTATTTAATGTTGAGTTAGAGGCAAAGTTGGAGGTGAAGAGCTTCGCATTATCTGACGAGGAAGATGTATCCTCGGGGATATTTATAATAGTGGACACAGACGCTTTGCCTATAGTCATAATTTGGTTGGTGAGCTCCCAGAACTCTCGAGATTCAATTTGTTTGTTTTCAAACTTGGCCTGGACCGCTTTTGCATGGCTACACTTTGCATTTTCCAGAACATTCTTGCAGCGATTGCGAGGAGTTCTGAATGCAGTAAGAGTCAAACTACACCACTTAGTGTGATAGATATTGAAGTTAAGATGAGCTATGACTTCAGCGCATTCAAGGGTGAATAGGGTTGGCTGTTCAGTTGTTGTTGAAATTTATTTGTGGGGGTGGAGGTATAAAACTCTCCCTTCCAGAAAGGATCCCTTCTGAAACGACAGTAACAATTTTGGAGGCAGCATGTTTGAAGAAAGTTGAGAGGAGCTTCTGTCGTGTAACTTCTAAATCTGTCTTCGTGTAGAGAAAAATCGTATTATGAAGCAGCAAATCAGGGGGTGCTTTTGGTTCGGCATCAGTTTGGATGCTGACTAGCGATCGGTCTGACGTGAACGAAGGGGTGGGGAACACCCGGTATTAATTCTGTATTATTCTAATATCTTTCTCAAATAAATCAATCTTAGCAGTCCAAACACTTATCAAATACTTTTGCATAATCTATAAAATACTAGTAAAAAAAAACAAACAAACCCAAAAAACAATAAGAATGACAATGTTTCATCTGTGAAAGCCGGATCTCTCAAAGCTAGGCACTAATTAAATAGACTGGTCCTCTCGTAAAATATAGGGTATATTTTTTCGAGGAATACGTTTAATAGATTTAGCATTCATTAGATATTTGTCAGAATAAAAAATATTGATGTTTTTTATCGATTTAGAAGTTCTATTGATTTATATCTATAATTCTCAAAATGTGTGTGTGTGTGTGTGTGTGTGTGTGTGTGTGTGTGTGTGTGTGTGTGTGTGTGAGATCGGAGATTGTTTATGCGTTTCCACAGTTTTCATCCGATTTCGATGAAATTTTTTTTGTTTGATAGATAATTCTTCAGTGCCAGTTTTGAATCCAAATTGGCTGGAAAAAAATTACAACCTTGAAGGTGAAAAATCAAAGGCAAAATTTAATGTCTGTAAAAAACAGCGTAAAATCAATTTCGAGAGTTGAAATCTAACGCAAAAGATTATTAGAAATATAAAAAAAATTATATTATAAATAAAAATTTATACACATAAACTTGCCCTGAAGTTGGGAAAAGAGAAAAACTGGACTTGTCTGAGAATATGACTTCCTTCCTTTGGTCTGCAGACCAGGCATTGGGATCTCTGCACCACTTCAACCACTTCTGAATGTTGCGAGTGAGAGAAGAGGTTTCCTTACTGCGGCTCTTCCATGATATCCAGCCTTATGGAGCTCACAACGAACAGTTTTAGTAGAAACTTGACTATTCAGATGATTATTCAACTCAGCAGTCACTTTGGCCGCAGTAGTCCGATGATTCTTCGCCACATTGCGTTTCAATGCACGTCGGTTCCTGTCAGTAAGTTTGCAAGTCCATCCCGAATTGCTATGCTTGCTAGAAATTTTACCCTGTTTCTTGAATTGCGTCATAGTTCTTGATATGGTAGCTCTTGAAAAACCGAACAGTTTAGCAACCTTACTGATCAAGGCTCCTGCCATGCGAGATCCAACAATTTGCCTATTTTCGAACTCAGAAAGGTCACGCATTTAGCTTAAATTTGACTAAATTTTAAAAATAAATAAGCCAAAGACAGTAAATTAGATAAATAAATGTATTTACAATAGATATAATCTGCAATTACGAAGTTTTAGTTAAGGTTCTTAATATAATAGGTCTTTGAAATATAGGAGTGGAATTTGCACCTGTTCCAGTTATTTTGTCCAACCCCTGTATAGTCTTAAGATGTGCTATACTTATGGGATAAAGTGCTCAATATCAGAGATAGAGCGTGTGTAAATATAAAAGTGAACATAGAAGTCAACACTTAGAGGTGACAGTCTGTCTCATGCTAGATGCAATCGTCAGGCCTGACTATTGCATCTAGCATGAAACATATATATATATATATATATATATATATATATATATATATATATATATATATATATATATATATAAATAAATAAATATAAAAGTGAACATTGGCGTCAACACTTAGATGCGACAGGCTGTTTCATGGCCTGACAATCCTGGTATTGAGCAGAATGTTCTGAATGTTTCTTCATACCAGTTCGCGTTAGAATTATCGATTCTCTCGCATGGATTGGATTTTTGTGTCCCTCCCTCGCATATTAAGCGAGTAGAAATTTATTCAGAGTTTGAAGTTTTGTTTGCTCAGCTAGCCAAGCTTCAACCTGAATTTGTTAATGTTGTGGACCCAGAATAGGTCCGAAAGAAAACTCGAACTCAGCAATTCAGTGAAAACGTATTATTAACAAAAAAAAAAAAATTTTTGCTGACATCTTTTTGCATCTACCAAGGCCAGCCGAAAAGACTTCGGGAAAGGTTTCTTTTAATTCCTTTTTTAGTTTATCTGACTCGGTCGTCAGATTTTTTATTTTCTGACAAAAAGTATTTATTGGCAAATCCCACAGATTGAACTCCTGCATCCAATCTGTGCCAAATAGATTGTCTGTGTTTTTTAACACGAATATTTTTAATTTTTTGGTTGTTCCGTTCAAAGTAACGTTCGCGATAATTTCACCTTCAAACTTAATTTTTTTATCGGTCACTGACCTAGCTATTTTGTCGGTTTTTATCATGGTTTGTTTATTTAATCTTTTCCAAGTATGTAGGTTGATTATTGATTAATCACACCCGGAGTCTAACTGTAAACTGACTTTTTTATTCAGTATTTCTACCTGCACATACGTTCTTATATTTTTGACATCCAGTTCGTCTGTTTTTGTGGCTTTAATCCGGCCTTTTCCTCTTTTATTTGTTCTGCAATGTGAGCTCTTGTGCCCAACTTTATTAAAAGTTAAGCAGGTTTTAAACCGATATTGGCAATCTTTAAACCAGTGAAGTGCTCCACAACGGTAACATGGACTAGGCGGTAAATGTTTCGGTTTTTGATTGAGTTGACTTTTTTCTTAGGAGAGTGAAAATAATCTTTTTTGGTTTGACTTGTTTTTGAAGGGGAGGATAAATGTGGTTTCCGATCTATTTTTCTTATGTGTGCAACGCCTGACTCTTCAATGTCTCTAGAATCATTTTTTACACATATATTTATGGCAGTCTTCGGCTATATTTTGTAAGGTTAAATTTGGTTCTCCCTCTAACCTGGTTAGGACTCTCCTTCTAATTTCTGCATCTTTTGACGATATAAGACCTTGTATGAATATTATACATTTTAAATTGTCTGCGGTAAGTTCGGCTAATTTAAAGTCGTCACAATGTTTATTAACTACCGATGCGAACGTCGAGTAATCTTCGCTGTCTTTCTTGGTTAGGTTTAAGCATTTCCACCATTATTTGTGAAATAACGACGTTTTGGGGCTGAATAATTCTGTAAGATTCAATGAAAGTTAAATCACTAGTTTTTCGAGGTAATATGTAGTCCACGAATTTGCTATGTTCAGTAGTCCCTAATTTCCGTTGCAGTAGGCGTAGCTTTTTAGCGCCTGTCCATTTTCCACAATCTATTTCGAAAGTATCTTCATACCTTCTGAAATATGAAGCGAAGAATTTTTCTTCGTCTGGCGAATAAGGGAAATTGTCAATTGCGCTCAAAATCGCGTTTTGTGAAAAAGTAGTTTCGCTCTCGGTATTTTGACCCTTATTCGACCCTGTTTGTAGAAGGAATTCTTCAAGCCTTTTCTGTTGTTCTATCATTTGTCGCTGTAATTTTAATTGCTCTTCTCCATGTTTTCGCTGTTCGTATTTTTGCTGTAATTCTAATTGTTTTTCGTAGTTTCTTCGTTGTTGTTCTTCGTGTTTTTGCTGTAATTCTAATTGTTTTTTTGGTTTCTTCGCTGTTGTTCAAACTGGAGTTTAACCAGCTCTAACATAGTAGCTTTAAACTCTTCCATGTTTTACTTTTCAATATTACGCTTCTACGTAAGTTTACTTGTACCAAGCATTTGTATTGCTCGGAGGAGAGAAGAAGAAGAAGAAAAAAAACAAATCACTTTGTTCTCACTTTAAATGTGTTATTTACGTACACAGTTGATTTTTGGACAATTGCGAAACGTAAAGTGTATACTTCGGCGCTGGAAACAAAATATTTTCCTTTCTTGTTAAGACAATGCCAGAACAAGGAACATTAACTTTTTCTCTGCGACAAAAGAAGAAAAGAAGAAAAGAATCACTTTTGGTTAGTAAGAAGAATAAATCAAATTACCAATTTTTTTTTTTTTAATATGATTTCACGTGGAGTTCGTTAAATTCTAGTCGCCAGTGTTGTAAACACTGGTAAACAAATTTTGTTTCTTTTATAGCTTTCTCGTGGAGTTCTTTGAATCTTCGTCGCCAGTGTTGTTTACACTGGTAAACCAAAAAAAAATTTCCTTTTTATAGTTCTCCATGGAGTTCTTTAAATCCTCGTCGTCAGTGTTGTGGACCCGGAATAGGTCCGAAAGAAAACTCGAACTCGGCAATTCAGTGAAAACTTATTATTAACAAAAAGAACGAATACAGAAGTGTTGCACGTCCGACTGACGACTAAGTACAGTAGTCAACTCGTCAACGGTATTTAGTGTCCTCCCCACGAGGGACAGATGTGGCACAAGGCCGGGTTTAAAGTGGGGTATTCCCGAACCCGTAGGCTCGGCCAAAAAATGCCCGTATAAACGGGATCGGCTGGTCTACCTCCCCGAACGAGGCTCTGCCCTTCGGCGGAACCTCGTCCGGGTTCCTCTCTGCTCAGAGGCAGAGAGTTCGACCGTCAACTCGTCAACCGTAGTCAACTCGTCAACGGTATTTAGTGTCCTCCCCACGAGGGACAGATGTGGCACAAGGCCGGGTTTAAAGTGGGGTATTCCCGAGCCCGTAGGCTCGGCAAAAAATAGCCCGTAGATCCCGTATAAACGGGATCGGGTTGGTCAACCTCCCTGAACGAGGCTCTGCCCTTCGGCTGAACCTCGTCCGTGTTCCTCTCTGCTCAAAGGCAGAGAGTTCGACCGTTAACTCGTCAACCGGAGTCGAGTCGTCAACGGTATTTAGTGTCCTCCCCACGAGGGACAGATGTGGCACAAGGCCGGGTTTAAAGTGGGGTACCCGAGCCCGTAGGCTCGGCCAAAAATAGCCCGTAGATCCCGTATAAACGGGATCGGGTTGGTCAACCACCCCGAACGAGGTTCTGCCCTTCGGCGGAACCTCGTCCGGGTTCCTCTCTGCTCAAAGGCAGAGAGTTCGACCGTTAACTCGTCAACCGGAGTCGAGTCGTCAACGGTATTTAGTGTCCTCCCCACGAGGGACAGATGTGGCACAAGGCCGGGTTTAAAGTGGGGTACCCGAGCCCGTAGGCTCGGCCAAAAATAGCCCGTAGATCCCGTATAAACGGGATCGGGTCGGTCAACCTCCCCGAACGAGGCTCTGCCCTTCGGCGGAACCTCGTCCGGGTTCCTCTCTGCTCAAAGGCAGAGAGTTCGACCAGTAACTACTCAACCGGAGTCGAGTCGTCAACGGTATTTAGTGTCCTCCCCACGAGGGACAGATGTGGCACAAGGCCGGGTTTAAAGTGGGGTACCCGAGCCCGTAGGCTCGGCCAAAAATAGCCCGTAGATCCCATATAAAACGGGATCGGGTAGGTCAACCACCCCGAACGAGGCTCTGCCCTTCGGCGGAACCTCGTCCGGGTTCCTCTCTGCTCAAAGGCAGAGAGTTCGACCAGTAACTACTCAACCGGAGTCGAGTCGTCAACTGTCTACAGTCCTCTTGCAGGGCATAATATAGTCATAAGACGAGTCTATTTTGTCCATGAAGGTAGGTCCCCATAACAGTTAACAAGGTCAGTGACCTTAAGCAAAGCTAAACAAAGCACATTCTTACACAGGTATTCCTGTTTCCTATAATGAATCAAGTGGAACAGGGAACAATATCGGGTAATCAAAGCACTTCGTAATAATAAATCTTTGGTGATTACAAAACCTGATAAAGGCTCTGGTGTTGTCATTCTTGATTATCAAGATTATGTTAACAAGATGACGACTATTCTTGGGGATTCCTCTAAATCTGTCCAGTTAGGCCCAATAGATAAATTTGATTCTACATTATCTATTGATGTTAAGTTCCAAAAACGTCTAGTTAAGTGGGTTAAAAGTGAGGAATTGTCAACAGACATTTCTAATATATATATATATATATATATATATATATATATATATATATATATATATATATATATATATATATATATATATATATATATGTTAAGCCGGTTTGGATTAAAAGAATACTATCAAGAAGTGGCAATGTGTCATTTTTTTTAGATGTGATTTCAATTGCAGATTCGATTTTGTTTTGAGATCTTTTATTTCAGTATTGTGTAGATATATTGGAAAGACGTCATCTATATAGTGAAATTATTTAGCATTTTTGGGTATGATATTTTTGAATGGGTCGTATTCTACGAATTCTAAAAAGAAACAAGCTAAAGCACTGGTAAGAGGATAACCGATAGGCTGATAGAAATTTTGTTTAGAAACTATTATTGATGGTGAAAAAAAATAGTTTTGTACAAAGTCAATACATTTTATGACTTTGTTGATCAGATGGGAGAGCTTTAGTGAGCTAATTCTTAAGAAAATTTAAACATCTCATCAACAAATCGAAAACATGCCTATGAAAAATAAAGTCATTGTTAGTTTAGATATTAAATCTTTATATACGAACATACCAGTTGACAAATGTTCAAATGATTCTGAAACCAGCCAATGTTTACTTTCAGAGTAAATTAAAAAAAACGGCCCATGTTTACCGACAATTTCAAGTGTAAACTTGACCAATGTTTATCTAAAGAATCAAATATTGACATGTCCAATCTTACCTAGGACACAAATATAATAACGAGAAATAGATTTCGACATTAAATAATTCAGCATCGGTTGATATATCGTCAAATCCATCAACCCAACAGACATTTCTTTTTGTTTGCTCTAAGCACATTTACTAATATTTTTTATTCTGGAGCGGTACAAACCCTCGCTTTTCAAAATCGGCACTGTTCAAAAACTTTTATGACCCCTTTAACATAGACAAAGAGTTCCGAGCCTCTCACTGCTTTGTTACTATTTCCATGTCAAATGTTCAGGCGGTCTACATTCCTTAATCCCGCCAGTTCATACCTTTACAGTTAGGACGCGCCATGCCATGCACAAGGGTTAGATCGTCATCCCTTCCTTTGCATTCCATTGGAAAGGAGAAAGGTCAAAGTAGACAGAGTCTTTCCAAGGACTTTTTCAATGTGGATCGGACTTCAGAAAGGATGCTTCCTTGATCACTATGGTCTTCATGTCTTCATGTCGGGCCAACAATATGTCATAAAAATCCTCATTATCTATAGTTCTTATTTCTCTATAACTATTCATTCAGGAACCCTCTGAATACCTCTTCAGCCCTGTACTGGGCGAACAATAGTATGCAAAAAATGCCTGCACTAGACATCGCGTACAATTTTTTGTTTAGAAAATCAAATCTGATGTATGAAATTTAAAACAAAAGAAATCATTTATTTGCAATAATTTCTGTGGAAAGAAGAATGAAAAAACTTGTTCAAAATATTCCTTTGAGCGCTTATATGGCAAGAAATCTTAGCCTGACAAATATCTGAGATATATAATGAGAAAAGAAGACCTATCAGACAAACAATATGGCTTTCGCTTCTCTTTGTCAACTACTGATGTGTAAACGGTTATTGGCGAAAGAGTATGGCAAGCTTTAGATAAGGCCAGGCAATTGATATACATATCTCGAAGGTGTTCGTCAGGGTCTGGTATGCTGATTTAATTCACAAGTTAAAGGTTTAACGTGTTTATGGCCTAAATTTTGATTGAATACAATATTTCTTGTCAATTATTCACACTATTTACATTGTTCAGAATGTTATCCTCATCTTTATTGCTATATTCACGACTTTTCGGGCGTTGTACGCCCCGTCCTTCTTCAGGTGATTGGGATTTCTAACTGAACCCTTTATTTCGTCCACCGGCGTAGATTGTTCTTGTGCTATGAATCTTCTAGATGTATCAGTTATTTCCTTTTAACTCATCAATTTTTCACCTTTGCCAGATATTAAACTCACAACTCTTTGGTTCAAGTCACTGGATCCAACCAACGCTTTTATCCACTGGGTATCTGGGAAGGGGCATGACACGAAAACAGTCTACCCCGGTGGATGTAAGAAAGGGTTCAGTTCGAAATTCCAATAACTTGAAACGGCCGAAACGTCGTGAATATTACAACAAAGATGAGGACAATATTCCGAACAGTGTAAATAGCGTGATTAATTACAATATATCACCACACAAATATAGACAGATAATTCTTGTCAAATCGCGAAAAGAAGGTTGTTTGAATGGCCACAGCTTGAGATCTTTCTGTCTCAGTATATATATATATATATATATATATATATATATATATATATATATATATATATATATATATAAATTAAAAATGGACATTGAAGTCAACACCCACAGGCGACGGTCTGTTTCATGTTAAAACACAATCGTTAGGCTATCGCACTTTAACCCATAAATATAGCTTACGTTAAAACTATATATTATTATATATATTATACATTTACTAATTTAAAAATATGGTTCCACCACTACACAGGAATTACTATGTTTCAAAAACAGAAATTAAAAACTTCAAATTCAATTATAGAATTAAATTAAAGTCCCTAGTCCTGTTTTATTTTCAAGCGAATGATGGAAATGATGACATCAGTTCAACGCATGTCGTCTGGTCAATTTGCGATATATATGATAATATATAGTTTTAACGTATGCTATATTTATGTGTTAAAGTGTGATGGCCTGACGATTGTGTTTTAACATGAAACAGACCGTCGCCTGTGGGTGTTGACTTTAATGTGCATTTTCAATATATATATATATATATATATATATATATATATATATATATATATATATATACCAGACGACAGGCGTTGAACGGATGTCATCATTCTTTGAAAAATGCACCCCTACCCTACCTTAACTTAACCGCTTTGCGAAAGTAACTTATATTTTGATACAATAGTTGTCAGTGAAAATGAATACCCTACCACTCCTTATCAAAATGATTGAATTTCCCCGTATCCTTAGAAACTAATATTATAAATGTATGTGCTTATAAAACTCAGTAAATTTTAAAATAAGTTATTCCAAAATTCGCTTGAAAATGAAACAGAACTAGGGACTTTAATTTAGTTCTATAATTTAATTTGAAGTTTTTAATTTCTGTTTTTAAAACATGGTAATTCCTGTGTAGCGATGGAACCATATTTTAAATTAGTAAATTTATAATATTTATGCTCTGCAGATTTGCACTGAGCCATGTTTTGGAAAAATAAAAATAATCAATAAGAATACCGGATTATATATCTTACTGTTCTTTCTCTTTATTATAATATATATATATATCTTATCTTATCTTATATATATATATATATATATATATATATATATATATATATATATATATATATATATATATATATATATATATTGCGTATATTTTGGCGGCATGTTTTCATTGAGAGATGTTTCATTGAATAATTTAGACAAATTTTATTTACTTATTTTTAATTTGATCTTTTTATATTCCCGGTCAAGCTTTTTGGTGTCATTATTAAAGAAAGAGAGAAAATTACCATGTTGATATATATTATTTATTCCAAGTACTTTCGACATTAGCACAATGTCATCATCAGGGTGTTGTTTTTTAAGACAAATAGAATAGTATTCGTCATTTTCAAAGACAAAATTGATGTGTTCATCTGAAAGTTTAAATCTTTTGCTGGTGAAGTGAAAAACGCTGAGTTTAGTATCATTAGCTAAGTAGTGCTTCAAGGGCAGTAACTAAGTTATGAGGTGTCTAGAGTTATTTTTTAATAAGTATTAAGAACTATTGGGACAAACCTCGATATTTTAAACAATCTACTATACGCATTTTAAAACATTTGTGCAGTATTCATAATTAATTTTAGTAAGGTTTGGTTTCAATTTTTAATATAGATAGCTTCAAGAATTTTTAGTTTATGTTTATTATTTTCATGAAAAAGTATAAATGTATTTTCAACGAGAATATTTCTGAATTGCGAATGTGGACATTTATGCCGTTGTAAATGTTTGTAAATGCTCAGCCGCCGAGACAGCGTTATCGTAATGTGGCCAACAGGTATATTATTTTTTTCGTTTGAGATGCAATATTCCAGAGGACATTTACATTTATAAACAATGCTGGTTTTCTGCAACATGTTAGTTAGTGGGGAAGTGCCATTACGAATAATTGAATTCGAAATGCTGGATTTAATGTAGTATATAATTAATTTTATTTTATTACTAGGATCTGTGGAGGATATGTTAATATTTATTAATTTTTTAGGATATTTTCGTCTTGTTTGCAATTAGAATGTATTTGGTTGTGATATAAAAGATGAATATGCTTGTGATTAGTTGAAATATATTCTATTTGCTTTATATTAAAATTTCTGATAGAACATATTATTTGTTAATCAACAATATAATTAGAGAAATTATTATTAATAAGTGTTTGTTTTATACTTTTTAGTCCACTATAGAAAATGTGTTTCGTGGATGAATTAATTTTTGCAAGGTATAATAGATTTTTATAATTGATATTTTATAGTAATTTGGGCATTCACTGTTATAGTTAAGGGTGCACAAATGTATGCGGGTAGATTTTTTATATGGGGAGCTGGAGAATGTATTGTAATTAGTGTTTATCAATATATCTAGAAAAGGAATTGTATTGCTATTATTAAGTTTGTATGTAAATTTAAGGACATAATTATTTTGGAATTGTTTCCGTACTATTGAGGATATTATCGACGTATCTTAGATGCGTGGAGGTTTTTTTTAAATTGTTAAATATATTATTTTCAATATTAGACATATAGAAATTGCTAAAAGTTGGACCCAGAAGTGAACCTATATTTAATTTTCAGATGAACACAGAAACTTTGCCTTTGACGAACACTACTATATTTGTCTTGAAAAAAAGACAACACCCTGATGCTGACATTGTGCTAATGTCGAAAGTACTTGGAACACACACACACACACACACACACACACACACACACACACATATATATATATATATATATGTATAATCTCTGAATGATACCAAACCGGTCGGGATTCGATCCCAGCTTGAAGCAATCGGATATCTAGCCACACTGATGAGCTGTGATACAGCAAAACAGTCTGTCTGTGGATGACTACTTATGCTCTCGAAATAATTCGATTGTGCTCTGGGAGAGGAAGGAGTACTTTTATAAACAGTGGCTACTGCTGCTAATGCAATGCTCTTCTACTCGAATCGAGTTCTCCGAGCTATGACGTCTTTCGCACAGTAAAAAGGTTAACATTTTCCATCCGCTCTGCCGTGCGACAATAGCTTGGGGAAAAAAATCTCTGACTGATGCAAGGTCGGTCGGGTTTCGATCCCAGCTTGAAGCAATCGGATGTTTAACCACACTGATGAGCTGTGATACAGCGAAACAATCTATCTATCTATCTATCTATCTATCTATCTATCTGACAGTGACGCGTTAGTCCGATGAAGTCCTGAAAGACAAAACGCCTCACAAGTAAACTTTTTCCACTGTCATACATTTTCCTTAATATTGTTCTTGATATATAAAATATATATCGTTATCTAATATATATATATATATATATATATATATATATATATATATATATATATATATATATATATATATATATATATATATATATATATATATATATTGAAAGTGTTAGAATCATTGTATGAAGTCCTACCAGCCACATCTCTAAGAAGGAATATTTGTTAGTCTTAAAAATAATTATCCCCTTAATGTTATATTTTCTGACATATAACACTTACCTGGAGTTGCATATTTTTTTAGCCGTTGTGCACATTTTTTAACCTCGATTTTCGATTTGGTGCGAGAGGATCGATAAACCGGTTTTACGACAGCTTAAAAGCCACCATAAATATATCGGCTTTAGATTTATGTCTTATGTCTTGTTTACACACACACACACACACACACACACACACACACACACACACACACACACACACACACACATATATATATATATATATATATATATATATGTACACCAGCTTTAGATTTTTTATTTTCTTTGCCATTAATCCTCAATGTTTTTGTCTTTTCGTAAATCTAACAGATTCTTAATCATATTTTAATAATTAATATTTTATGGCTTTCATTTTACGATCAATAAATTTATTAATGTTTTTGACACTCTGAACATGCGTCCGATATAAAAGATTGAATGTTTGGCGAGTCGTTAGTCTTACGCCGCCTGGTCACCGCTTCGTTTCGCGTCAGAATGAAATGCTTAGAATTCTCTTTTTTAATCACCCTCTTTGTTTGTATTCACAATGTGAAATCACAGTGTAAGTATAGAAATTATATCGATAAATTATGTTGTCTTTTACTATCATATTGAGATCTGTATCATTTTTATCTTGATGTAAAGGATATAGTATTTTAGTCATAAAAAATAACAAAGAATTTTATGTTGATCGTAATTCGTTACTTCCAAAATCATGCATACTTTCGACAATCATAGAAAAAATGGTAGCACAGTTTTAAAACAATTACCAAAATCAGTGATTTATTCGTTTTCATTGAAATGTTCAACATCTATTCATCATGAATGGACTTTATATTGTCTCCTTTTTATGTTTCAGTTTTGAGGAAGTATATTTCCTGTCAATGAAACCGAACCATTATTTAACTTGTGGCTCATACGTACTAGTGAATATTGGATGTTTCTAATTTTTATATTTTTATGACGATAAATCTATATATAAAATTCTGTGACATCTCTTAGTCCGTCCGTCCGTACGTCCGTCATACCCTACAAAATAGCCATACATTGACCAATCGAAATCAAATTTCGGGAGAAGTGCAAAGAAGATAAGGTGTTACAAAGTACAGTTGCGTAGCTGAGTACAATAAATTTTCATTATGTTTTGGTAAAAATTAAAATTTTTATTATTTAACATGCAAAATACTTCCACTATTTTAAAAACAAATTTAATGATTAAAATAACAAATACTTATTTCATAAAAATGCAATATTGTTTCTATTCTTCACTGTTAAAAAGGAAAAAAGAAATTTTCTTAAAAAATATTGTTTACCATGAAATCCTATTAAAATTAAATCAAAGTAGGATTTTTGTCATACTATTTTTGAAACAAATCAGCCTATTCAAATTTAATCGATTGGTTTACGAAATTGAATGCAACGTAGTTTGTTAGCGATAACTTCACCAATACTAAATAGTGTGAAGATTTCAACACGCGTAACTCCTTGAAAAATACGTAAAATAAGTTAACGAAAAATTCATTTGTTTTTCTAATCAACGAATTGTGAGTTATCATTCAGGTGAGCCCTGTTTTATTGCCATGCCAGGCTAATGATGTCTACTTTGCCTTTTCGACTCTATTAACAGGGAAACATGGCAGGTGACCAGTAACAACGAGATGTTTAAATCTAGCCTTACTGATATACCCGTCTTTATTGTCACCTGTTTTCAACCAGGGTCAATTATCCAAAAGAGACCCATTCGTCATTCGTCGAAAAGAATCAATGAGGAATGGTGTCCTCGGCATTCAAAGATCAAAACTGGTTACAATATTGTCCCCCTGATCAGGGATTTCATAAAAGAATAAAAGTTCTCTAATAACTACACACCAAGTAAAATAGTAGTACAATATATTGGTTGACTATTCTTAGTCCCGCTATTTTTGCTCTGGCCTTCTTTTTTCTTGAAGTGGGATAGATACATTTCACTTATCCGTAATTTTGAGGGATGGCGGGAGGTCTGTCAGTAATGCTTGACCGCTTCATTGCGCTAAAAGTGACTGCGACAGATACACAGCATGGCGTCTGCAAAAAAATGCTGAGCGCACAGAACAAGTTTTGCATCTACCCACGTACAATTAGTTGTGTTAGTTCCAGCGATAAAAAAAATGCGTTTTTCTTTTATTTTCATGAGTAAATGATTAAATAAACTTTCTGTCTCTTTCATTTAGCCTTGGATAAATTCGTTCTAATATCACATGCTTCTATCAATGCCCCATCGGAAAGATGGGGGAGATTCGTTGATAAAGAGAGATGTGCTGATGAATGCTTAAAACGGATCAACTGCCATTCTTTCGAGACGAAATCAGCGAAGTGTTTTTTGTCAAAATATGTCACTTCGCATGATTATAGACCCAAGAGAAAACGACAAAGGGATTTTTACCAGCGAATTGATCGTAAGTATTTCCTTTTATCTTTCAATGAACATTTGGTAAAAGTTTCACTCGCGACGGAAAAATAAAATTATATGAAAAAACACGCCATTAGAAAATGAATGTAAAGTCATATAAAGTTATGTCACATCACGTCATGTTACGAAACCCGTACCCAACCAGGATCGATGGGGCATGATATGTACGGCAACCATAGCAGCAGTCATGTATCTAGGGATAGATAGGCGCTGCAGGGGTACTACATGTTCTGCCGATAGAGCAAATGTAGTTTGTCTAGCTGACGGAACCCAATCATATTCAGGATGATTTTGAATTCAATTTTGCTTCTCTTAGATTGGTTGCCACCTCAAGGCAGCAGCTGTTATTTAATCCATAGCCGGGAGGAGGGAAGATGGATTTATATATTTCCCAAGTTTATTTGTGCGAATGTGTTAATAACGAACTTGGCACGAATTCGCAGTCGATTATTTCTTTCCCATATGATAACTGCTACACTACTCGTCCATCCAAATTCCTCTATACACCACTTCAATCAACACGAAATTTACTCACGACGATTGGAGAAACGGTGACCATTTCCTGTAATTATTCAGTTACTGCGAATCTGGAAATGTGCAGAAGAACTCGAGTATATTTCTTGGTTCGGCGTCTGTTGACTTGTTTGGATTGATTGATCTGAGGAAGAATTCAGCGAAAATGATTTTCAACTCGATAATCATCGTAAATTTGCAGAAACAGAAGATGAAGGGGCGAGAACAGATGAAAATAAGGAAACCGCTATAAAAGAACTTCAATTATTTCAACTTGTTGATATCGATGAAGCATTTATATTTAAATGTCAAAGGATGATGGATGTTTGCGAAGACTTGAAAGAGTCGATTGCTTGTGACATAGAGTGAAATTAAAATCGAATCGACGTCGGACAAATACTTTTGTCAGAAATAAATTTCGTATGATGTTCTATGGAAAACAGAAAGCAGTTATCTCCCCTTTTACAGGTTGAATTTACTGACAATGTTTGCATTATATTCAGCTAAAATATCTTTTTGAAATAATATTTAAATTATTTGATGAACGATCTGAAAGGAGGGGAAGCCATTGTAAATTTTCCTAATGACTCTTCTATGTATTATGCCGAATCAGGATATATATAGGTTTAACATTCTAAATATCGTTTCTTTTTCTGTTTTCCCCCTTTATTGAAATCGTGCCAAAATACTTTTTTTGTATTGTGTATTCTTGTAATAAATAACATTGACTTTAGAACTCTATTATTATTTTAATAATAATGTTGTTCTCCATGAATTTTTACATTACTGGTATTATTATGATATAATACATGGGCAACGCTGAGTGTCCCTGCTGGTGTGAAATTAATTAGAAATATGATAATTATTTTTCTTAACCTTAAGTGCTGTTGTATTCTATTTAGCTAAAAGATATTTTTGCAATAAAATTTAAAAGTTTTGCTGGATGATTTGGATGGAAGGGAATTCTTTGTAATTTTCTCCAGTTATTCTTTAAAAAAGTGAAAATCACAATGAATTAACTGCAATAAACAGGTTTCATCTGTATTTTTCATATTTGAATAGATAATAAACTTTCCTATTGTTTAATATTAATCAAATGGACAATATTACTGATGTGTAGGGTACCTTACAATTTTTTTCGTTAAAGTCTGTTGATTAATATCAAAGAAACAACAACACATACACAAACACACACACACACACACACACACACACACACACACACACACACAAACAAACACACACATACACACACATATATAGACTATGTTTATACTGGTTGCATCACTGTGGAACAATGTATCGTCAGTCTATTACTAAATATATAGCTTTTCTTCTAATGAATAATAAATTTACATATATAGAGATTTATTTCCAATTTCCATTTTTCTGCTTAAAGTAAAAAGTGGGTAACTACTGGAATCGTTACTAGAATTTAATAATTCGTAAGATTCATACCATCTTTGGTTTAATGTTTTTTAAGCATTTATAAACTTACCATTTGCTCACGCATTGGATATCGCTTTCCCATCTGGTCTGGTAATTCTACTATGTACTTAGAGATTCTTGATAAGCACAAAGAAGCATATGCAATGTTATTGGTACTGACTAAGCATTTTGGCTTCAGTCGCCACATAGCTTCCCTGTGTCTTTTCTATAAACGTATTTATGGTAATTGGTCTGATGAGAGTCACTCTTTTGTACTGAGACTATACGAATTTAAGCGGGGTACTCTATTTACGGGAAGCTTTCATCTTTTTGCCTTTGAAATATTTAGATAACCGTATGTTCTATGCTGACAGTTTCTTGTCTCGTACTTCTCACTTGTGGAACTCTATTTCGGTTTCTTGCTTTCCAGTCAACTCTGATCTTTACAAATTTAAATGCAATGTCAATCGTTATCTTCTGTCTTCTTAATTCATGTTCTTTCATTTTCCTCTCTCCTTAATAATGATTTCTTTTTCCTATATTTTTCACACTCAGTAACTCTTTGTGGGATGAAATGATTAAAGCAATAATTAACTCATTCTAAACTAGGATGCTGAAACTATTTAACCCATTAGTGCGATATTTTTAGAGATAGGGTTACCAAAAATAAATAAATAAATAAAATCGCCAGTCCTTAATTTACCATTAACCAGCACGATAAATTGCATAAAATGACTTAAAATTTCCAGAAAACGGTTTCTCGAATTCATTCGGTAAAATTTCTTTTCAGTTATTTGCATTTTGACAGTACTATTAAATTATTGTGGAGATAACGGTCTTCGATAACAGATTTACCGGATCGGTATTTATTTCCTACTGAAATGGGTTAATGCTGGACGAAATTAATGTTTCTGCTAGAAATAACTATCAGGAATTCGAATAATGATGGTTTCGATTTAAAATTGTGGGCCTCTTTTTGAAATCCTCCTGTTTCTCGTTGCTTTTGGTAAAAAAATCTCCCTGTTTTCAGAAGTTAAAGAACTTGGTCTCCAGGTTTTAAGGATTTTAGGTTTACAATTTTGTTATAGGTTTTTTCCTACTAACATGATTAAAGAAAAATAAGTAAATTATTACGTTTTGATAATATACATTAAATGAGAAAATTAATAATCAAGTCTAAGTGACATTTTGGTGATTTTAAAAGTTTAATTATAACTACATCTCTGTTGCATTTCTTTTAACAAACTAAATAAACTTCAATTTGAAAGAGAAGAATTTGCTAAAGCGTTCCCTGCAATAAATAGGTAAAACAAATGGGAACTACTAAAATCGATTAGTCCCCCATTAACAAATAGGTAAACATTTCTTTAACAAAAAACAAATGTCGCGGACTAAGAAAGCTTTAGACAACTTTCCACTTAAGAAAATTATTTCCTAAATGTTTTTCCCTATTTTTGACAAGTGGACCAAGTAGTGCCAACAAAAGAATTACTTACATTCTAATCACTTCAGTTGCAATGAGCGCTCATCTAACATATTGCGTATGAACATAACAATCCGAATAAACCCACAATAATTAATGATCTCAAATAAATAAGATTCTTTTCTGATTTTTCAGCTAACGAAGAATATATTCCCATGAAGTATTCATCAATTCGCCGTAAAAACGACTTAGGTCGAATGAAAGACCAAACTTTAGCCGAGTGTCAAGAACATTGCCGAAAAGATCCAAGCTGCCATTCATTTGAAGCCAAATTAATCTGCACAAGTTGTAAGCGTTTCAAGTGTAGGTTCTCCACTGCAAGTCATCTAACGGATAATGTGACCCCAAGTGTTTATGACTGGGACATTTACATTTTGAATCCAGGCACGTATTGATGGGAATAAATGTCAAATTCTGTATTTCTTTTATTTATGGATATTCTACATGTATCATAACATTCTGTCTCTTCCTCCTTCTTCTTCTTCTTGATAATCATAATCATAATCACAATAATAATAATAATACCATAAAAACAGAATGTGCTTTTTTACTGACATGACAGTTCCTACTGAGTGTAACTTGTCTCTGAAAATCTTCCAAATTCTATCAAAATAGAAGGATCTTGAAGTAGAAATCTAACAAATGTGGCACATGAAGGCATCAATAATTTCAGTTGTTGTTGAATCCCTCGGTTTGAAAATGTTCTGATAGTCTTTAAAGAATACAAAAAAAAATGTTCTGACAAGTACAGCTCACAGCTTACGAAAGGCTTTATCAATGTAAAATGTGTGTGCTCTTAGTTTAAAAAATGTTCAGTGAAAATATGATGATGCCATTTTTGACCATAGGTCGGAAGGAAATGAGTATACAACAGGAATTAAAGGAAATAATAATAATAATAATAATAATAATAATAATAATAATAATAATAATAATAATAATAATATGGAAATACCCAGGAAATGACAAAGCACGCAAATTTTGGCTCTATCATTTTGCACAAATTTAATCAATGCTAATTAATAACCCCAATGAAATTCCAGAATGGATCACTGAAGGGATTACATATCTCCTACCTAAACGGATGAAACAGATGATTAAAAAATTATAGACCAATGACATGTCTATCTACCACATATAAATTCATCACGTCTGTTCCGACGAACTCTACATACTCTATTCACAATGAAAACAGCGTATTTTTCCTAGAAAAGTAGGGATGTCGACGAGTTTCATATGGTTGCAAAGGCCAGCTACTAATAAATCAAATGATCCTGGAAAATGGCAGGAAAAAAGATAGAAATCTCAGCACAGCTGCGATAGATTAGCGTAAAGCCTTTGATAGTGTGCCATACTCTTGGATCCTTAAGGCTTTCGAAATGTATAAAGTCTCTTCGGTGATAGTAAATTTCCTTAAATATAGCATGAAACTGTGGATAAATACATTATACCTAAATCACACTAAAGCTACTGATACTTCCAAATGTTTGAATATCCGACAAGGAATTTTTCAAGGAGACTCCCTGTCACCTCTTCTGTTCTACCTGTCCCTAATCCCACTTTCGCATTAACTAGGCAGTAATAACTATGGATACAAAGTAAACAAGTACGTTATTTAATCATCTTTTCTGCATGGATGATATCAAACTCTTTACCAAAGAAAACAATGAGTTATAAGGCATCTTCAAAACTGTAAAATGTTTATCATGACATCAATATAGATTTCTGATTAGATAAATGTGCAAAAATAACATTCAAGGAAGAGAGAAACAAACTCAGTGGATCTAGATTTTGTCAGAAAGATTAGGGAACTGGAACAAGAAGAAGTCTATAAATACTTAGGAGTCAGTGAAGGAGATGGAATGCGGCATATCCAAATGAAGGATAAAGTAAGAAAGACTACTACAGGCGTGTGGGTCTGGTGCTAAACACCGAGTTGAATTCACAAAATAGAATATCAGCCACAAACAATTCGGCTGTCCCTGTGGTGCAATACAATTTCGATATCCTTAATTAGACCAGAGCTGACATTAAGCGATTGGATGTCAAAACGAGAAAGCTTTTCAAATGCCACTGCATGCATCGTCCTAAGGCTGATGTTGATCGTCTGTATGTGCCCAGATCCGAAGGAGGCAAAGGATTAGTTCAACCAGAACTGTCTTACAAAACTACAATTGATATGTAAAGATACCTGGAAACTACAGAAGACCGGATTTATGATCTGTGTCAAAGAACACGAAAGAAATAAGAAACTTTATTCAGTAATAAAGGAAACTGTTGTGGTAGGATCCACCTAATCTGCATAGGTGACTACCAACTATATAAATAGTGGTTGGTACCGGAAGACGAGGAGAGGAATCACGAGATCCAACTAGAGACTCTGATCGACTGCGACTAGTCAACACATTCTCCAGGAACGTCTTCCCAGAAATATACAGAAATACTATATGTACTTATTGTGTACACTTTCTTGTTATAATACATTCTTGTTCTAAGTACATTTTGTGTTGCATTATTATTCCATGCAATAGGCGAGATTCAACAATGAGTCAAGACTCAACAGAAACCAACAAATCCAAAAGGGAATTTCAAGTGGGTAAAGAAGTGCAAATAAACCATAATATATCTACTGCTACTAAGCTTTTCAGGGTCAATACTTTGTCCGTATCAAAGAAGCTGGTGGAGACAAACCCCGTGTTAAAAGCTGAAACCGAAGGTTTTATTCTTGCTGCACAGAACCAATACTTGCTAACTAGAAATTACCAAACACACACATTGAAAAATTGTGTTGTTCTCAATTGCTGATTCCCTGATAAATATACAGAAAGAATTGACTGTCTTGTATCAGGTTGCACAGTGTTATCACTAACTGAATATAAAACTCGGCCGATATCTGCATTAAAAGATTTGCAAATTTTAGGGAAAGGGAACTGAAAGAAACTAGTATGAACATCATCCAGACCTAGTTACAGAGATAGGACCTGTAACATTTTTATGGGACTTTACAATACACGCAGACAGGACATTCAAAGTTAATCAGCCAGATATCGTGATCAAAGGCCACAAGAATGTGCTTTCTTTTTGACATAGAAGATTGTAATGTATCTTTGAAGATCGTCAAAAAAAAAAACTATCAAAATACAAGGACCTTAAAATCGAATACTCAGAAATGTGGCACATGAGGACATTGACAATTCCGGTTGTATTTGGAGCCCTCGGATTGATTGGAAAATTTCCGATAGACACATTGAAAGAATTCTTGGAAGCCCATGCCTTAAAGAAATACAAAAAAATGTACTCACAAGTACACCTCATACATTACGAAGAGCTTTATCAATGTAAAATTAGTGCGATCATAAGTTTTTTCTTTTGCTTACAAAAATGATCAGTAGAAGATGTTATGAAGTCATTTCTGACCTTAGGTCATTGGTTGGGACCCGGAAGGAAATATGTATACAACAGAAACCAAAGTAAATAATAATAGTAATAACTGTTATAATTATTCGTCATTTAATTATTATATAATTTTGTTTAATATAAGATTGAGTTATACATATTTTCCATTTCTTTTTATCAACATTATTTTTACAAAAATTAATTAAAATGAGATATTATTCTATTTTATACTAACCATTATTTCAAATGACTTGTTGCCCTTATCAGGCAGTTTTTTGATACATTTTGAGCAAATTTACGTAGATTTTGATGTGGAAAAGCTTTCGACAAATACATTAATTTGGTTTTCATTAGAGAAAGTTCTTAAGCGATCGAAAAAGATAAGAATCAGTTAGTTCGAAATCAGGTGAATATGTCGAGTGGGGGTAGAACAGATCAACCAATTTTTTCTTGTGTTATTCTTGACTAAATTTATCCTTGGATCGTCATGGAGGAGAACAACATTTTCCTATTGACGAGCGCAGTCAGTTTTTCGATTAAAATCTTTTGGACATGTTACAGATGCTAGATGTATAAATGTGCATTATTTATTTCATTGCGCATTAAGAATTCTAAATGAATAATAACCTGAATATTTACAGCGTGCACAACATTAACTATCTTCAATGGAGCGCTGCTTCTAGGGTCGGTTGTAGGGATTTATCCACTGCCATTTGCGTTGAACATTATCGTATATAAACTGAATTTTCATCAGCTGTTATATTGAAGAAATGGTTAGTTAGAATAATGCATTCATTATTACAATCGGTTTCCGCAATCGAAAATTACTTATGAATCAACGTAATATATACAGTTCAAAATATAAATAAGTGCTACTCTATCACTTTTTCTATGGAATATGTCAAGACGAGATACATTCTTTAGTTAAATCAGTTCCGACCTTGACAGGCCTCCATCTCCGATGCCCCATACACAGATTCGAATCATCCTTATTCTCTTCGAACATGCAGAATTACAATACGATACTTTCTTTGGTTCTAATTCTCATCATATTTTTTCTGCCCTTCCACAGATTACAATAACAGATGCAATGCACCGGCTTCCATTAAATATGCAAAAATAGACGTTTTTAACATTGGAGTTGAATCCAAGGTTACATATAATTGTTTTCATCGCGAAGATAAAGCATATGGAAATGAGGCAAAATCCAATATGTCAGCTGAATATTGCAGAGGACCAGGTAATATGCTTTTCAACAATTAATAATAGCAATGATAACAAATGTGCACACACACACACACACACACGCACACACATATTATTGTCATCCACACACAGACTGTTTCGCTGTATCACAGCTCTTCATTGTGGCTAGACGTCCGGTTGCCTCTAGCTAGGATCGAAACCCGACTGAATTGGCGTCAGTCGGAAATTCTACCACTAAGCCGTCGGCGCACGGCAGGGACAAAGGTGAATTTTAGCGTATTTATTTTTAGATTTAGATAAACACACAGTGACTGACAGGACTCGATTCTGCCGAAGAGTCACGCTATATCAGCTTTAATAGTCACTGTTTACAAACCCACGCTTCCTTCCCACAGAGCTCAACCGAAATTAATTTTCAGGAGCTAATATTATAGTGTCAGCTTTTTCAACCTACAATTCATATTAACTAGCCGAAGCTGAGAGAATGTCCTGATTTTCATAATAAATGCAACTGATTTAGATTTACAGTCTTATTCACTAAGACAGACACCGCTATTTAAATTAAAGGCATTTTTATTCAAATTAAATATACTTTTTATTCAGAACGAAGAGACCATTATTCAATATAAAAAGACTTTGGTTCATTGAACATATTCTTTTGTTCAATATAAAAATACCTTTATTCAAAATAAAAGATACTCCTATTGAAAGTAATGAGACTGTTATTCCCAACTGTAAAGGTGAGAATTCAAATGCTGATTCTGAAGATGACTCAGATTTTCCATGAATTTTTATTGTCACATGATAGAATTTTACAAAACATTTTTGGCCAAAATTTCAATATTGTAACACGATTATATCAACAAAAGACTCGTTTTTTTTTTACATGCATACATCCCAAATTAGCAAGAAAGTAATTGGCAATATGCATGCAAAATGCTTTTAATTCATTCATAATTTCATTACTTAAAATTAGATTTATTGGATTTCTAGCATTAATCTGCAAAGTTCTCGTCTTTTTGTAAAACTAAAAAAAATCTTATTCATTTTTTTTTAATCATTTACAGTTTTTGACATTCGGTTTATGATCCATAACTTTCTCAGTTTTTATTTTTCTGACTGTAATAAAGTGACAACTCTAAGTAGAAGCTTATGAAGCTTTATTTGATTATTTTGGCTATAGCGCTGAAAAAAAAACGTTTATTTTATTGTGGTGAATGGTTTACGAGCGAATCGGGAGATGGAATGTGCTTATTTCATGACAACACTGACGGCCAAAAGATGTGTCCAATACAAAAGATTCATTGTTTGGTGAGGCGTTAGTTTTACGCGTCAAAATGAAATGCTTAGAATTGTCGCTCCTAATTCTCTTTTTGGTTTGTATTGACAATGTGAAATCACAGAGTAAGTACAGAAGTATTATCTATAAATTATTTTATCATCTTTCTTTTGGCGTATGTTGCTTTTAGTGCCATATGGAGTTCCGTATCAATATTTTCCGTACTTTTTTTTAACTTGGTGTAAAGAATAGTCTTTTAGTAATAAGAAATAACGAAAAATTTCATGTTGATCTCAATTCGGTAGCCCTAAAGTCATGCGCACTTTCCACATTTGCTTTTTTTGTAATGGTAGCCCAGTTCTGAAGTTTCTGGGACACATCACGAGGAAAGAGGGCCTGGAGAATCTGATACTCACGGGTCAAATAGAGAAAAAAAGAGACAAGGGAAAGCAGCGTGTGACATACCTGACAAGTTTGAGCAGGTGGATGACAGAACGTGGTCTGGGGAAGGAAGCAGACGGAAGGAGATTGCTGAGAGCTGCAAGAGATAGAGGGAGGCAGAGAGCCGTGATCACCTACGTCCTGAAAGGACATGGTACATAAAAAGAAGCCCATTTTTTTTTAAACATCTACCAAAATTCAGTGAATTATACGTTTTCATTGAAATTTTCTGCTATTATTCAACAAGCGAGATTAAGTGGAGTTTTATTCAGCAAGCGAGATTAAGTGGAGTTTTTTCATTATTCAACAAGCGAGATTAAGTGGAGTTTTCTATGGCCCGAGCAGAAACTTGACTATTCATGGTCAGTGTTAATATATAAGTATATGATAGCTGATTTACAGACTAAGCATCTCCTTTTTTTTACTTAGCGACAGGGTCAGAGATACAATTTGACGCCTGAAGCACATGCTGTTGACTGGGTAATTTTTGCATTTACCCACATGCAATTGGCTGTGTTCCAAAGATATAATACTCGTTTCCAAATTAGACTCCCATAATGAAAGTGGAGGTGAAATGATCCCAGCCTAAAGAAATGTGCTCCCGAGCTGGCTCCAGTTCTCTCGAAACTCTACAACTGTTGCCTCACTGCTTTCTGCTTTCCAGCTTGTTGCAGACCTCCTCTGTAGTTCCTGTTTTTAAAAACTCTGGAGGGGCTTTTTCCCTGGTGCCCCGACAACATGAATTTAAGCGTGCTACTAGATTGGCATCTAGGTCCCACCCTTTTACTGTTGAAACATTTAAATGTAACCGCCACTTCTACTCCAACATTTTCTTTTCTCGCACTTACCGACAGTGAAGCGCCCTTCCGTTTAATTGTTTCTCTGAAGACTACAATCTTCAAAAATTTAAACGCAACGCCAATCGCCACCTTCCGTCGTCTTGAACCCCATTCACCTTTTATACTTTTCTCAAGCCATCCTATACCCAGTCTTTTCTCTCACTTTCACTCTCTGTAACCCCCTGCGTACTAGTGGCATGCCTTGCCTGGAGTGAAATGATTAAAAAAAACTTTTTTTAAAAATACAGACGTTTTTCCATATTTCATTCTAATTGGAAGATGACTCACTCAACATTTTGTCTGTTTCTTTCTAGCCTTGAATCATTTCGTTTTCATGCCAAATGTTTCTCTCAATGCACCAAAGGAAAGATGGGGTGAAATCGTTGATGAACAGAAATGTGCTGATGAGTGTATAAAACGGATATTGTGCCGTTCTTTCGAGATGGAATCAGGGAAGTGTTTTTTGTCAATATATATCACTTCGCATAATCATAGACCCATTAAGAACAAACAAAGGGATTTTTACCAGCGAATTGATAGTAAGTATTTCCTTTTATTTCTTTTCAATGCACAGCATTTGCGACATATTTTCCTGACAACTGAATAAAAATTTAAGAAAAAAGAAACACACTATTAGAAATTAAATGTACAATGTACAACTCCGCCCAAGTCACGTCACGGCATGTTAGGTCACGTCGTAAGACCTGTAACCCACCAATACCGTCGGGTTATTACATATACTCCAACCATACCAGTTGTGTATCTAAAGCAAGATAGGCTGATGGATCCCATCTCTTTTCAAATTTGTTGTGAATTCTTTCTTTTATTGCTATTTAACTCATAGTTGGGAGCAGAACAGATGAATTTATACATTTCCTAGGATTATTGGGGGCGAAGTTTCGTTAAAACCGAAAAAAAAAACACGCATCATCACTTCACTTTACGAGTCCCGTAAACCATCAGGGTTGTAGGAGCAGTAAACGTTATGCAGACATAGCAACTTTGGTGTGTCTAGAACCAAATAAATTGAGAGATTCCATCCTTATTCAGGCTAGTTTTGAATTCAGTTTTGCATCTTTTAGATTCGTTGCCGCTTCAAGACAACCGCTGTTATTTAACCCATAGCAGGGAAGAGGTTTTATAGCCTTCGCAAGATTATTTGTGCGAATGTGAAAATAACAAACCCTGCCCGATTTCGCATTATCTCCATTATCTCTTTCTGATACGTTAACAGATACACTACTCGCCTACCCAAATTCCACTATACGTCACTTCAATCGACAAGAAATCTGCCCACGATGATTGGGAAAACAATGACCATTTCCTCTAATTATTCAGTTACCATGATACTTTCTGAAAATGTGTAGAAAAACATGAGTATATATATATATGGGTTCGACGTCTACTGACTTGTTTGTATTGATTAATATTAGGAAGAATTCAGCGAAAATGATTTTCAACTCGATGATCATCGTGAATTTGAAGAAACTGAAGACGGAGCAGTGGGAACAGATGGAGATAGGGAAACCACTATGAAAAATAATTCAATGATTTCAACTTGTTGAAACCGCGGAAGAAGTTTTATTTACCATATGTACTCGTGTATAAGCCGACTTCATGTATAGTTCGCCCACTGAACATTTTGACATAAATTCTAATATATTTACCTGTGTATAGTTCGACCTCTTATATTTTGCGTAAAAAATATTCGAGTATAGTGAAAGTTTTATTAAATATCAATGGAGGATTGAAGTTTGCAAACACATGTAGAAGTCGATCGCAAGCGATATAAAAATTTGTATAGTGAAATAAAAATTGAAATATTATCAATCGACATTGGATAAATATTTTTCTAATAAATAAATTTATGATGATGTAGAGAAAACTGAAGGCATTTATCTATCATTTTACACGGCGAATTTACTAATATGCTAAAGGGGTCTTGAGACACACATGACAGCACGTTGGTGAGAATTCGCCGGTTGTTCCTGAGACCCCGATAGAGATAGATATAATAGCCAATGTTTGTTCGATGCACGAGCGAATGCTTTGCATTCTAAATAACACAATATATATCACCAGGGTTGTCCTGGGAACATTCCAGGTACGAACTATTTATTTGTTTCATCATACATTGCTTACTTTTATCAATTGTTTATGAATCAGAGACAAATTCATGGAGAGTGGATTCAATCCATTAATGTAAAAGGAGGCACAGTGGAATAATGGATAGCGGCTAGGATTGAGGAATCGGAGAGCCGAGTTCAAATTCCAGTAGAATCCATTACATTCACATTACATTGGAAAAGGTATGAACCCTCTTCTTCTCCTCTCAGCTATGGGTAAATAGCCGGACAGACCGGGTTCTATAGACTTGGATGGCAACTGGTCTACTGCAGAAAGAAATGGCAGCTTACTGCGAGAAACAATCTGCTTCGTCAGTCATGTATCGAAAGATACGTGATCGCCTAAGCGTGTATCATAACTGACAGAATGTAAAAATCTATTCTTATGTTAATGGGATTTTGTATGAGCAAATGTGTTTATGCCTGTATGTGTTTAGTTTCATTCCAAAACTACAATATTTGCACCTTTAAAACCAATATATATTCTGATGTAAGCATGTTCCATAAAAGATTTTAAGAGACATTTTATTTATGTACTCTTTATATAAGATATTTGTAAATTAAAAAATATGTAATCGTTTGCATTAGGAAACGTAGCAGACACATACGTCCATATTTTAGCGTTTCCAATTTAAACTCAACATCATTCATTAATTTTTAAATAAAGTGGCAAATTTAATGAATGTATTGTAGAATATTCTATTAACAAACTTTTTGTTTAATAAAGGGCAATTTAAAAATATTAATAAATTATTTATTTTATACTAAAACAGATATAAAAAGGAAAACATTAAAAAATCCGCAAAACTTTAAAAAACAAGAAACATTTAAATATTTTTTTATTTTCTATTTATTTACATACGTTTATCTCACGTCATGCTATTATTTTTAAATAAGCATGGAAAAAAATTAAATTACACTGAAAACGCAAAAATGAAAACTGGTAAACTGCTGTCACTTTCGTCAGGGCGCATGTCGGAATTCAGGCTGGAATAATAAATAATAAAATGTACAACAATGTTGATAACTATAACAACAGGTTTATTGACTATAAAAAAACTGCTTGAATAAATGTCTCTATTAGCTACTGCAAATCAGTACTATACTTCAGGAATGGTGATTTGAAGATTTTGCTCAGCCCACCGCTCAGTTCGCTCAGGCCGCCGAAATGCTGGTGTGTGGCTCAGGTCTGACCTGTTGCACGCAAGCGAAAAATGACCACCAGGCGAAATTTGAGCTAGCTTTACATAGAGAAATCTTTTCCGATAACAATGGTTGATGACGTCCTTTATCTAGACAGGCGACAGAAAATGATAATTCACAATGCTTTTCTCACCTGCACCAGAAATCCAAAATAATGATAACTATAAACAATTGCCGATAACTGTCGTAGAAAAAGGCACATCCTAATCTTAGGTGATCTTTCTATTTGGCCATATGCTATATCCCTTGTATAGTCAAAGCCATCCGAATTATCTTTCTGTAAAGATAATTGTTTCCTGGGTTGTCAACACAACAATCAACCAGATGTTCACTGTTTTTTCCAGAAGAATTTAGATCATTATTTTCTGTGGCAACGAACATTCTTTACTGATAAACAAATTTTTGTCTTATAGTTTCTCAGAACTCAAACAATACGGACAATACGGTAATCTTCTTCTTCTTATCGGTGGGAAGTGGATAGGATTTGGTGTCTTGGTTTTGCTCAATCTTACGGAATCCTGTCTAGTTAAAACTGGGTTCGATTCACCTTGGAACTATTCTTAATTTAATTTTTTTATTTAAAAACATAAATTTTAACGCGTTTCAATTTTATTTTTCTTCTCGAATATTCAAAACACTTTCTTTAGAATTTTAACAATTATCATACAATTAGTAGTCCCCGCATTTCACCATCCTGTTTAAACAGGGACAGTTCCCATTACATAAATATAGATATTGTTATTATTATTAAATAATGTTGTTCAACATGAATTTTTACATTACTGGTAGTATTTTGATATAATACATGGGAAACGCCGAGTGTCGCTGCTGGTATGAAATAAATGATATAATTTTTATCACCCTTAAATGATTTTACATTCTATCTAGTTAAAAGATGTTTTTAAAATACATTTTAAAAGTTTTGATGGACGGTTTTAAAGGACTGGGATTCATTGTAATTGTTCCGCATGGTTTTTACAAGAGTGAGAATCTTATATGTTTAGAGGAGAATTGAGATTCTTCCCATTAAGATAATTTTGTCGAGATCAAAATAAGTGACAAATATAAATAAAGTCAGGAGAGACCTGCGGGTGTAATATGAAGTTTGGAAATAGTTCTATTCTGAATTTAACATCTGATTTTACGGAATAGTTTCGTGATACACATTTGAGCAGATTGAAATGCGGTTCATGATTTTTTTCCCATTAAATCGTGAGGCACTCAAACAATATAGGAATATACGCACCCAATTGTTTTCAAATGCTTGACAGACCTCATTATAATATATATATATATATATATATATATATATATATATATATATATATATATATATATATAAAATTTCTGTGATAGCCTGTGTCATGTAACATGGACTTTTTATTAGCATTTCGATTTAGCCGTCATCGAAAACGGCTAGTATGTCTGGACGTTCTCGGTATTCCAGATGAAAATACTTTATTTTTTTTAACTTAATGAATCACATAATGAAAAGTACTTTCAGCTACGGCACTATCCTAATAAACAACACTTGACGCGTTTGCTGCTTGCACAGCGATTTCTTTTTCTTTCCGAAAACAAAAGAGAATCAAATGAAGAGAACGCATCTCATTCCCTTTCATTTTCACTTTTAACCTGAAAAACAAAAACAAACAAACATTAAAAAATAACAATCCATATCTGAATCATATAAAAAGACGCATCAAAAAGGTCACCTTTTAGAATATTTATTTATGCCCTAAATTTCAGTCACGTTTGAAACCGACTCATGTGTTCAGACATCACATACTGAAGTGAAGAACGCTAGGAACCTTTGTTCCAACCGAAAATCTTTTTTAAGCTTTTTTTCTTGTCGCCCGATCATCGACTCTCAGATTATATCACTTTACAACTTTGACACAGTTCAAAATCGTTTACTTTGAGTAGCAGTTGTGTCTTGCATATATATATATATATATATATATATATATATATATATGAAGAAATATGGTTTTAAGGTGTGCTCAATATCAGAGATAGAGCGTATGTAAATATAAATATAAAAGTGAACATTGAAGTCAACACTCAGAGGCGACAGGCTGTTTCATGCAAGACGCAATCGTCAGGCCGCCTGATAATTGCGTCCAGAATGAAACAGCCTGTCGTCTCTGAGTGTTGACTTTAATGTTTACTTATATATATATATATATATATATATATATATATATGCATATAACAGGTGTCGCGGTCTAAGGTAGGTTTTCAAAAATACTAATATACTAAAATTATTTAAAAAATTTTGTTTCCTATTTTTTAACAGTGGACCACTATATTTAAGTAGATCCACAGAGTGAATCGGTTTAATTTTAATCGCTTCAAATAAAATTTCATCTAACATAATGCGGTTGAGGTAATCCAAATTAAGCTACAATATGTAGTCCACTCAAATAAAACGCCTATTCACCTTCATTTTTCAGCCAACCAAGAATATATTCCCATGAAGTATTCATCAATTCACCGTAAAGATGACTTGGGCCGAAAGAAAGACCAAACTTTAGACGAGTGTCAAGAACATTGCCGAACAAATCCAAATTGCCATTCATTTGAAGCCAAATTAATGTGCACAAGTTGTAAGCGTTTCAAGTGTGACTTCTCCTCTGCAAGTCATCTAACGGATAATGTTACCCCAAGTACTTATGACTGGGACATTTACATTTTGAATCCGAGTACGTAATAATGGGGAATAAATGTCAGATTCTCTTTTTCCTATTCTATATGTATTATAACATATCATCGTCATCATCATCATTTTTTTCTTATTCTTTATAATAATAAAAATAAAAATAATAATACCACAAAAGCAGAATGTGCTTTCTTATTGACATGGCAATCCTTACAGACTGTAAAATATCTTATAAAGATCTTCCAAATTTTATCAAAGTACAAGGATCTTGAAGTAGAAATCTAACAAATGGGACACATGGAGACACCAATAATTTCAGTTGTTGTTGAAGTCTTCGGTTTGAAAAGATTCTGTTGCTCATTGAATGGATCCCTGGTAATCTATGCCTTAAAGAAGCAAACAAGATTTTTCTCACGAGTACAGCTCCCACCTTACGAAGGGATTTTATCAATCTAAAATATCATAGTACCATTTCTGTCCATAGATCTCTTTTTTTCCCCTGTATTATTCTTGCTCTTGAATTGCTATAGAGGACAATATTTTCTTATTGACGAGCGCATGGAGTTTTTCGACCAAACTTTTATGGACACGTTGCAGTTGCTAGATGTCTAATTGTGCATTTATTATTTTATTGCGCATTAAGAATTCTAAATGAGCAACAACTTGAACATTCACCACATGCACAACATTAACATTCTTCCACGGAGCCCGGCTTTTGGGGTCGGTTGTATAACTTCATCCACTGCCTTTTGCGTTGAAAAAAATATAACCGACTTTTCCGTAACTGTTATAATATAAGCAACGAACGGTTAGTTAGGATAATGCGTTCATTAGTGAAATTGATTTCCACAATCGGAAATTACTTCTGACTCAACCTAATATGTACAATTCAAAATTTAAACAAGTGCTACTCTTTCACTATTTCCATGGCAAATGTCAAGACGAGCTAAATTCTTTAGTTCCATCTGTTCAGATCATTGTTGAATCATCCTTATTCCCTTCGTATTCCATTGCTGAGAAGGAAGCTCCACTCAGAGAGATTTTCCTAAAAACTGTTACTTTGCGGTACAAACTTCCGAGAAGATGCTTACCCGATCACTAATATCTTAATTTCTTCAAGTCAAAATTCAACCGTTATCCATACTACACATTCGCATATTCCGCAATAAAATCCTCTTAAAACCGTGCAATAACCGCGTTCAGTAATCTACCTTGAGAGCTTCTGAGGGTCTTCTATTGGGTAAATATTTTAGTTAAAAGTAAAAGAGCCATATTATCTTAAAACTGGTGAAAATGTATGAGGAATGAAAGAATACGCACAATGATAATACGATACTTTCTTCTGTTCTAATTCTATTCTCATTTTTTTTGTCATTCTACAGATCACAATCTGGATTGCATTAAATTTGAACCTGAGAAATATGCAAATCTGAACTTATTTGACGCTAACCTTGATTCTGTTGCGAAGTATACATGTGTATCTGGGGAAAACGCAACTGGGACCGAATTTGAAAACGTAACTGACAACGCAGATGTAACGGATGAAGATCTCTCTACTCCAGCTATGACTTGTACAGACCCACGTAATATGATTTTCAAAAATTGACCCAACGTAATATTCCCCTCTCTCTCTCTCTCTCTCTCTCTCTCACACACACACACACACACACACACACACACACTTTACAAGCTCTTACATATCTCAGGTTTTCTCACTGCCTGCCACAAAGTTATTGCTTTTTAATTTTTTTTCTCTCTCTCTCTTTTTTTTTTAGTTCCTTACAGCTGCGCCAAAATAAAGGAATGCGTTTTCATCAGAACGGATACAGAAAGCATTATTTCTCCAAAACTTCAGAAGGACCGAAAAGTGTCAGTTTTCTGTGAAGGAATGTCGACTGATGTTCCGAAAGAATACATCACACTGAAGAATCCAACTTATTTTGATGTCCCTGTGATAAGTGATACGACATCCTGCTCTGATGTCGAATGGCGTGGGAGAATGCGTTATGACAAAGTGCGATTTCTACCAGAGGTAAACCAACTTCCTCAAGAAAAAAAATAATAGTGAACTCTTTAGTAAACAATCTCATTTCAGCTTCCAAATGTGCTCAGCGAGGTTAGTCTCATTGCTCTCTTACTGCTGGTTAGTGAGTTCGATCCGGAATGGGACCTCAGAAAAAATTCCAAGTTAAAATGATCAAATAAGGTTTGATATGACGTAAAATCAACAAGAAATTACTATTTATATTACGATATATACACTGGTGTTGGCAAAATTTAATAATCGAATGGAAGAAGGCTTTTCAACAAAGTGCGATTCCTGCCAAAGGTAAGCCAACTTCCCCCCACAAAAAACCCCAAAAGAAACAACGGTGAACTCTTAAGTAAACAATCTCATTTCTACTTCCAAATGATTTCCTAATTACGTGAAAGTTACATATCCAGGTCTTCTTTTTAATCCTTTCAAAATTGTGGTCAGCGAGATTAGTCTCATTGCTCTCTTACTGCTGGGTAGTGAGTTCAATCCGGAATGGGTCCTCAGAAAAAATTCAAGTTAAGGTTATCAATCAAAGGTTGATATGAAATAAAAGTAACAAGAAACCACGATTTATATTACGATATACACACTGGGATTGACAATTGCACCTGATAAAAAACAATTTAAAAAATCAGGTATTTCAAAAGGACGTTTTTTCACTTGACACCGTTATTATTGTATACTCCCTCGGTCATTCTTATTGTTTTAAAAGCTATTTATAGAATTTTAATAAAATTCAAACATATGAAACAGAATTAATACATATTTTATGCATTTTCTTTTTTTGTCGGGAATTGAAGACATAAATATTAAATACAATGTATTTATTCATAAGATTATAGAAATATGTGAACCAAGTACAATGCAATATTTATTATTTATCCTATTATAAAATAGGAACCTCCATTTTTCTCTCTGAAAAAACAAACAAACAACCCCCCCCCCAAATAACTGCATATCATGATGAAATATCCCCAAACTTAGTAAAAATACATTTTTATCTTCAAAATGTTTGTTATTATTAAGAGGAAAGACCAAAGTGTTTTATTATTATTATTTTATTAAATGTTTAACCCTTTCTAGCACGTTCGTAATTTTGGTTAAAAATCTTTTTTATTTTATGTCAATGATCTACGTAATATTTACTATTAGCGCCTTTTTTCTGGTGAAAAGCACACTGATTTTGCAATTGTTGCAAAAGTCAAATAAGTGTCGGATTTTAATAAAACTTTCAGGACTTATTTACAAATGAATGAAATTATTTTTGAAAATTCTTTTTAGAAAATATTGGTAAAAAATATTTTAAAAAAAATATGTTACCCATCACCACTTATTTTCATGAAATTTCGAGAAATTAAATTGCAATCTCAAAATTTGTTTTATTAGTCAGTTCTCACTGGAGAATTTAAATAATTAGTGTTATTATAAATCAGGACACCCATTAACCGAAAATCTGCTCTGAATCGTAAAATAAAAAATGTACTAACACTATGATACTATTTAATGAGAAAAGTTTTCAGTTGCTTTATTAAGATTTATTAAGGATATTATTGTCTTAAGAAAAATTTTTTTCGATGAATAATGAATTTTTACAAAAATTGTTTTTATTTTTTTAAAATTTTACTTATATTGTAAATCGTTTAAAATTCTGCATTACTTCATTCAATCCGGTTAGGTGATATTGTTATTAAGAGAAAACTATATTTACGAATTAACAATTGAAAATCTCAATAAAAGTTGTTTATAGTTAATATTTAATTTTTTTTCCTTTAGTGTATGAACATCCCCATTTTGTAAGTATGGTAGTCCATACATGACACTGTCCTTAAAAGGTCACGTGTTTTAAGAGTTGTCTTACCGTATGAAAAGATTTGGTGGTCTGCAATTCTTTCATTTCTGTGTTTCATCGTATTTACGTCTTTGCAATTCACCCCTTCAAAATTTTAAAGTAACTTTTATTTTTTTAAATTACTATTTCACTAAATATTTTCTTATATACTGTTTAGGGTTTTGGATTAGAATAATAAAAGTGTAACTGATTAGGTAATTAATAATAAAATTTAAAGTACTATAAAAATTAATAAGTAAAATAAGTTTAATATCTCATAGCCATCATAATAACAATAAAGAATAAAATGAAAAATAAGTAAGATATTAAAAAATATAAATTAATAATAAATAAAATACAAAAAACATTTCATAAATTTGAGTTACCTCTATCCTGGTATATCATTAATATCTCAGTTATTACATTTTTAAATTAATTTATGGAAATTTTATAGCATTTAAAATTTTATTATTATTTTTAGAAAGAATCTTCAAACGTAAGGCTATAAAGCTAAAGTAACTAAAATTCAATAAAATATTAGATAATTGCTGAAAATATGCTAAAGTTACTAGGTAGTTAAAAAACAAAAAAGGGCGTTCATTTAGATTTCGTAAATTTATGTCAATTCTGGTCAACTATACTTAGCTTTCAACACATTAGGCTGCCTATAAATGAATCTGCAGGTCAGAAAAACAAGACCTTGTGGTTAAGAAATGCATGTGTACTACATTTTTATGATATAAGCAAGTAATACTTGTTTAAAATCAGATTAATTTAATTTTAAATTTGCTAATTTTTCTCAAACATGTCAAAAATATATATTTTATTTATGGAAGATTTTTAAAACCGAGAATTAAATTTTATTTACAAATGTGTGAAAATGTGTTAAGAGTGCAAATTTAAATAATTGTTTGAAAGCGGCCAAAATGTTGAGATTTCAATCAATATAAGTTCTGTTTAAATTTATACCAGTGTATTTTGGTTAATGGAAATAGTAAATGTAATCATGTAGCTTTCAATTAAAGCTAAAAAGAAAGTTTCAAGAAAGCTTTTTCATATATAAAAATTCATTTTAAAACCAAGCTATCAAAACCGAGTGGAGTTACCTATATAAATATGTATGCAAACAACACTTTAGTCATAAATTTGTAAAAATGCCTGTGAACTATAGAACGAGGAAATTTATATATAACAAAAAGTGAACGTAATTTTAAATTCTGAAAAATAGAAATGCATAAAAATATATAAAGGCATCTATAAATTTATACATTTCATTGGGCATTTCTTTGATTTGTTCTTGCAACTTGAATTCACTAAATTAAGTTGAGAGCATTTGGTTATATCTGCATTTGTTTTTCAAAATATATAATTAGAGTTACTAGCCATTATGCGTTTATTTTAATGCTCTTGTTCACAGATATTGTAAATAATTGTTATATTCCGTATGCATAAAAAATATAAAGGCATCTCTAAATTTATACTTTTCATTGGGTATTTCTTTCATTTGTTCTTGCAACTTGAATTCACTAAATTAAGTTGAGAGCATTTGGTTATATCTGCATTTGTTTTTCAAAATATATAATTAGAGTTACTAGCCATTATGCGTTTATTTTATCTTGTTCACAGATATTGTAAATAATTGTTATATTCCCGCTAAGGGGATAAACAGATAACACTAGGTGGATACTAGAAGAAAGGTTTATTGTACACAACAAGTACAATATTAAATACGGTAGTTATACACAGAGGTCAATCTAGTAGTGAGTGCCAGTAATTGGAAGGTCGGACGTGCTTGCGTCGTCTCGTTTTTCACTCTTTCTCCTCTGTCCTCGAGTCTCTCGTAGACAGTTGACTTTATAAGTACTTACTACCTATAGTGTAATCATTCATAGGGGTGACTGGTTATTCCATTACATCAATAATAAATATTGCAATGTAGCCGGTTCATATATTTTTATAATCACATACATATAAAATTATTCTTATAGGTAAAATATCTATTAAATAAATAGTGTTTAATATTTTTGTTGTCAGTTCTCGAAAAATATTTAAAAAAAAACAGTTTCATATGTTTGGGTTTTATTCAAATTCTATAAACAGCATTTTTAACCAATACAAATTGCCGAGGGAATATAGAACAATAGCGGTGTCAAGAGAAAAACCGTCATGTTTACACAGCGTTCTTTTTTGAGGGAGTGGCGGTGGAATAAGAGTGCGTTCTTTTTATTTATTTATTTTTTTGTGCTTAAGAATGTTAACCTTTGCGCAGGAATTGATAGAGGAGACAGATTGTGCCATCGGTACCGATGAAAAGATAAAAGTTTTCTTCACCAGAAAGATTGGCGTAACATAATCTCTCTTCCTTTGGCCCTTTGTCCTACGAGGCTTACTAATTATCGCGATAGATTTTATCAGTAACAAAGACTATAAAAGTTTTTAATTAATTTTTGGTCGAGCTAAAACTGAATATTTCATTTTCGCAAGCCCAAGATATCTGCCATTGGTTCCAAAGAAATCAAATCAAAATTTCGAATGCTGATTTTCATGTCAAGATTGTAGTTAAATTTTCTTCACTAGGAAGATTGGCGTAACATAATCTTCCTTCCTATGTTTCCATCGTCTGATCATGTGCCGTACTAAGCTTACAGAATATCGATTTAAGCAGAAGAAAGAAATTTTTTGTTTGAACTACAATTGAATATTCCATATTTAAATTCTATTGATCAACGGATTTAAAAATAATAAAAATGAAACATGAGATATCTATATGACAATGTTGTAAAATTAAAAAAAATAATAATGCAAAATTTATATGTCACTGGCAATTCCATGATTAGCTTAGTCTGCCACAAGACCACAATTGAAAAAAAGAGATCCAGCTCATTAAAGTAACAAATTGGTCTGTGAGATGAGTTTTTATCAGTTAAAAATTAAATAAAGTGTAATTAACTCTTCAGTGTGGAAGCTTTTTTACCCCCCCCCCCGCAACACACGCACACACATATATATGTTTGTTGACTCTACAGGTGCTACCTGTATCACGTCGCATACTACCCGCCACCAGGCTTTATTGGTGAGGACGGAGGCTAACAGACTAAACCAGAATTTGAACTCAGCTCATCGATTGTACTTTACACACCGAGAGCTTTCACTTGTTTATGCAACCTGTCATATTAAAGATAATATTTATTAAGCAAATATATAAACAAAAATTATTTACATATATACTAACGTAGAAAGTTCTGATAATAGGGAAAAAAACTGAACAGTAATAACTTTTGATAGCTAAGCCCAGAAAAGGAGTGTAGAATTAATTTAAATTTCACCTACCGCGACGCGAATGAGTCCGAACTTTAATTGTCGATAACTCCAAAACGGTAGATGTTATCAAAATTTCTTTGTTATTTTCAAATTAAGCATGTAAATTTACACTTAAATGGAACTATTCGGGAATTTTTTATTAGAAGCTGAGAGCGGGACTTAAACTGCAACTTACCCCTTTGAGATTCCGAGTTGAAATTATTTCTGTCACCCACAGAAAAACACACCGTGTTGAAATTCATACTAGTTCGACTCATTCACATAGTGAAATAGGTTTGATGAACTGACTGGTTGAATCGTTGGTTTTAACGAAAGCAACGACAGAAAGAAGGGCTTGGAATATCTACAATTCTGCTTGAGTTCATGATTTTTCTCATAGTTATAAGTAATTCCATTTCTATGGCCAATCTGATAACTTTTTTCTTTGTTTGTCTTTACAGGAAATGGCTCTGGACGTCAATGATCAAAAGTTCACTACGTTTGAACCATTACCCACCGGAAAAAAAATGTGTCTTTCTAAGCAAAACTTTACGATCGATCTGAGACAAACAGATTTTGTTATCAGTAAAAAGGTAACTAATTTAGATTAATATATTACATATTTATTAACTGGATTATACAACTGCATGTCCCCTTTTTTAATTATAAACATTTTATTCTCCTAACAGAGCTGAACTGATCTTTTCCTCATGCATCAAAGTTTTGCTCGTAAGAAAGTTAAAAATATTTATATCAGTTACATGCATCCTATTCTCATTTTTGTTATCACTATAACAACGTTTCAGCTATTGTGCCTTCGGGACTTTATCAGGTGATTGCCGATCAAGGTAAGCTTCAGAGTAATTTCGAAATGAAGACTTTATTTAGGTTACGGGAATAGATTTATCTCGTTTCGATGACCATATCAATGGATATCTCGTCTAGTTCTCGTTTAATAGTGATCACTTATTGCTCGTTCCGTTTTCACTGAATCCAAGATCACACTGCCTGGGCCAGGAGTTGAACTCACAATCACTATGTTATCAAATTTACTATAACGTATAACGCAGCCATTGTAATTCGTGATATCCAAGAAGAGGTCAAATATCCAATTCTTCCAGTAATTTTGTCAAGTGTCTTCGAGATTGTTTTAAGTGCTCCACTAATCCTGAGTATAACGAAGTTATTGTAATTTTGTGATTCGTGATATCCAAAAGGACTAGGAATCTCTTTGGTTTTTATTGCAGGCAAATTGGGTAACTTCCGGCGTTTCCGCTAACATTACATCAGTCGAAAAATTGGAGGGTGACCAGTTGGCTGTCGTCAGTTGCAGTGGTAAATGTGGAATCTGCAAAAGCATCAATCCGTTTCCAGTAATTCTCTTTATTTAATTTTTAATTTAAGTGTGTCCGAATGTCGGGTTAATGCTTGGTTACATAAACGTTGCAAGCAATTTCATTGCTCTGTCATTATTCCTAGGAAAGTGTTCAGATAAACTACATTCCTTTGTTCCACCATCTTCTGACCTTCACAGTTAAGACCCATCATGCCACGCACAGTGTAGCGAACCATCCTCATTACTTTCGTATTCCATTGGTGAGATATAAGTTCCACTTGAGCTGTTTCTTCCTACGAACCGCTGCATTGTGGAACTGACTTCCAAGAGGTTGCTTCCCCGATCACAACAATCTTAACCCGTTCAAGTCTACGGTATACAGTTATCTTCTCCACATATCCCCCAAAACTGTCTCTTACTCTGTAACCCTCTGACGTGTGTGGCTGTCGAGACTTGTACGAGTGTGAACATCATACTTGTAAAAATACTCCAAGATCCATTTATTGGATATTTATTGAATTCATAAAATAAATAATCTATCACTCAAACTTTCTGTTTAAATATTGTGCTATAAAATTATTTTGAAAATATTAACACTGTCTTTTAATTTTGCATAAGTCCTCTTTGATATTTGGTGTCATATGACGTTACCATAAGATAACCTCACACTCCAACTACGCCTGTCACGTTGCCACGGGCATTAGTTGTATGCCGTGATTCTTTTAAAGTATTAAAACTGAAGAACATTTATATGAATTTTTGAGAATTGAAATTGTTGTTATCACTGATTTACTTGTATTAGTGCCTCTAAGATGCCTTCCAAAATCTAAGTAAAGTATTAAGAATCAGGAAATTTTCGTTAGAAACAAAGAAAACAGTGCTGTACTATTATGTAATATCGCTCATACCCTAAGCTAGTGAATGCTGTTCAATATCCTCGCTGATGAAAAAGACTTCAAGTAATAGTAATTTATTTCTACAGAGAGATATTGGGACTACATGAACTGGACATGTAAGCAACGAATATTTTTTCAAGGTAAATTGAAACAAAAATATGACAGATCTTGAATTAGAAAACGACAAATAAGATTTTGAGGAAACATAGCGAGGAAAGAGGGTTTGGAAAATTTGGCGCTCACAGGACATATTGAATGCAAGAGGGACAGGAAAAAGAAGCGAATGACCTAAGGAGCTTGGGTAAATAATTAGTAGAATAGAGAATAGGAGGGACACAAAAGGAAAACCCTTACTAAGAGCTACAAGTGATAGGAAGTTATGTAAAGCCATGATCACCCACGACCTGAAAGAACACAGCCCACAGAAGAAGGATTCTGTTGTATCTTCAAGTTATTTTATAGTCGTAGTTAGTAGCCTTCCAGTCATTTCCAATCGAGCCTTTTATTCAATCCACGGGGACAGATTGTTTTCATTCCATGGACAATGCCCGAGGATATTCCGTATCAGTTAATTCTTCATAGCTAATTCGCTCTTGTAATGTCACTTGTTTGTTCTACTGAACAAAGACATATACTCAATATAGGGATACTAGTCCAAGTAAATCGGTGTATAATAATTAAATCTTCCTAGATAACTAAAGCTGCCTACCAACCGACAAAATGCGGGATTGTGGTGTATTTTGATATTGAAGATAGGAGATGCGAGATAGGACTTTTGGTCTTGTGTTTTGGGAATCAATGATCCTTAAAAAAATTGCTTTTTTTTAAGATGTGATTATTAAATACGAAAAAGTACTGCTTCACTCTAAAATTCTAACTGAATTGTCATTTTGCACTAACTGCAGAAAATTATTGAACGATAATCTGGTATATATGAATTTCTCTCGCTCAGAAATACCAGTGGGTCCGCGATCCCCCGATTGAGAATCTACTACTGAATAGTATACGTACCCACTGGTTGGAAACTTGTCAACAGCGTCTTTCGTTTCCTGGTTGGGAATGGCCTGTCTCATTGTCCAGGGTTTTAATTTTAGGAAGTTGGCAACCTTTCTTAGATTCTAAAATAAAACGACGATTTTGAAAGTTCATATATGACGGACTGAAATTATTATAATTTATCAGTGTTTTTTATATGGAACTCCGAATAATGTCGCCTCGAATTTCTAAATTTGTTCTTTTTTCTTTTATCATTTAGGTTGAATCACTCGTTTATTTCTGAATGTTTCCATTCAACCGGGTCGATTTAAATGCATTGCAGGATCAATTACGTTGGAAGAACAATAAAATAAAACAGAATAAAGAAAACTATCCATGTGTTGCGTTTTGCATTGTTTGCACGCCATTATTGAACGAATATTTGAAAGGGAAAAGTAATAACAGGCAATGAAATGACTGAGATAGATACATAGATGGATAGATAGATAATGAATAGATCGAGATAAATAGATAGATAGTTAGCTAATGAATAGACTGAGATAGATAGATAGAAACTGAGATAGATAGATGGATAGAAAGATAATGAACATATATATGTATATATATATATATGTATATATATATATATATATATATGTGTGTGTGTGTGTGTGTGTGTGTGTGTGTGTATTATCAAGGAGAGAAAGATTGATATATATGAAAATTCTACGATAAATCTGAACAGTAGGAGAATTGAGGAGACCAGCTATTTTACATTGAATATATGTTTTTAACATTAAAACCGCGTTTCTCTTGTAGATTTAAAATTGTCTTTGAAAAGAAAAATAATACGTATATTTGAATAGCAGAATTTATATCCAATTAATCAAGAAGCTTCAGTCGTTGATAGATTCATAAACTTTAATACACTATATTTAATGACATATAAGGATTATATGGTCTTCACACCCAATTTCAACAAAAATATTAAGAAAAAATTGTAAGGCTTTATATCTATTGTTACTGAAACTTCGTCTCTTAAATCTTTTATTACACTGGTCAATAAAATGAAAGATTTTTATATTTTCAATGTAGAAAGATTACCTTTTATAGTCAATTTTCATGCTGATTACGAATCGTAGGTGGGTTTTACTTTATCAGGTCTCATTTTTATGTTACTGATACCTGTAGCGTTCACGTTTTTGTACATAAGTCATGTACTCATGAGATATAATAAATACAAGATATTACATTTTCGCGTTTGGGATTAAGGTTTGTACTTATTCTCAGATTCATCCGTTTAACATCCAACAATCGTTAACTAGTATTTTTCATTCCAACATCCTTGATATCGTTGCTTCACTGATACCATCTTAAAGTAAGCATTCCTCTTGCTCATCAAACAATGCTCCAAGGTTCTCTGCAAAAAAGCCATATGTGAATCAAGGAAATTGTATTTCATTGACATCCTAGAGCCCATTGCTACAAAAGACTCTAGAAGACTTTTTTTTCCATTTCTGATATCTTGAGATCTCTTGATACCCAAACATTTTCACAGATCCACTTAAAGGATTCCCAGACTTTAAGTTCAATCGCATCTAGGCTTTTGATGAAGTTGTTGACCACGAAGAGTTCCTTTATCTGCGGACCTACTAATACGCCATCAGTGATTTTTGGGAACTTGGTCTTAACATATTCAAAGCCTTCTGAGCACTCTGGCAAATATCTTCACATATTGTTTCATGGGCCCAAGCTTTATGTGAAGAGGCGGGAGTAGAACATTTTCTGGATTTACGAATGGCTTTCTCTGGATGTCAGAGACTCCCGACACATATGATTCATCGTTGTGTGGCTCTGGTCTTCTTGCCGATTGTAAGTTTGGATACACAATATTATGCTTATCTTAACAGTAAACCCACATACATTAACCATGCGAAATAACATTTGAAAGTGTCCTTTGGTTTTCTACATATCATAGGTACTGTAAACGATATAGCTCTCTTTTATGAAGCCAATTCCTTGGGCCATTAGAACAAGATGAGCAGATGATACATGGCGCCACACCCATATCTGTATCCTCGAGAGGGCATCCAAAGTATAACTGGTTGATCTTGATTTTAATTGTGATGACATGTTGATGAGCTTTGGTGGTAAATGAACCACAGACATAAAATGTTGAGATGTTGAGTGTTTCCACGTGAGTATATGGTAATAACGAACAAACACAGTCGTAGGGAAAAATACTGGTATATTCAGAGAGGTATTTACATCAGAGAGATTAGTAGTAGAACGAACGTAGATTAGTAGTAACAATAAGTAATAGTAATAAAGTCCAACGGTATCTTCCGGTCGAGAAACGGAAGTGTAACTGATCACTACAGAAGTCTCACTCTGCACTGCACTACACTGCTACACTACGGTATTTAACAACCCTCCCACGTGGGTCGAATGTGGCACAAGGCCGGTTTAATGTGGGCTTACCGAGCCCGTAGGCTCGGCCAAAAATATGCCCATTTACAACCCGTATAAACGGGTTCAGGGACTGTCTACCTCCCCGGACGACACTTTGCCCTGCGGCAAAGCCTCGTCCGGGTTCCTCTCTGCCAAAGCAGAGAGTTCGACAGGAGCAGCGCACAGTCAGAGACTGCGTACACTGCTACACTACTCACAGTCTCTAGAACTACTGTTCTATTTATAATGATAGGATCAGTCTATTGTGGTTGTGAAGGTGGGTGCGCCCCAACACAAAATATAACAGGACTGTTCTTGCAATGCTTTGTCATCTTGAATAGAGTTTGGTGATGATGAATATGATGATAATGATGATGACTGGACACCGTACTGGACGGGTGAGAAAGAGCGGACAACTGCAAAGGAAATGTAAAATTTGTGGTGATACTAATTATGATTAATGGTATATTTTCTGAAAAATGCTTAATCAAACCATAAAAATCTGAATAATTCATAAAATTATACACAATTAGTAATAAATTACAAGTTAGTAATTACCCGTATATGACTTTTAAGGGTGGCGATGAGGTTGATCGTTGTTTCATACCCACCTCATTTTATCAGAAGAAGTGTGGCTGATAGAATAAAAACGATTGCCCTTTTGTAATCAGCGGACAAAATTTCATTTAATAAAGCTCATAATATTCCCGATGAAAATTGCTGTTGACTCGTGTTATTATCAGTTTTATTCTTATTGTTTCTGTCTGAAGATGTTCATTTAAAAACGAAACGCGTCACAACACAGTTTTCCCTTGTGTCATCTATCTACCTATCTGTGAAATATTAAAACGAATGTTAAAGTAAAGTTTAAAGTAAAGTGTCTTTCTGCAATACATTGCTTCGTCTCATATACCTAAGGTTAGCCGTGAATTTTGAGAGCGTAAAATGTTTACAAGAGAGAGGATAATGGAATGGCAATCATCTGAATCCGATCGAAAATCTATGGTCAACTGTGAAGATGAAATTACATGAAGGTGGAAAATAATATGATAGCAAAAGAAGACTATGGGCAGCAATTCAAACCAACATGTCGGAAATTGAACGCGCTGAAGTAAATAAATAAACAAAATAAATGGATAATGCATTGCTGGCTGTTATTAAGAAGGGTTTACTTTATTAAGGTGTAAATGCTTCAAAGACATATCACTTAGTTTTAGTTGGTGCGTGCATGATATGCACGCGCCGGTAGATAGTAGGGTCAATTGGGTAACGTCTGTCAGAAAAAGAGCACAATAATGCTATTCACTCCGCCAGAAATCACTAGTGATGGCGACGTTATACCTCCAACATCTTCCCACAGGGCCTCAGACTCAACACAGAGGCCTACATCAAGTGCTTTGAGGAAGTAGTGCTGCTCTGGATCAAGAGGATGGCTGCAGGAAGACACTATGTCTGGCAAGAGAACTTTGCCCCATGCCATACAAGCAGGAGAACTCAGTCATGGCTATCAGACAATTTCTGCGGCTACAACACCCCTTACATCTAGCCAACTAACTCCTCATACTGCATACATCGTTGGTTATTATGTGTGGGACGCAGTTGAACGAGAGACCAACAAAACTCCAAAGATGAACTGAAGGCAAAGATGATGGTAGCATTCACCAACTTAAACAAGGAGACCATTTAGAAGAGATGCAGGAGATTCCGAAGTTGTTTGGAGGCCGTGATTGAAGCCGATTTTATTGAATAAATTTACAAGATATTTTTGTGTAATTTTGGTAGCTATACCTGTTAAAATGTTAATGTAGACGACAATTTATGCATCGCACCCTATCTATCTATCTATCTATCTATCTATCTATCTATCTATCTATCTATCTATCTATCTCATTAAATAATTTAGACAAGTTTTGTTTACTTAAATTTAATAGGATCCTCTCCTGATTGTGGACACATTTTTAGTATCCTTATTAAAGGAAGAAAGAAAAATACCATGTTTATGTATATTCATTTTATTCCGAGTATTAATATAATTAATTATATAAATTTAACTGTATAATAATAAATAATATTATCGTAATAATTTAAACTATTTGTTTTTATGAAAGATATATATATATATATATATATATACATGTATATATATATATATATATATATATATATATATATATATATATATATATATATATATATATATATATATCCAAAAAACAGATAGTAAATAGTAAAACGTTGCTGAAAGCTCTAATGGATAGGAAGTAGTGGAGAACTATTATCGCCAACAATTTGGACTCAAAACCGGAACTGAACAATTATCTATCAAACAAAAAAAATTTCATCGAAATCGGATGAAAACTGTGGAAATGCATAAACAACATCCGATCACATACATACACACACACACATTTTGAGAGTTATAGATATAGACACACGACAAACGTCAAAGGAGGTAACTAAGTTATTTAAATGTTTAAATATTTAAAAAAATATATTTAAAACTATTAGTTAAAACCTAGATATAGGCCAGGTTACATATATAGCACTAAAAACGCACAAGCAAAACTATGCTCTCCGTCCTATTATATCTCAAATTCCCACTCCTGTGTATCAATTAACAAACATTATAAACCATTCAATCAAACCATACATTTCGAGTAAATACAGCGTAAAATCAACTCTTGAAGTAATTCAAATTCTAAAGAGAAAAACCTAATAATGAAACCATAGCCTCACTTGACGTTGAAGATTTATTAAATCCCGGTTAACGAAACTATTTGTATTATTATAAGAAACATACAATAATCCATCTCTACTTCCACTTAAAATTAAACTTAGTACATTACTGTTAAATTGCACTATTGAAGTCCCATTCTGCGATCACAAAAATAAATAAAAATTTACAACGTGATGGTGTTTCTATGAGGTCAGTTCTGGTTCCAAATTTTAGTAATTTCTATATGTCTACTTTTGAAAATAATATATTTAATGAATTAAAAAACCCTCCATCTACTCAAGATATGTCGAGGATATCCTTATATTAGTCGAGAATATTTTGATGAAATATAGTTACCCCAAAAACAATTCCAAAATAATTCTGTCCTTAAATTTACATACGAACTTAAGAATAGTAATAAAATTCCTTTTCTAGATATATAAACACTGATAATAATATAAATTCTGATAATAATAAATTCACTATCTCCCCTTATAAAAAAAAACTACCAGCATAAATTCGTGCACTCTTAACTATAAGAGTGAATGTCTAAATAACAATAAAATAGCAATTATAAAAAACCTAATATACCGTTAAAATATTAATTCATCAACAAAACACATTTTCTACAGTGAACTAAAAAAATATAAAAAAATCTTATTAATAATAACTTCCCTAATTATATCGATGATGAACAAATAAGATGTTTTATTAGCAATTTTAATATAAAGCAAATAGAATATAATACTTCTTCAATTAACTCTAAACATATTAATCTTTTATATCACAATCAAATACATTCTAATTATAAACAGGACGAAAATATCTTAAAAATCTAATAAACACTAATATACCCCCACCCAAATTGATTATCTAACATATCCATTTTAAAGATTCGTAATGACATCTCCCCTTCAAGTAACGTGTTACCAAATTGTATATAAATTTTATATTGTATATAAATTTAAATATCCCTTGGGATATTTCCAACAGAAAAAAATGATATATATGTTGGTCATACAACTACTACGTTGTCTCTAAGGTTGAGTTTTCATTAGAATGATGCATCTAAAATCTCTCAAAATTTACAACATGCCTCTCCAAATTCGCAATTTAGGAAAATTCTTGTTGAAAATACATCTATAATTTTTCATGAAAATAATAAACATAATCTAAAAATTCTTGATGCTATCTATATAAAAAATAACCCTTTATAAAATTAATTATGAATATTGCACAAATAATTTGAAATGTTTACAGTAGATAGTTTAAAATATCTAGGTTTTAACTAATAGATTTAAATTCTTTTTTAATATTTAGACATCTCAATAACATAGTTACCTCCCTTGACGTTTGTCGTGCTTTCATATCATAAAATTTAAAAATGGTACCGTAAAAATTAATTTTTAGATGAACTCAACAATTTTTGCCTTAGAAAATCAAAATCCTGATGTTGACATTGTGCTAATGTCGAAAGTACACGGAATAAAATGAATATGCATAAACATGGTTATTTTCTAAGAAAATTAATTACTAGAGGATCTTATTAAAATAATTAGACAAAACTAAATTATTTAAGGAAACATGTCTTAATGAAAACATGCTAACAAAATATACACAACACACACACACACACACACACACACACACACACACACACACACACACACACACACACACACACACGGTACCTCGAAAGAAAAAGCGATAACTAAGGTTTAAAATGAATTTAAAAAAATAAAAAGTCTATCTGGAAATTTTTATTTTTGTTTTAAGTTCAAGCTAATAGATTAAATTTAATATTTACAACAGGAAAATACTCTACTTAATTCCAAAACGAATTTAAATTGATTGGAATGTTTTTTTATTAAATAGCAGATTTTATCCATATTTACAATTCTCTAAACACAACGTTAATCTATCAAAAATCTTTCTAAAATAAAATATACTTTTCTGAAAAAGATTAGTTGATTTAAACTTTCATTAAACAAATATTACTTGCTTTTAGTTTATCACGGTAAAGCATTTTTAACATGGAGGTGATTGATTTTTGAGGTGTTGACAGCTATCTCAATAGACTTATGTTTGGAAATTCATTCTAAAGAGAATATATATATATATATATATATATATATATATATATATATATTCATTTTTCCCCCTCCTCCTTTACATTTTCTTTTATCGTACATTTTCTGTATTTTTAATTTAAATTAAATCTCCCGTTGAAAGCCTGATGAGCGGGAGCGAAACCGGTTGCTTCGCCCGTTTTTAATATGTCTAGTAATCAAGCTTCATACGTTTATTGCTGTGATAAAATTTTGTACCTTCAAAAATATCTTTAAATATATATATATATATATATATATATATATATATATATATATATATATATATATATATATATATATAAATTTAAATAAACAAATGTTACTTGCTTTTAGGTTTAAATATTGCAGAAAATTAATTTCTATTACGGAGGTGTTGATAACTATCTCGATAGTGTTATTTTGGGAATTTTTTCTACGGGGACATATCTGTAAAAATGACTTGAACATAATGTGAGCACCTTTTTATATAATTTATTAACTATATAGTAATCTTAAGGAAATCACGGAACGAGTACCAATCAGATCATTGATAGCAGAAATATATTCTGTTGGTAGGAGGTTCTTGGGTTTGTAGGAGAGCGAGAAGAAATGTTTAAAGACGCTACCTTATGATCGGAGTGGCTAAGAGTGCCGAACTTCGGAGAACGGCATAAGTCAGGGATAGAGGTAAAGAAGAGATCAAGAAGAGAAGCGTGTCCATCAGGATTGCTGGGGGAACACGTGGGGATGTACACTACATGCGAGACAAATTGAGAAGTTCAGAGTTTGAAAGTCAGCGAAGCAAATGAAAGAGTCATTAAACCACTTAAATATAATTTGATAATTAAAAATCCTTTGGTCTTTCATCGTAATAAAAACAAAGATTTGACGATATACTTTTGTTTTTATTAAGTTTGGGACATTTTTTCATCATTTATACTAATTTTTTATCAAACTTTTGGAGGTACTACGGCCTAGTTAAACGTAATAACCACCCATATATATATATATATATATATATATATATATATATATATATATATATATATATATATATATCATTTATGTATAAGAAAAATAGGCGGGGCTTGCAGAAAGCGTTACTCATTTTAGCCAGACACACAAGCCTGTCAACAGCAGCGATCCCTTTTCCGTTTTTTGTGGTATGCTTAAAAAACTGGGAGCGTGCGTAGCGCGAATTCCAAGAGGCCAGCTTTCTTTCACACCGTGCCGTTGTCAAGGTAGGACGCTAAAGACAAGACACCTCACACGACCTTTAACTCATCAATAGATTAAATTCACCCATTTCCTTAATTTTTTTTACAGTGACTATCATTAGAACATTCCTTTAATTTGTACTTTCTTTCAGCAATGATCATTGAAATCTACGCAAAAAGTTCCCGTGAGATTAAACATATCTATCGCATTTTATTCCACCCTATTTTCTCAGTCAATTCACTACTACACACGACATCTTCTCAGCTTCAAACAACGAACCCAAAACTAACACAAGATGATTTTATGTTATTCTGATTAAAAGGATTGAGTACCTTTACTCAGTTCCCTTTCATACGGAAGAAATAACGCTTACCTGGTTTCCATTCTTTTTGTGGACTATCAGAAAAAAATAAAATGAACGGAATTCTTATTTTAAACCACACCCTTTTTAAATTCTTTTAACAATTGTGAAGTGTATCATTATTTTTATTTTAAAGGTGTTTATTTTTTCTGAGTCATAGATGACTTCTTGCCATGAAGCAGGTATTCAAACTTAAATTGTACCAACATCCGGGTAATCGTTTTCTTTATTTTGGACATAAGTACATTCAAATACTACGGCTGATATCGATGGTTGGTTCGAGAGTGTAAAACCCCATAACACTGAAATTAAAACTTTTTAAAAAATCAAGGAAGGCGATAAACGCCACTAAGTCGCAAGAGGTTACAGAGTTTGAAAGAAACAAAGGACGATACAATATGTATGATATTGTTTAATAAAATAGCTTAAACCAATTTTCTTTTATTTCTTTTTATTTCCCTCTTACTATGTCTTCTTTGTTGATGAACATAAGAAAAAACGTAGGTACAAGGAAAGAGCACTGGGATCTAGAAGAGTTGCCGTTTAACATGATATTCCTTATACGGTTTCTTATGAAAGGTTGGATCAAGTCAAATATTCTACCAGAGACATCATATCCTTCAGTTTGTGAAGAAGGTCAGTATGTCATACTCTGTTAAAAGCCTTTGAGATATCTAAAGCAACAACCGGAGCCTCGTCGTTCTATTTCTAAAGCTTGATATACAAATCCAGTAATAAACTTTAACATATCGGTGGCTGAATTAGAGAAGCAAATCTCATACTGTTTATCTGAAAGAAGGTCGTACGAAGTGAGATACTTAACCAATTAGTACTTTGTCAAAAAAATGTAGAAGAAAAACTGCACTTTGTATTTTTCAGAACTTTCTTTCACCGCTCCATATGATAAATATTGAAGTTACGGTGACTGCAGCACATTCAGGGATGAAACAGGGATGTCTCTTCAGTTGTTACTAGAACTCCCTATTCCACAAAGACTCCATTCTGAGATGAGAACAGCAATTTTGGAAGCAGCATGTTTGAAGAAAGTTGAGAATGGAGCTTTCGCCATGTGAGATATAGAGCTGTCTCCATGTACCTCCGTGTAGCGAAAGATCATTCTATGGAACAGAAAATCATGGAATACTTTTGGTTTAGCATCAATTTGGACACTGATTAGGGAATGATCTTGACATGCCCCAGGGGCAGTATTAATTCTGCATTATTCGAATATTTTTCCGAAATAAGTCAATCTTACCTAGCAGTTTAAAGAGTCTTTTGTGACGTACTTTATCAAACGCTTTTGAATAATCTATAAAATATTATACTACTACTACTACTACTACTACTACTACTACTACTACTACTAATAATGATGATGATGATGATGATGATGATGATGATGATGATGCTGCATCTGTAGAAGCCGGATATTTTAAGACTAGGCACATCTTAAATAGACTGGTCCGTACATAAAAAATAGTCAATTTTTTCGGTGAATAATTTTTATAGATTAGCATTTCTAAACATTAACATTTCTAAAGCCACATTTGCCAGAATAACAAAGATATTGATATTTACTATCGATTTAATAGAAATACAGAGACAGTTCGAGTCCCGTATTTTTACAGAGTTACCTGAAACTAGTTCGCTATTTTTGTGGTAAGTGCCCGTTACCCTTCTTACTAACCATTCATGATTAATCCTGGGTAATTTTCTCGGGAGAAGAGAATATTATTGCAGTGACTTGTCCAGCTGAGTACTGAATACTAATATCACGACTGACTCTTTCGAGTTAAGTGTTGTGTCTTGCCAGACCGCACACCGCAGCAGATTGGTTCCAAAGCATATGGGAAAAAATAATTTATAAAACCAAATCCATGTTACGGATGCGGCGAACGAAATTTCAAGAGGAACTGCCATTTTAAGAACAAAAAACGTTTCGACTGTGAAAATGTGGGACACAAGACTTCGCATTGTAAGATTAAAAAAAGAATAAGTAAAATTCAAGAGTACTCTAAACGTAGCGTCGACGACAGACAAGGGTCAAAAAAGAAAATTTATAACCGTAAAAATAAACAGAAATATAAAATTTCGGCTGGACACAGGGTCAGATTAGACTATTAGAAAGAAGGAAACATAGGAAAGAATAGGTAAACTAATCTTAAAATTACAAAAAAAAAAAAGAAAAAAATTGCTCGGAGCGTTGCTGGGCAGAAATTTAAAGGTGAATTCACATTAGATGTATCATTTTATGGAATAACAGTGAAGGCTAAAGCATTCGTGATGTAAAAAACGTATAACTTGTTTGGAACAGATTGGATGCATCTTTTCAATTTATGGGATTTGCCAATAAACTCTTGTAATAAAGTGGATGGCTCCTTTAGTAACTCTGAAAGGCTTAAAAAAAAATTGAAAAAAAAAATCATTTTCCGGAAGTTATTTTCTGAAGCGTTAGGAAGATGCACAAAAACTAACAGCAAGTTCCAGTTAAAGGAAAATGTGGTACCAATTTTTAGATCAAAGAAGAATGTGCCTTTTCCAGCATTGGATACGATAAACAAGGAATTAAATCACTTGGAAATTATTAAAGTGATCTCTAAAGTGAATTATAGCGATTGGGCCTTCTCGACCACCTACATGAAAAAAGAAAAACTACAAAATCCGTGTAGGTACAATTTCTCCACTGGGCTGAATGATTGCTTACAGTTACCCCCTACGAAGCCCAGAAGAAAATGGCGGAAAGTACTTTTCAAAGGTGGACTTGCCAGACGCGTATTTGCAAATCTAGGTTGATGAATGTTTAAAACTGTTAACAATCAATACCCACAAAGTATTATACAAGTTTAACAGATTAACTTTCGGAATTAAGGCAGCACCTGTAAATTAGGAATAATCGTGGCGAGCGACACTAGTAACTACGGTATCGGTGCCATTATTTGTTGCACCAGCACAAAGATATTTCTGTAATAGCGATAGCACGTGCGTCAAGAACACTTTTATCGGCTGAGAAGAATTATAGACAGACAGAGAAATAGGCGTCGGGAATATTTTTTTCTGGTAAAAAATTTCAAATTCATCCACGGTAGAAGGTTCACACTACAGACGGACCACCGTCCTTTGATATCTATTTTCGGGCCGAAAAAGGGTATCCCGAAACAAACAGCGAATATACTACAGCAATGGGGGGCAATTCCTGTAGAAATACAATTTTAAAATAGAATTCCTGCCATCGAACGAGACTCATACCTAAATTCTGAGAACCTTTAGAAGATACGGTAATTGCAGTGCTAAGAACTGAGAATGAAATTAAGAACGTTCTCTGCAATACCGTGTGTAATCTATCAGTGACGCTGGATGAAGTTAAAATAAAACTCAGGTGGATACTTTTATTAGAGTAAAAAAGAAGCAAGTAAGGTGGAAATTGAAGGAGAAAAATAAAATTGAATCGAGAACTGACGGTGACAATATTTTCTCAATCTGCGATGAGGTCTTAATGTATGGTGAAAGAATGGTAATGCCTGCATCTTTTTAGAAAAAAATGTTGAAAGAATTTCATACAGGCCATCCAGGTATCTCTAGAATGAATTTCCTCATACACAGTTGTGTCTGCTGGCTCACTATAAACAAAGACATAGAGAGTGTTTCGGACAACGCCACGCAATTCACTGCTAAAAAGTTTGAAAGTTTTGTAAATTCTTTGCGATAGAACATATCAAAATTCCACCTATCATCCAAGATTAAATGGGCAGGCAGAACTTTTCATCAATACATTCAAAAGTGCATTAAAAAAACAATAGAGGTGAAGCTAAGGATATGTTATAACAGCAGGTTTACATGTATATCGGGTGACATGTAATCTTTACACGGTATCACGTATGTCCTCGGCAGAACTAATGTTTGTAAGGAAAATTAGATTGGTTTTTGATAACCTGCACTCAAATAAAAAACAGGTCACAAACAAGTTCGGATGCACGTGACTAAATATTGGCGGACAGTAATTAAATGAAGATTAAATAGATACATACTTTTATAAATAGATGTAAATTTTGTTCATTAATCAATAATGTATATATAGATCCGTTTGTTTTAAACCTCCACAGATTCACAACAATCGCTAGTCGAAATCCCAGGTGAATCTCGTTATCTCTCAGGCCGGGAGATTTAGTTGAATAAAAAAATACTTTTAATTAAAAAACAGAGCTTCTACTCTAATATGAGTATCCATAGGCACGTTAAATCCAATGACATTTACCCATAGGGGATGCAGGTTCGTAATCCTGCCAGAGGACCCATATTTTTCTGACAAGTTTTCTCGAATATTCAAGCCGGTATTATGTAGTTGGATAAATACAAAGTTTAATTACAAAACAAAACTTCTAATAGAATACTAAAAAAAATAACGTTTAAACAGGCTAAATTAAAAATCACACACCCACACACACACACACACACACACACACACAACCATATATATATATATGTATATATATATGTGTGTGTGTTTATATAGATGTACGTTTATATATATATATATATATATATATATATATATATATATATATATATATATATATATAAAAGTCATTTGCAGACAGTACTGTTCCTCAGTGCGACTAGGTGTGTGTGTATGAATCAAATATTAATTTAAATAATTTTATTAACTTCAACCGAGGTATATCTGTTTAATTTTTAATTTAATTTTCCAATTTTCAAAATGCTGTTACCCATTCGGATACAAATTGTGAATAAAATGTCCAAATTCCACAGTTTTGTGCAACTTTTATCGAGTACTTTCAATTGACACAGTCATTATCAAGAAGTAAATGTCGGTATCACAATCAAAAATTTTAAAGATAAATCCTGGCGTTTCTTTGCTCGTTACATTTCTTATTTAAATATACATGTATTGGATAAGTGTGTATATCATTAGATTCCGATAATATCCGAGACAATTGAATTCGAACAAAAAAAAAGTTTGATTCAGATAGTTTCTCTTCAACATTTA
>OZ038483.1:53496412-53553912 GCA_964036315.1 Acanthosepion esculentum
ACTAGTGAATATTGGATGTTTCTAATGTTTATATTTTTAGAAATATCAATCTGTATATAAATTTTTGTGACTTCCGTTAGTTCGTCCGTCCGTCCCTCACACCCTCCAAAATAGCCATATCTTGACCGATTGAAACCAAATTTTGGGAGAGATGTAAACGGGTAGTGGGGTATAAAGTACAGTTGCTTTTACGAGATTGCGTAGCTGAGTACAATAAATTTTCATTAATTTTTTTTGAAAAATTAAGTTTTATTATTTAACATAAAAAAGGAAAAAAAAGAAATTTCCTTAAAAAATATTGTTTACCATGAATTCCTATTACATTAAAAAATTATTAAGCCGAAAAGTAGGGTTTTTAAAAAGTATATTTCCAAACAAATTAGCTTATTCAAAGATCACTGATTGGTTTGTGATATTGAATGAAACGTAGAGTTTATAAATCTCGACAAAAATGTTAACTTTAACAATAAGAAATACTGTGAGGCTTTCACACACTTTAGTCCTTAAAAAATACGAAAAATAATTTAAACGAATAATACACTTGTTTTCCTATCAACGAACTACACACCAAGTAAAATAGTAGTACAATATATTGATTGACTATTCTCAGTCCTGTTATTTTTGCTCTTCTTTTTTCTTCAAGTGAGACTGATACGAGGGTCATTAAATGAATAAGGTGAATTTATCGGTATAAGGACTTCTAATACAGATAGAAGCTTACTCTTTATTTTTTTTTGTTTTACTTCTTTTTCACATGGATTTAATTTCTTTTGCAGATTAAAAAAAAACTTTGAGAGTTTTGGCGATTAACAAAGTTGGCCGACCAAGAAGCATGCTCCAGGATTGAACAGCGGTCAGTTATCAAGTTTTTGGTTGCTGAAGGGTGCAAACAAATTGAAATTCATAGGAGAATGTCAACTGTGTATGGTGCCACATTTTTCAACAAAAAAATGTCTACAAGTGGGCTAAATTGTTTAAAGAAGGACGGAGCAGTGTTGAGGATGAAGACAGGCCTGGAAGGCCTACAGAAGTGAGGTCTCCTGAGGTGATCGAATCAGTCAATGACTTCATTCGGTCTGACAGAAGGGTGACATTGCAAGGACTTTGAGCTTATCTGTTGGGACAAACGCAGGGGTCATCAGTCAGAAGGAGTCATCTTGCATCATGACAATGCAAGGCCTCACACAGCATCCCAAACGGTGCAGACCATCAACGAGCTGGGCTGGGAACTGCTCCCTTATCCCCCTTACAGCCCAGACCTTGCCCCTTCAGACTTTCACCTGTTTGGTCCCTTGAAAGCGTTCACGAGAGCCACGAAGTTTAAAAGTGGCGATGAAGTCAAAAGTGTTGTGAGCGACTGGCTGAGACAGTTCAAAGATTTTTACGCTGAGGGAATACGGAAGTTTGTGTACAGATGGGAAAAGTGTGTGACAGTGCTGGGAGACTACGTTGAAAAAAAAAAGAAGTAAGCTTCTCTCTGTATTAGAAGTCCTTATACCGAAAAACTCACCTTATTTATTGAATGACCCTCGTACATTTCACTTATCCGTAATTTTGAGGGATGGCGGGAGGTCTGTCCGTGATGCTTGACCGCTTCATTGCGCTAAAAGTGACCGGGACAGATATAGAGCATGGCGTCTGCAAAGGACAAGTTTTACATCTACCCACGCATAATTAGTTGTGTTGGTTCCAGCAATAAAAAAGTGTTTTGCCATTTATTTTCATGAGAAAATGATTAAATAATCTTTCTGTCTCTTTTAGCCTCGAATAGATTCGTTCTAATATCAAATGCTTCCATCAATGCCCCATCGGAAAGATGGGGGCAAATCGTTGATAAAGAGAGATGTGCTGATGAATGCTTAAAACAGATCAACTGCAATTCTTTCGAGATTGAATCAGGGAAATGTTTTTTGTCAAAATATCTCACTTCGTATGATTATATACCCAAGAAGAACCCACAAAGGGATTTTTACCAGCGAATTGATCGTAAGTATTTCGTTTTATTTTTTAATGCACAACATCTGAAAGAAGTTTCACTTGAAAAGAAAATTAAGTAAAAAAAACCCAAAAGAACACGACATTAGAAATTAAATGTAAGGTCAAATTTCGCTGTGTGATGTCACGAGACCCGTACCCGATCAGGATCGGAGAGGCATATGTGCTGCAAGCATAGTAACAGTCGTGTATCTAGGACAAGATAGGCGGACGGAGAAGTACCACATGTTCTGCAGATATAGCATATGTGGTGTGTGTAGAACCGAATAGCCTGACGGAAACTACCCATATTCAGGCTGATTTTGAATTCAGTTTTGCTTCTCTTAGATTAGTTGCCATCTCAAGACAACCAGTTATTTAACCCATAGCCGGGAGGAGGAGAGGTGGATTTATACCTTTCCCAAGTTTATTTGTATGAATATGAAAATAATGACTTCGGCCGGAATTTGCAGTCGATGATCTCTTTCCGATACGTTAATCTTTACACTACTCGCCCATCCAAATTCCGCTATACGCCACTTCAATCAAGTTTACTCACGACGATTAGGAAAATAATGACCATTTCCTGTGATCATTCATTTACCATTAATCTTTCTAGAAATTTCGAGAAAATTTCGAGTATATTTTTGGGTTCAAAGTCTGTTTACTTGTTTGGATTAATTGATATGGGGAAGAATTCAACGAAAATAATTTTCAAATCGATGATCATTATGGATTTGAAGAAACAGAAGATGAAGCGGCGAGAACAGATGAAAATAAGGAAACCGCTATAAAAGAATTTCAATTATTTCAACTTGTTGATATCGCTGATAAATTTTTATTTAAATGTCAAAGGATGATGGATATTTGCGAAGACTTGAAAAAAATCGATTGCTTGTGACATAAACATTTGTAGAGTGAAATTAAAATCGAATCGACGCTTGACAAGTAATTTTGTCAGAAATAAATTTGTTACAATGTTGTAGGGAAAACAGAAGTCAATTATTTCCTTTTTACATGGTGCAATTACTAACAATGTATTTATTATATTCTGTTAAAATATCTTTTTGAAATAGCATTTAAATGTCTTGATGTCTTTTTCCATGTATCCTGCTGAATCAGAATATAAATGGGTTTAACATTCTAAATATTTCCTGTTTTTTCTCCCTTTATTGAAATCGTGCCAAAAAATATTTTCTATTGAATACTCTTGTAATAAATAACATCGGGTTTAGAAGTCTATTATTATTATTATTAATAATAATGTTGTTCATCATGAATTTTGACATTACTGTTATTATTTTGATATGGGCAACGCCGAGTGTCCCTGCTGGGGTGAAATGAATTAGAAATATAATAATTATTTTATCAATCTTAAAAGCTTTTGTATTCTATTTAACTAAAAGACGTTTTTGCAATAAAATGTAAAAGTCTTGATGGATGATTTAAATGGAAGGGAATTCTTTCTAATTTTTCCCAATGATGCTTAAAAATGTGAACTAAATATCAGAAGAGAAGAGGAAACTTAATTTTGGAACACGACTAAAACAATTTATTAGTAAAAATAATTACCGAATAAAAGATAAATGTTTCGAGTGACAATAAAAGAGAAAAGTATTACTCACGCTCTCCAGTGAGCTGGTAAGCAGTTCCTTTTGTCTGTATAGACTCGGTTAGTGTATTTTAATGTAAACCGTGTCTAAAATCTTCAAATGATAAGCGAACCAAGCTAGGATAGTGAAACAATCATCTGTATATATATGTGAACAGTCAGGGTTATCGAGAAGGTTTTGGTCAATTGCTGAATCATGCACTATCTGGGTCGTACTGCAAGATCGACTAAAGTTAAATGCTCTTGTACTTGCACCAACTTGTTGATCGATACGCGTCTCCAGTCTTTGATTTGGTCCGTCCTAAGTATGCAGAATCACACTGACATTTAAATTTATATACCACGGAACTATTTTCTAAATAGGACAGATCATCCTTAACGAAAGAGAGGAACAAAAATAACATGTAACTTCACAGTCGAAAACTTGATGTATGACACGCCGATACCTTTTCAGCGTGTACTTGACTATTTCTACCTAGCCATGGTAGTTTTAAATACAGTGGACACAATGAGGGACCAAAAACTACCGGCTCCTTGAAGCGCTTAATTTTACGTTCAACAGTGCGTTTGATATCATTAATAGGAAAAACATTATCAATAAAAATACTAAAGATATTGTCTAGTGCCTGATCAAGTGTACATGGGGTACAAATCCTCACCGCACGATGTAGTAGGGTATATATTACGTTGATCTAACGGGACTTAGGAATTCTAATTTGTATATAAACCGGTAAACGTAGGTTTGCCATAAATGCTGGTGATGAACAAACCGTCTTTACGCACAACCAAAACATTCAAGAACGGTAGAGTGCCGTCGCTCTCCCCCTCCATAATAAACTGCAACGATGGATGAAGGGAATTAAAAAGGGAATGAAAAGATATTTGTAAAATATACGAACAATTAATCCACCGTTCACTCCTAATTCTTCTCAGCGACAGTTTATGCTAGCAGAAGGTGGTTACAAGGCAAAAATGACACATTACACATTGAAAAATAAACACTAAAATAAAATCAGGTGCGGAAAAATTGCAACAAAATAATAAAACAAGTTTCGTGAAAAATGTTTGCTTTTCAATTAAAAATTAATATATACATCCAGTTCTTTATTCATCACCCCACCAACAAAAAAAATCTGTTTTCGTAGGTAAAAGAGTAATATCCACTAATTCTGCATGAAAATCAGGGATCGATTTTACACTGTATCGATATTATAATCAGGGACCTCTTAAACAATAAATAATAATTATTTTTCGATTCTAAAAAATGTTGCGGCCTAACCTGCCTTAAACACAAATCTAGTGATGCTGACAAAGTTAACCTGGCAGTCCAAATAGAAAAGGACCTCCAATCGGTTGTGAACTGGGGCGAGTAATGGATGGTTAACTTTAACGCCTCTAAAACAAAACTGCTCTCTATTAACCACCACAAGGATCCATCCCTGCATCCCATTAGAATGTCTGAAGACCAACTTCTCGAGAGCTCCTCTCTGCGGCTGCTCGGTCTCACGCTGTCCGCTGATCTGAGATGGAACAAATACATCGAGTCAGTTGCATCATCCACCGCAAGGAAAGTTGGATCCCTGTGCCGAGCCAGGAAATTTTTCTCCACGGAATCGATCCTCCAAGTCTATAAATCGACCATTCGCCCTTGCATGGAGTATTGCTGCCATATATGGTCTGGAGCCCCTGCTGTTTGCCTCAGGGTTATTGATAAGATCCAGAGACTGATATGCAATGTGATTGGCCCTGATCTGTCATCTCGTCTGCAGTCGCTCTCTCACAGACGCGATGTTGCCTCGCTCTGTCTTTTTTACAAATGCTTTCACGGTAACTGCTCCGAGGAGCTGCTTTCGCTTGTCCCTAGGCCTCATGAATTTAAACGTCCTACGAGGCTGGCATCCCGTTCCCATCCCTTCACCGTTGAAACTGTTAGATGTAGACGTCTCTTCTACTCCAATAGTTTCATGTCTCGCACATCTCGCCTGTGGAACACCCTTCCCTATTCCTGTTTCCCTGACAAATACAATCTCCAACTATTTAAGTGTAACGTCAATCGACATCTCCAGTTGCCTTGATCTATCCCTTCTCCACATCCTTTCACCTTTCATTCCTATCTGCTCTCGCTCCAAATCTTCTGTAACCCCCTTGCCTTGATCGATCCACTGTCTTTCTCTTTCTCCACATCCTCTCCTTTACCACTCCTATCTGCTCTTCCTCCAACCCTTCTATAACCCCTTGCGTGATAGTGGCCTCCAGCCTTGCTTGGGGTGATACGCTTAAAAAAAAACCTTGTATGGACCTTGTATTTAAGTAGATACAACAAATGAATAAATTTCATTCTTATCGATTCAATTGCAATGAAATTTCATATAACATGCAGCTCATCAGTCGAATAATGGAAATGAATCCACAATGATTAATTAAATTAACTCAAAAAATCACATTTTTTTACTTCATTTTTCAGCAAGCCAAACATTTATTCGCATATGGAATTCAACAATTCCTTATCGAGACTACTTAGGGCGAATTAAAGTCGACACTATCGCCGAATGCCAAAGAAGTTGCCGAAGAACTCGTCGTTGCCTTTCATTTGAGGTAGTAAAGTGTATTCGCTGTAAGAAGCTCTTGTGCGACCGCTCCTCTGTTCATTTTCTACAATATGAAGTAAAACCAAATCGTGACGGATGGAGCATTTACTTTTTGAATATGGGTACGTAATTATGTGAATGAATATCAAATTCTCTATTTTTTTATTTATGGTTATTCTCTATATATCATGACATCATTATTATTATTATTATTATTATTATTATTATTATTATTATTATTATTATTATTATTATTGTTTCTTATATCCTTTGATTTCTGGCGTGTACACATTTCTTTCTGGGTCCCGCCCAGGGACCTAAGATTAGAAATGGCATCATTGGCACTTTCCAGTGAAAAAAAATCATTTTACGTAGATATAGCCCTTTGTAAAGAGTAGGCTGTACTTGTGAGAACATTTTTTTGTATTTCTTTGAGGCATGGGCTTCCAGAAATCCCTTCAATTAGTCTACTGGAATCTTTTCCAACCAATCCTGGGGCTCCAACTACAACAGGGATTGTTGATGTATCGTGTGCCATATTTTTGAGATTTCGATTTCTTCTTCTTCTTCTTCTTCTTCTTCTTCTTCTTCTTCTTCTTCTTCTTCTTCTTCTTCTTCTTCTTCTTCTTCTTCTCCTCCTCCTCCTCCTCCTTCTTCTTCTTCTTCTTCTTCTTCTTCTTCTTCTTCTTCTTCTTCTTCTTCTTCTTCTTCTGTTGTATATCTATTATAATATATCTTCTTAATAATAATAATAGTACTAGTAATAATAATACACACAAACAGAGCAACCAAAGCTAATGGTCCATATATAGAGATCAAAGAACACAAAAAAGAATGTGCATTTTTATTGACTTGGCAGGACCTGAATCTTGTCATGTATCTTTCAAGATCTTAAAACAAAAGTATCAAAATACAAGGATCTTGAAGTGGATATCTAAAAATGTGGCGCATGAGGACATCAATAATTCCAATTGTAGTTGGAGCCTTCGTTTTGATTGGAATAAGTTCTGATAAACTCGTTGAAGGGATCTCTGGTAGTACATGCCTTAAAGAAATACATAAAAATTACTCTGAAGTACATTTCGCATATTACGAATGTAAAATGTGTGATCTTAGATTAAAAAACGTTCAGTGGAAAATGTCATAATGTCATTTTTGACCTTAGGCCTCTGGTTGGGACCCGGAAGGAAATGAGTGGAAATCAAATGAAATAATACTATTAATACTACTACCAATAATAATTGTGAAATTATAATTATTCGTCATTTAATTATTATATAATTACGTTTTCATGATCTCCCCAATTAGCTATTCATTAGAGAATGCTTTACAGGCAAAAAAAAGGTAATAATCGGTTGGTACACGGACAGCTGAATATGGTGGGTGTGGGTAGAAAATATCAACGGATGCACAAATTTTTTCCTGTGTTATTCTTGTTAAACGTAGTCTTGGGTTGTTATGAAGGAGGACAATATTTAGTGTTTAATTGCGTTTTAAGAATTCTAAATGAATAATGACCTGAACATCCCACCATACGCATAACATTCGTGGATCACAGGTTCTGGGGTTGGTTATGTAGATTTATCCTTGTCAGTCCACTGCCTTTTGCATTGGACATTGTCTTATATAGCCGATATTTCCTCAGATGTTAAAATATATTTAAGGAACGGTTAGTTAGTATAATGCATTCATCATCGTAGTTGGTTTATCCAAACAAAAATGATTTCTGACTCAACTTAATATATGCAGTTCAAACTTTAAATAATTGTTACTTTATCACTGTTTCCATGGCAAAGGTCAGCACAAGCTACATTCTTTAGTTCCATCTGTTCAGACCTTGACAGACACCCACCCCCAATGTTCCATCTGTTCAGACCTTGACAGACCCCCACCTTCAAGTTCGAATCCTCCTTATTGTCTTCGAACATCCATAATGATATTACTATACTTCGGTTCTAATTTTCTTCTTTTTTTGCCTTTCCACAGTTCGGGACAGTCGCAAATGCATTCGAACTGATTCCATTGAATATGTAAATATGCATACTTTTGATACTAACCTTGATTCTGAGATTCTGTACAAATGTTTTCGGGATGAAAGTAAAAAAACAACTGGAGAAGAGACAATATCAGCTAGAAAATGTTCAATTCCAGGTAATATGCTTTTGAATAATTAATAATAGCAATGACGAAAATTGGGTAATCTCACGCACGTTCGTAGGAACGCATATACACAGTTACACAAACACATACTCTCTCTCTATTTCTCTCTCTCTCTCTCTCTATATATATATATGTATGGTGTCAGAATTTACCAGGCAGATCAACGGAGTAGCTGCTGCGGTTGTAATATCTGTTCCGTGCCGGAGGCCTTCTCCTCTCCCTTGCGACGCCCAACAGCGTTGCGTAACATCTGTTCCGTTGCAGTGGTATGACCGGCTAAGACTAACTTAGAAAACCCCTGACCAGATTAGACAAGCTATGACCAGCTTAGACAATCTTTGACCGGATTAGACAAGCTGAGACCAACTTAGACCAGCGGTCCGAATGGAAACACTCAGGTCCGCACTTTAAAAAATCAACCTTGTGTCACAACCTGACTCAGTGGGTGGTTAAGGTAAATCTCGGACTAAGAGTTGACTATTGGTTGATTACTGAGTTGCTTACGAGTGCAATACTAGTTGATAGTTGAGTGATAATTGAGTGACTCTTGGAGGTTAAGCAGAGCCGCGCTACTAAGAAGGTATTCTCTGAATTCATTAATAAGTTTAATTGATTCTTACTTTTGTTTGTGTTACGTATTTAGTTGCAGTTTGTAATTAAATACTGTTTATTTAAAATTGAAATCTTGAATATTACATTATCATTTACGGTCACCCATACGGGTCACAAAAAATATGCATACAAAATGTTTTCAATTCATTTATAATTTCATATGTGAAAAATTCTTTGGCCCGGGCAGAAACACGACTACTTGTGGCCAGTATTAATATATAAGTATATAATAGCTGAACTCCAAACTAAACCTCTCCTACTTTACACACAATTGGGTGTGTTAGTTGCACTGATATAAAGATGTTTTGCCATATTTCATTTTAATGGGATGATGACTCAATCAACTTTCTGTCTCTTTCTTTCAGTCTTGGATAATTTTATTCAAATTTCGAATGCTTCTCTCGGTGCGCCAAAGGAAAGATGGGGTGAAATCGTTGATAAAGAGACATGCGCTGATGAATGTATAAGACGTAATAACTGCTATTCCTTCGAGATGGAATCAGGGAAATGTTTTTTGTCAAAATATCTCACTTCGGATGATCATAAACCCCAAAAAAATCCACAAAGAGATATTTACCAGCTAATTAATCGTAAGTTTTTCGTCTTATTTTTTAATACACAACATTCTTCTTCATAACTAGAACAAAAAATAAGAAAACATTCACACCATTAGAAATTGCATGTACCATCAAACTGCGGTATCAAATCACGCCACGTCACGTCACAAGACCCGTAACTCAACAGGAACGTAGCATCCATAGTAACCGTCGTGTATCTGAGTCAAGATAGGTCGACAGAGCCTATGTACCTTCAGATTGGTTTCGAATTTACATCCTTCTCATAGATAGGTTGTCACTTCAAAGTAACCATTGTTATTTAACTCAACCGGAAACAGAAGAGAGAAATTCATATCTTTCCCGAGATTATTGGGGTGAAGTTTCCTTAAAACTCAAGAAAAAATAACACGACTTTAAAACTGCATTATGAAATCATTTTACGAGTCCAGTAAACTATTAGTTGCAAGTACATGATCTGGAAACATAACAGCTGTGGTGTGTCTAGAACCAAATAGCCTCACGGCGCGCATCCATATTCAGGCTTGTTTTATTTTTCAATGAAGAATAAACGGAAGCATACTTTTATTAATTTATATAAATTTTGTTCATTAATTAAAAATGAATATATCCGTTTGCACTTTATTCAAAAGGAATCTTTCGTAATCTCCCACTAAAAAAGTTTGTTTTCGTACGCAAAACAGTTATCTCCTATAATTCTATGTGAAAGTCAGGAATCGATTTGACCCGCCACAAAATCGTTTAATACTCATTATTATTGGATTCTAAAAAATGTCGCAGCCTAAGGATTTATAAATAATGCTAATCTACAAAAATGATCCCCAAAAACTTTTTCATCAATTTTTACAAGTGGACCAATTTATTTAAGTAGTGCCAAAAAATAGCTTTCATTCTAATCGATTAAATTGCAATGAGATTTCATCTAATATACTGCGCATGAAGAGAACAATGAAAATTATCCAACAATAATTAATTAAATTAACTCAAAAAGGCTCACTTTCTGTTATGGTGAAACACACCTATTCTATAGTTATTAGACTCTCCCACCTAATATAAGTAGAAGTAGTAAGAGGAACGAGGGTCAGTCGATGTCGGACGACAGTAGTCGACAGTTAGTCGAATACAAAAGTAGTCAGCGACCACAAGATTACTCTGCATAATACCTATTATATCAAGTACCTAACGTTTGGTACTTCGAACATATTTAGGACCGATTTTAGTACAAATACAAGCCTCCACTGCGAAATAACTCAACAACTTTGGCGACGAGGATTCGCACTCATACGGAGGAAGAAAAATTCGCTCGCCACAATAACTTCGGCGACAAAGTCTGGGATTCACACTTTAAAAAAAAAAAAAAAAAAAAAAAACATGGCAAAGTTTATCGCAAGCCAAGACGTCAACTTAGTGACGAAAAAATCTGTCGAGAAAAGAAATATTTTTCTCGATAATACAGTTTGCTCAAATAGGTCACAAGTTGCAAATTCGTAGGACCCCCCCTCTGCAGTATTTAGACATTGTGTAAACTTTTTGCGAAGATGGCGGAATTCAAAAGTCTATTCCAGGAATTCTTTAAGTTCCAGTCGAAACAACAGACGAAAATATTAGAGCAACAAACAATATTCCAGATGCAGCTACAGGAGGAAACTTTCAATAGACAAATGCAATTCCAACAAAAAATGGAACAGATGCATAGGGAGTTTCAAAACAAAATTCTGGAAATAACTGAGAAGAGGAAAGAGAAAAATCTACAAAATGATTCTTTCCCAGAGAATACAATATGGAATTCAATTGAAATATTCACGTACAGTCCAGATGAAGAGATAACATTTGTAGAGTATTATAAAAATATACGGATGTGTACAACGAGAACTGCCACTCGTGGTCTGAAGGAAAGAAGGTTAGGCTTCTTTTAAGCAAATTAGGAACTGCTGTGCATAACAAATTGGTAAACTATATTTTACCGAAAAAAACTAGCGAGTTGACATTTACGAGGCGGTAAATATATTAAGTGAATCATTTACTAAAAAGACATCTCCGTTCCACAAGAGGTGGAAATGTTTGAATATGATGAAAGATGATGAACAAGACTATATAACGTACGCAGTCAATGTGAATAAGCATTGTGAAGAATTCAGGCTGGCAGAGTTAAGCGCAGACAATTTTAAGTGCTTGGTGTTTGTTCAGAGGCTGGTATCGGAAAGAGACGCAGAGTTGAGAAAATTAGTACTGGCAAAATTGGAAAGCGATCCAAGTATTACGGTACAGAAATTAGCAGAAGACTGCACAAGATATGTTAGCGTAAAGAAAGATTAAAAAAAGATAGAACAGTCTGGCGTTTCGCATGTAAGGAAAATACGCTACAAAGAAGAAAGTCAGTCTACCAAAAAGAATTCTAAAATTGCTGATTATCAAGCAAAAAGTGAAATACCAGAGAAAAATAAACAAAAACTCCCGAAGACATGTTTTGCTTGCGGTGAACTACACTGGTACAGATATTGCGATTTTAGGAATAAAAAATGTTTCAACTGTAAAAGAGTGGGACATAAAAGCACGCATTGCAAGTCAAAAAATAAAGACAATAAAATAAGAAAATTAAAGTCCAACGAGGTAAAAGATGGAATAACCAGAAAGCTTGATACTGTCGAAATAAGTAATAAAAATATATAAATTCAACTTGACACTGGTTCGGATCTATCTATCATAAATTTGCATACGTGGAAGAAGTTGGGGAAACCATCTTTAATGAAGACAAAGAAAATCGCGAGGTCAGTGACGGGAGAAAAAATACAATTTATTGGAGAATTTGTTACAAACGTTACGTTAAATAAAAAAACGCGAAAAGCTAAACTATTTGTCATAGAAAATACCATGAACTTTCTGGGTCCGAATTGGATAACAGAATTCCAATTATGGGATCTACCGATGAATTCTTTCTGTTACAAGGTAGAAAGTTTAAACACCGAAGCCCAAAAATTAATAAAGAAACTTAAGGAAACATTTCCTACTGTTTTTTCTCCAGAGTTGGGAACGTGTACCAAAATGGAGGCAAAATTCCAGTTAAAAGAAAACGCTCAGGCAGTATTCAAAAAGAAAAGGAATGTGTCGTTTGCCTCAATTGTACAGATAGATAAAGAATTGGACAGATTAGAGAAAACCGGTGTACTTAAAAAAGTTGAGTATAGTGAATAGTCAACACCGACGGTATACGTGAAAAAAAAGTCTAAAGAAATTCGTGTTTGTGTTGATTTCTCGACCGGTTTAAACGCGGCACTCAAAGACCATAATTATCCTCTACCAACAGCGGAAGAAATATTTGCAAAGCTTAATGGAGGCACAATATTTTCGAAGATAGACCTCAGCGACCCATATCTGCAAATACCGGTAGAAAAAGAAACGTCAAAACTTTTGTGTATAAACACACATCGGGGTCTGTATAAATTTAATAGACTACCTTTTGGGATTAAGGTCGCGCCCGCCATTTTCCAACAAGTAATGGATTCGATGTTGGGTGGTCTAAATTTTGCCGTAGCGTATCTGGACGACATCCTCATGAGAAGTACAAGTATAGCAGAACACGTGGAACATGTAAATGCAGTAGTTTCAAGAATACAGGATTTGGGATTTAAACTCAAGGAAAGCAAATGCGAGTTTTTTTATGGAGGAAGTAAAATATCTGGGGCAGATCATCGATAAGAATGGTAGAAGGCTAGACCCAGAGCGAGAAGCGGCTATAAAAGACATGCCGACCCCAAATGATATTACCGCATTACAAAGTTTTTTGGGATTAGCTAATTATTACCAAATATACATCCCTAAAATGTATGATCTGCGGGCACCATTAAATGAACTACCGAAGAAAGGAAAACCCTGGAAATGAACTAATGAATGCCAGAAAGCATTTGAAAAGATAAAGGAAATGTTAAGCTCGGAATTGTTTTTAACTCATTACAACCGGAATTTAGAGATCATAGTAGCTTGCGACGCAAGTGCGTATGAAGTAGGAGCATGCATCTTACACAAAATGACAGATGGTCAAGTAAAACCAATTGCTCATGCTTCTAGAGAACTAATTCTGGCTGAGAAGAATTACTCTCAGATAGAGAAAGAGGCGATAGGAATAATATTTGCATTAGCGAAATTTCACCGTTTTGTCCACGTTTGACATTTTAAGCTACAAACTGATCATTTTTGGATCGAAAAAGGGTTTTCCGACGCATACAGGCAACTGACTACAGAGATGGGTACAATACTGCTAAATTATAACTTCAGCATGGAGTACATACCATGGAATAAATTTGGCTACACTGGTACGCTGTCCAGGTTAATTCCTAAAATGAGCGAACCATTAGAAGACACGGTCATTGCTTCACTGAAGTCAGAAGAAGAGCTGAAATTTATTGTGTGTAATGCAGTTCGGGAACTTCCGGTAATTCTAGAAAAAATAAAAGAAGCCACCAGGGATAAGTATATCTTGAAAATAAAAGAAAAAATAGCCGAGAGGGACCAGTACATAACAAATGTTTTTTCGCTTTGCGATACAGTATTGTTATACAGAGAACCTGTGGTGATTCCATACACACTGCAAAAGCAAATACTAAATGATTCTCATACTGGTCATCCGGGCAGCACTAGGATGAAGAATCTAATGCAAAGTTTTGTATATTGGCCGAATATGGACAGGGACATTGAGAACGCAGTGGCAAAATGTAAAGGCTGTGCTTTAGCTGCAAAGGCACCTCCAATAAAATTTAATTCCTGGCCAAAAACAGACCTACCATGGTCTAGGTTACATGTGGATTTCGCAGGTCCACTGAATGGATACCATTGCATCATAGTAGTGGATAGTTTCTCGAAATGGCCTGAGATACAAAGGATAAGAAAACCGACGACGCAAAGTACTAAAAACTTCCTGCTAGAATTGTTCGCAAGGTTTGGTGTAGTAGACACAATTGTGACGGACAACGGAAGTCAATTTACGTCGGAAAAATTTAAAGATTTCTGCAAGGAATACAACGTCGAACATGTTACCACAGCTCCATATCACCCAAGATCGACGGGTTAGCTGAAAAAATTGTGGACACTCTAAAAAGTGCTCTAAAGAAAGCTAGGGAAATACCTGCAGATGAAGCCCTACTGAGGTTTCTACAGGTATACAGAATTACCCCAAATAACGGAACACCAGCCTCACAATCGCTAGCCGAGGTGATGTTTGCACGCCGAGTAAGGCCTGTCTTCAACAAATTACTACCAAAAAGACAAAGCCAGGTAGAGAAAAATTTATTCAAGTAAAAAAATTCAATCCTGGTGAAAAAGTATACTTTAAGGTCTATAAACAGAATAAATCATTCTGAGAGATTGGAAAAATAGAAAAGCGGATTGGCAACATGATGTACTTGGTGAAAGGCGAAAAATTCACGTGCAGACGGCACATTAACCAGATCAGACGACGCTCTTCAGACGTGGTTGACAGCGATCCCGCGGGAGAAACGCCTATGGAAGTTATTTTCGATACGTTTGATCTAATACCGCCAGCAACGGTTTTACCTGAGGTACGCCGATCCAGGAGAAAAAGAAAGGCACCTGATCATTTAAAAGTGGATCCAAAACGTAGGAGATACGCTACGAAGTTGCTAAAAAAATGAAGTTTTTTGTTTGTTTGTTGTTTCTTCATATTTCCTGTAAAAAATAAAAAATAAAGAAAACTGTTTTACTCCTACGGAGTAAAGTTTTAGGAGGGAGGTGTTAAGGTGAAACACACATATTCTATAGTTATTAGACTCTTTCACCTAATATAAGTAGGAGTAGTAAGAGGAACGAGGGTCAGTCGATGTCGGACGACAGTAGTCGACAGTTAGTCGAATACGAAAGTAGTCAGCGAGCACAAAAAGATTACTCTGCGTAATACGTATTATATCAAGTTCCTAACGTTTGGTACTTCGAACATATTTAGGACCGATTTTAGTACAAATACAAGCCTCCACTACATAAATAACTACACAACACTTTCTCACTTCATTTTTCAGCAAATCAAGAATTTATACGCGTGAAATATGCAACAATTCCTGGCCATGACCACTTAGGGAAAACTAAAAATAAAACTATAGCCGAATGCCGAGAAAGTTGCCGAAAAACTCGTCGTTGCCGTTCATTTGAGGTTAAATTAATGTGCAAAGGTTGTAAGCGTTTCTACTGCGATCGCTCCGATGTAACGTATCCAAAATTTAAGGTTATTCCAAACTATAAAGGATGGAGCATTTATCTATACAAACCGCGTACGTTATGATAAAATATTAACTTATCTCTTATTATGATTTATGGAAAACTAATATTTATTATAACATGGGTCTTCTTCTTCTTCTTCTTCTTCTTCTTCTTCTTCTTCTTATTATTATTATTATTATACAACTCTTAGAGTAAAGTGAGATTTAAGAAAAGACAGTGTTTAACAATGTTTCACACGATTTCGACATTATACCTGTCTTCTTCAAGTTATGTTTAAAAATGCATCCAAATATAAAATGTATATAAGAAATAGTCTTTCTAAAATTTTTCTTTAGATCCACATTTTTACAACTATGACGTACCTTCGTGAAGGTAGCGAGTTTGCAGTTTACAGCTGCTGCTTCCGACTGGCATACACGTCTTGTCCACATATACGGTGTCTCTGGACATTTTTTGAACTGATCCAGTCTTTCCAATCAAATCGTGAAATGAAAATTATCCTGAACGGTCACTAGTTTACATTCTTTCGTACTAACACGGGTGTCTCCCAGGGCTCCGTCCTTGCTCCTATCATATTTTTAATTTTCATTAATGGCCTACTCAATGGCATCAGCTTGCAACTTGGCATCTACGCTGATGACACTATGATTTACTTTTGCCTCGATTATAAGGGTGATCAGTCCGACAAGATCAAAATGGCAGCCAATGTCCAAAACAGCCTCAAGTCCGTCGTTAACTGGGGCAAAAGATGGCTTGTTAATTTTAACGTCTCCAAAATTAAACATCTCTCCATTATTGATCTGAGAGACCCCTTGCTGTCTGACATCAGAATGGCGGATGCTAACCTCCAGGAAAGTAACTCGTTCGGCCTTCTCGGGCAGACGTTCTTAGATGACATGAAGTGGAAAGACTCTAATGAATCTATTACTAGGTCAACTGCCAAGAAAGTCGGTTCACTGTGTCGTGCAAGGCAATTTTTCTCTCTAGAAACTATCTTGCATACCTATATGTCTACCATTCGTTCATGCTTTGAATATTGCTGCCACATATGGTCCGGCGCCCCTGCTATTTATCTTGAGCTCCTTTATAAGATGCAAAGAAGAATCAGCAGTATTCAGCTCTGCTCTAACCACTTCTCCACCGCCGTCAGGTTGCCGCTCTGTGTCTTTTTTTTTTATAAATACGTTCATGGTAATTGTTCGGATGAGCTGTTCTCTATGTTAACTAGCCTTAACTTAATCGCAGTACTAGAGATATCACCAATTTAAATTTGAGCTGGTTAAATTCAGTTGTAAGTTCTATGCTAACAGTTTCTTTTCTCACACTTCTTGGTTGTGGAACTTCCTTCCGGCTCCATGCTTTCCAGCAAATTTTAATCGACACAAACTAAAATGCAATGTCAATCGCTATCTACTTTCCTTTTGATTAAGCTTTTCTCTTTACGCTTATTATTAACGCTTTTCCCCCTAATTCTTCCACACACTTTAATCCCTTGTGTCTTAGTTGTTTACTGCCTTGCATGGGGTGATACCAATTGAAAATGTTATATACAAAAATTTTATCATCTTTCTTTTTGACGTATGTTGCTTTTATTACCATATGGAGTTCCATATCAATATTTTGCTTACTTGTTTAAATTGCTGAAAAAAATAGTAAGAAAAAAATAAAGAATTTTATGTTGATCTTAACTCGGTACCCCGCAAAATCATGCGCACTTTCCATACTTATAAAATGTAATGGTTTCCCGGGTTTTAAACAACGACCAAATACTCAGAGTGAATTATACGTTTTCATTGAGGTTTTCAACAATTATTCAACAATCGAGATTAGGTAGAGTTTTATTACCTATGAATACTTATTTGGCCCAAGCAGAAATTACTAGTGTTAATATATAAGTATATAATAGCTGATTTTCAGACAAAACTCTCATACTTTACTTAGCGATGGGGTCAGAAATACAATCGAATGCCTGTAGCAAATGCTGATGGCACTGGACAATTTTTCATCTATCCACACACAATTGGGTGTATTAGTTCCAACGATATTGTTATGGTCCACGTTCCTTGTACCACGGTGACGGTCCAAGGTAGAACCAATGAAGAATAACTCGAACACAAGTATGAAATAACACTGATATATTACAAACAGAAATATGTACAAAGAAGTAGAAGTGTTAGTAATGAATATCAGATTTGGTTAGAGAGAACTATGTTGTTCGACCAGTATCACTATTCCAATGTCTTACAGTAATCGTCTGACTCTGTCTCTGTGACTGTGACTGTGACGTGACTACTGCTCCCTCTTGAGGCGCAGTATTTATGATGTCTGGAATAGTTCATTATTATTATGGGTAAATCCCCATAACACCCCACTTCCGAAGCTTTTGCATAGCAGGGGTTTTTTAATATCTTTTTTTCTTTGAGTCTATTTCCAAAGGGTCTGTAAACTTCCTTTTTCTGGACAATTTTCTTGTTTCTGGCATTGTTTGCGGCCTTTTTATATTAAATTTATCAAAAACCGTGTCCATCACCTCTTCTTGAGGTGGATCGTTAGCATAGTAAAGGTCTCTTCCTTATTTGGTTTACGTGTCTTCTGTGTGAGAATTTTTGTCCCTGTACTATGTGAACCATATTGCTGATTCTTTTCTCAATTGTCCCTTGCTCCCAGTAAGATGTATTATTATTTATGTGCTTTAAAAAAAACTTTTTCTCCTGGGAGGAATTTTCTTTTTGGTGCGTAGGACTGTGTTACTTGTTTCATTTGACTTGGTAGCAATTTATCAAATGATGATCTGATTTTTCTAGCAATCATCACTTCTGCAAGTGATAATGTCGATGGTGTAGCATTAGTTGGCATTATTCGATATACCTGAAGAAATTGCTGTAATGCTTTTTTCCGTAGGCACATCATAGGCTTTTCGTAACGCTCATTTGAGTGTATCAACAAATCTCTCCGCTTGTCCATTTGATCTTGGGTGGTAAGGCGGGAATTTTATATGCTTGACTTGATAAATTTCGCAAAACTCTTGTAAGTCTGCTGATGTGAATTGGGTTTCATTATCTGTGACTAGGCAATCCACTACTCCAAAGCGGGCGAATAGCTCGTGGAGGCAATTTATGGTAGTTTCCACAGTAGGATTTTTGCAACGAAACACCTCCGGCCATTTACTATAACTATCCACTATGATTAAATAGTAGAAGCTGTCAATTGGTCCTGCATAATCTGCGTGTATTCTTGACCACGGACGATCAGTCTCTGGCCATGGCTTATGTATGATTGGCGGTGCCTTGGCTGCTAAGTTACAACCCTTGCACATTTTCACCATCTGGTCCATATTTTTCCAATATACATAGCTTCGCATTAGCGACTTCATTCTATTTTTTCCAGGATGGCCCTTATGGAAATCCTTTAAAATTCGTTTTTGTAATGTTCTGGGAATTACAACCCTTTCGTTGTAAAGTAGCGCATTATCGCATAGAGAAAAGCTGTCTGATATTTGCTTATCTTTTTCTGCTATTTTTGTTTTTGTTTCATTTATAAATTCGTCATATTTGGCTACATTTTTTATGTCTTGTAGTGTGACTGGGAGGTTTCTAACTGTACAACATAGTACTGCCCTGATATCTTCTTCATTTCTTAAGGCTGCAATTACCGTATCTTCCAATGGCTCTGTTTTTGTTGGTATAAGTCTCGACAAACCATCCGCGTGCCCGATCTTTTTCGTTGGTAGGTATTCTAATCTGAAATTGTGGTTCAGAAGAATCGTTCCCCATCTGAGTAACCTATTTGCAGTGTAAACCGGTAGACCTTTTTTCGAACCAAAAATTGTTAGTAACGGTTTGTGATCCGTCTGTAGAGTAAAATATCTGCCAAAGATGTACCTATGAAACCTTGTGACTGCGAAGAAAATTCGCAGGGCTTCTTTCTCTATTTGTGAATAATTTTTCTCCGCTGGTAGTAGGGTTCGAGAAGCATGTGCGATGGGTTTTATTGTCCCATCTGGGATTTTATGTAATATACACGGACCGACTCCGTAGGCGCTCGCGTCACTTGCTACAATAATTAGGATCGTAGTGTGCCAAAAATAAATCTGAAGTTAACGTCTTAATTATTTTTTCAAATGTTTCCTGGCATTGGTCTGTCCACTGTCAAACTTTTTCTTTCTTTAGTAGCTCGTTCAGTGGTGCGCGAAGTTTATGCATTTGAGGTATGAATTCTTGGTAGTAACTCACTAAGCCTAGAAAACTTAGTAGTTTTGTTATATTCTTAGGAACTGGCATTTTTTAATTGCTCTTGCCCTTTCAGGGTCTGGTCGTCTACCTTCTTGATCTATGATATGGCCTAGGTATTTAATTTATGTAAAAATCGCACTTATTTTCTTTTATTTTGAATCCATAGTTTTGTATTCTCTTAAACACCTCTTGTACATGTTGCCAATGTTGCTCAACGCTTTCGCTGTTTATCAATACGTCATCCAGGTATGCAATCGTGTACTCTCATCCGGCAAGCATCGTATCCATTGTCTATTGGAATATAGCCGGCGCGACATTAATCCCAAAAGGTAATCTTTGGTATCTGTACAATCCTTTGTGTGTGTTTATGCATAGTAGTTTTGAACTTTCCTCATCGACTGGAATTTGCAGGTACGCTTCACTTAAATCAATTTTTGAAAAAAAATTTCCGCCATTTAATTTAGTGAATACTTTTTCTGGACTGGGTAGAGAATAGTGGTAGTCCTTTATTACTGCGTTCAAACCTGTAGAAAAATCAGCACAAACTCGGATTTCTCCTGATTTCTTTTTGACGTAGACCGTCGGTGCGGCCCATTTACTGTATTCTACTTTTGTCAATATGCCAGTGTTTTCAAGTCTAGCCAATTCTTGATCAATTTTTTCTATTGACGCAAACGGTACGCTCCTTTTTTTTTCTTGAAGATAGGTTGAACGTTTTCTTTTATTTCGATATTTGATGCCATTTTCTTACATCTTCCGAGACCTGCTGAAATTACTTCGGGGAAACACGTTTTTAGTTTCTCTTTTGATTTGTCTGCCTCGGTTGATAAGATTTTTACATTTTGGCAGTACGTACTTATTGGTAGATCCCACAGTTCGAATTTTTGCATCAAGTTCGTTCCGAATAGGTTTTCTGTATTTCTTAAGACGTACATTTTTAGTTTTTTCGTCATTCCATTAAATGTTACATTTGTAATTACTTCACCCTCGAATTTTATCTTTCTCTCCGTAACTGATCTAGCAATTTTATCCGTTTTTAACATGGCTGCTTTGTTCAGTTTTCTCCATGTTTGTGGGTTTATAATAGTTAAGTCTGAGCCAGAATCCAGCTGTAGCCTGACATTTCTGTTTTGCATTTCAACTTGTACGTATTTTCTTATGTTAGTCTCATAAGCTTGGGCAGTCCTCGTGATTCTTATTCTGCTTTTGATTTCTCTTCTATTCCATCAATGAGATCTTTTATGGCCTATTTTGTTGCATGTTAGACAAGTTTTAAAACGGTATGTACAGTCTTTAAACCAATGCCAAGTCCCACAGCGATAGCATGGACTGGGTGGTAATTTTTTCTGATACTGACTTTTAGAGTTAGAAAATTTTGTTTTACCTGTTCTTGAGGTGGTAAAATTGGTTTGGTTTGTGTCTGAGGAGGGAAAGTTGGTTTGTCTTCTTACTTTACGTATGTGTGCTATGCCAGATTCTTCTATGTCTTTTGAGTCTTTCTTCACACAGATGCATCTCTGGCAGTCTTCGGCTAGTTTCTGAAGTGTCAAATCTTTTTCACTCTCCAATTTTGTAAGGATTCTTCGTCTCATTTCCGCGTCTTTGGTTGAAACCAGGCCTTGGGGCGTAAATTAAGCATTTGAAATTCTCCGCGCTGAGTTCCGATAATTTGAAGTCATCGCAATATTTATTAACAATAGACGCGAAAGTTATGTAATCTTCGCTGTCCTTTTTTGTAAGGTTCAGACATTTCCATCTTTTGTGGAATAGTGAGGTATTATGGCTGAAAAGTTCTGTTAATAGTTTTATGGCTTCTTTGAAAGTTAGCTCATTTGTTTTTCTTGGAAGGATATAATCTACGAATTTGATATATTCGCATGTGCCTAATTTTCTTAGTAATAGACGTACTTTTCGTGCGTCTGACCAATCTTTGCAGTCAAATTCATATAGATCTTCGTACCTTCGGAAGTAATTTGCAAAAGTTTTGTCTTCTTCGGGTGCGTACGTGAAATCTTCGATAGTACTCCAAATAGCGTCTTGTGAGAGAAGATTCGTTCCTGAAATGTTGCTCTTTATTTGACATTACACGTAGCCATAATTCGTGTAACTCAAGTTGTTTCTGTTCATATTTTTGTTGCAGTTCAAATTGGATTTTGATCAGTTCCACAATGGTTGACTTAAAATCTTCCATATTGACGTAATTTTGTGTAAATTTTACTTTAGTGTAACCTGATATTCTGTAACCTGTGTACGCAGAAAAAAATCCTTTGTTGCCAGTAAAATTTGATATTCAAAAAGAAAATTATGTTTTTTTTCATTTTTTTATATTTGTGTTCGCGTAGAACGTGTTTTTTTTTTTTTTTAGAAATCTCGCGTAGAACTTGTGTTTTTAGAGTTTATTCGTCGACCACTGTTATGTGCGACGGATAGCAAAAAAGGTATGTCTTCCGGGTAGAGAGTTCGGTTTTTCTTTTTGGTTACGTCGTCGCCACTTGTTATGGTCCAATTTCCTTGTACCACGGTGATGGTTCAAGGTAGAACCAATGGAGAATAACTCGAACACAGGTATGGAATAACACAGATATATTACAAACAGAAATATGTACAAAGAAGTAGAAGTGTTAGTAATGAATATCAGATTTGGTTAGAGAGAACTATGTTGTTCGACCAGTATCACTATTCCAATGTCTTACAGTAATCGTCTGACTCTGTCTCTGTGACTCTGACTGTGACCTGACTGCTGCTCCCTCTTGGGGAGTAAGTTTCCATAACAGATATAAACATTGTTTTGCTATATTTCATTTTAATGGGAAGATGATTCATTCAAATTTTTGTCTCTTTCTTTTAGCCGTGAAAGATTTTGTTCGAATTTCAAAAGCTTTCCTTGATGCACCAAAGGTAAGAGTGGGTGAAATCTTTGATAAACAGAGTTGTGCTGATGAATGTTTAAAACGGGACGACTGCAATTCTTTTCAGACGGAATCAGGGAAGTGTTTTTTGTCAATCTATGCCACATCGGATGTTCATAAACCCAAGAGAAAGACACAAAGTGATATTTACCAGCTAATTAATCGTACGTTTTTCGTCTTATTTTTAATAGAGGACATTTTGAAGAAGTTCTCCTCAAAACTAATAAAACATATTAAGAAAGAAATATCACACCGTTAGAAATTGTATAAACCATCAAAGTGCGCTATCAATTTGCGTCACATCATGTCACAAGAACCGTAATTCGCCAGAATCGTAGAAGCGTTACATGTTCTGCATCCATAGCAACTGTCGTTTATTTAGAGCAAGATAGGCTGACGGAGCTTATGTATTTCACATTCGAAAAGTTTATTACTCATAGATTGTTTACCTTGAGGTGTGAACCATTTTTATTTAACTCACAGTTTGAGAATAAATGGATTCATATCTTTCTCAATGTAAATTTTGTACGTTAATTAAAAATGAATATATCCGTTTGCACTTTAACCAAATGAAAATCTTTTCAGAAGCTTCCACCAAAAAGACTGTTTTCGTACACTATACAGTTATGTCCAATAATTCTGTCTGAAGGTCAGGAATCGATTTGACCCATCCTCTAAATCGCTAAAAACTCATTATCTTTCGATTCTAACAAATGTTGGGGCCTAAGGAATTCTAAATAAGGTAAATCTATAAAAATGATTCCCCAAAATGTTTTTCATCAATTTTCACAAGTGGACCAATTTATTTAAGTAGTGCCTCCACACCACCCAAAAATGGCTTTCATTTTAATCGATTAAATCGAAATGAGATTCCATCTAACATATTAGATGCATGAGCAGAACAACGAAAATTAGCCAACAATAATTAATTAAATTAAATCAAAAAGTCTCATTTTCTTACTTCATTTTTCAGCAAGTCAAGAATTTATTCCCGTGAAGCATGCAACAATTCCTGGCCATGACCACTTAGGCAGAACAAGAAACAAGACTCTAGCCGAATGTCAAGAAAGTTGCCGAAATCATCCTCGCTGCTTTTCATTTGAAGTCAAATCTATGTGTAAAGGTTGTCAGCGTTTATACTGCGATCGCTCCGATGTAAACTATCCAAAATTTAAAGTTTACCCAAATTATTATGGATGGAGCATTTATCTATGGAATCCGTGTACGTAATAAAGAGATATTAAATTATTTCTTTCTATGATTTATGGAAATCTAATATTTATTATAAACTGCTTTACTTTTTCTTCTTCATGCAACAATTAGAGTAGAGTGCGATTTAAGAAAAGACAGAGTGGTTAACAGTGTTTCAAAATATTTCGGCAGTATGTCTGTCTATGCCCGTCTTCCTCATGTTACGTTTAAAAATGCATAAAACTAAAAAAAAAAAAAGATAGAATATACGAGTCTTTGTACAGTTTGTCCTTAAATCGAATTCTTCTTCGTTGTCATGGAGGAGAACAGCATTACCTATTAACGACCGCCGTGAACTATTCGACCATACATTCATGGAGACGTTGGAACCGTTGGACTCATAAATATGTACCCATTATTTCATTGTGTTTTAAGAATACTGAAACAATAACCCGAACATTCCACCACATGCACAACATTACCTTTCTATCTTTATTTCCATAGTAAAATATCAAGACAAGTTACATTCTCTAGTTCCATGTGTTCAGATCTTTACAGAGCCTACATGCCACGTACACATTGTTGAATCATCCTTATTCTCTTCGTATTCTATTGGTGAGAAGGAATCTCCACTGTTACTTTGCGGAACAGACACCCGAGAACATCACTACAATCTTAACTTCTTCAAGTGTAATGTCAACTACATATCTTCATAATACGAAATAATATTCTCTTAAAAACGTGAAATAATTACGTTCAGTAATCTACCTCGAGAAGCTCTGGGGTTTTCTATTCGGTAAATATTTTACTTAAATATAAAAGAGCCATATTGTCTTAAAACCGGTGAAAATTTATAAGAAATGAAAGAATGATAATACGATACTTTCGTTTGTTCTAATTCTATTTTTTTTCATTTTACAGATCGTAATCGGAATTGCAGAAAGCCTATTCCTACGAAATATGCAAATATGAATATATTTGACACTAACCTTGAACCTAAACTTCAATCTGTGGCCAACTATACATGTTTTTCTTACAACGCATTTACAAAAGATCGGAATTCTTGTACAGACCCACGTAATATGCTTTTTAAAAATTGACCCAACTGATATTCTTAACACACACACACACACACACACACACACACACACACACACACACACACACACACACACACACACATCTCAGATATACAGATCATCTTTTGTAATCAATATTCTATTTTCTCACTACCTGTCACAAAGTTATTGCGTCTTTATTTTTCTCTCTTTTTTCTTTAGTTCCTTATACCTGCGCCAAAATAAAGAAATGCAATTTCATCACAACGGACACCGAAACCATGATTTCCCCAATACCTTTGAATGGCCAGAAAGTGCCAATTTTCTGTGAGGGAATGTCGACTTATGTTCCGAAAGAATACATCATACTGAAGTGGCCAACTTATTTCGAAGTCCCTTTGAGAAGTGATAACATCTCCTGTCCTAATTTCGGAGTGAATGGGAGAAGGCGTTATAACAAAGTGCGATTCCTGCCAGAGGTAAAACAACTCGCCAAGAAAAAAATAACAGTGATCTCTTCAGTAAACAATCTCATTTCAACTTCCAAATGATTTCCTAATTACGTGAGAATTACATATCCAGGTCTTCTTTTTAATCCTTTCAAAAATGTTGTCAGCGAGATTAGTCTGATTGTTCTCTTACTGCTGGTTAGAGAGTTCGACCCTGAATAGGTACTCAGAAAAAATTCCAAGTTTAAATTGGCCAACAGGGGTTGATATGACGTAAAATCAACAAGCAATTACTATTTATATTATAATATATACACTGGTTTTGGCAAAATGTAATAATCGCACTCGATAAAAAAAAAAACAATTAAAAAACACCAGGTATTTAACTTGACACAGTTATTATTGTATCCTCCCTCAGCCATTATTAAATTGTGTTTAATATTTTTGTTGTCATTTCTCGAAAAATATTTAAAAAATCCAGTTTCGTATATTTGGGTTGGGTATTATTCAGATTCTATAAACAGCATTTTAAATCAATACAAATTGTCGAGGGAATATAGAGTAATATCGGTGTCATAAGTTTTGACTCGGCGCTCTTTTTTTTCTTTTTGGCGTTTAAGAATGTTAAAGTTTGCGCTGGAATTGATAGACGAGATAGATTTTGTCATCGGTTCCGAAGAAAAAAATTAAAATCCGAATGCTGACTTTCAAATTTGGAAATTTGGCAAAGACATTAGGCGTGAGATTGGGGGAGACGGATATTCAAGGAAGGATTGAGATTGTCCAATTTAGATAAAAGTCTTCCTCAACAAATATATAAAAAACATTATTTACATATATACTAATGTAGTAAATTCTGATAGTAAGGAAAAAAGAACAGTAATCACTTTTGTTAGCTAAGCAAAGAAAATCATACTTTGTTGAAATCCATACTAGTTCGACTCATTCACCTGGTGATCTAGGATTGGCTGAAGCGTTGGCTTTAACAAAAGCAACTACAGAAACAATGGCTTGGATGATCTGGACAATTACGCCTGATTTTTTCTCATAGTTATAGACAATTCCTTTTCTACGTCCATTCCGAAGTCTGTTTTTTTGTCTTTACAGAAAATGGTTCTGGACCTCAATGATCAACGGTTCACTACGTTTGAACCATTAAATACCGGAGATGAAAAGTATCCTTATGAGACAAACCTGACGATTAATCTGAGAGACACAGGGTTTATTCTCAGTGAACGGGTAACTAATTTAGATTCATATGTTACATATTTATTAACTGGATTACACATCTGCATTTCCTATTTTTTAATTACAAACATTTTATTGTACCGCTTTAATAAATCCTAATAGAGCTGAACTGATCTTTTCCTCATGCATCAAAGTTTTGCTAGTAAGAAGGTTAAAACTATTTACATTAGTTACATGCAACCTATTCTCATCTTTGTCGTCATCATTATCACAGCGTTTCAGCTGTTGTTCCTCAGGCCTTCATCAGGTGATTGTCGATCAGCATAAGCTTCAGTTTAATTTTAAAATGAACACTTTATTTAACCTGGTTTAGTACAGTTCAGTTATTGCTCGTTCCGTTTCCACTGAGTTCAATGAAATACTGCCTGGTCTAGGGTTTGAACTCCCAGTCGCGATGTCATCAAATTTACCAACTAAATTTTTAACCTCGGATTCAACGTTATGACAGTAATAAAAATAATAATGACATATTCCGTATGTAAATAATATGAATATGGTTAACTCCTCATCTCAGAAAGTCAAACAGAAGATAAAACTCTAAAGAATTGAAAGAATTCTTTTGACTCAAATATTTATTACAGGTACACATTTCTTTTAAAACTCTTTACCTCAAAATACGGCATTATTTTCTGAATAACTTACCACGTTTATAAATGGAATAAAAGTCTCTTCCTGTGCAAGCTAAGTTAACCGTGTGCAAGCCAAGGAATACACTTTCAGATCATTTCAAGATATAAACACCAAGAAGAAGCACTCCGACAATTCTGAATATAACGCAGCCATTGTAGTGACTCTTGATTTCCTTGATAACCAATTAGTTCAGATTTTTTGGCAAGAGGCACCGAGATTGTCAATAGCACCCCAATAATGCTGAAAATAACGCATTATAGTTATATAATTTGTAATATAGACGAAAAATTCAGTTATCCTATTCTTCCAGACTTTTTGGCTAGACTATTTAGAGCTTCACTAAAGTTCAGTATAACGAAGCTAATGAAATTATATGATTCACGGTATCAAAGCACGCCAGCAATGCTGAATACAACGCAGCCATTGCATTTATATGATTCGTGATATCCAAGAAAACTTCAGATATTCAATTCTATCAGGCTTTTTGGCAAGCGTCTTCGAGATTATTCCAAGCGTTATAATAATTTCGAGTATGTGGTAGTCATTGAAATTCGTGTTATCCAAGAAGACGTCAAATATCTACTTCTTCTATTCTTTATGTCAGTTATCTTCGAGACTGTTTTAAGTGCCCTACTAATGTTGAGTACAACGAAGTTATTGTAATTATATGATTCACAATATTCATGAAGAATAGCATGCTCTTTGCTTTTTATTGCAGACAACGTGGAAAATTAGCAGTGCTTTCCCTGACCGTTATTCAATTCAAATATCGAGCGACTTTCAGGTTGCTGAAATCAAGTGCCGTGGTATATGTGGAACCTGCAAAAGCGAAAATCCGTTTCCAGTAATTTCCCTTATTTAATTTTTAATTTAACTGTGTCCTAATGTCTGGTTAATCTTTGGTTACATAAACGTCGTAAGTCTCTCGCTGCTCTATCGCTATTTCTATGGAAAGTGTTCAGACGAACTACATTCCTTAGTTCCATCTGTTCAGACTTTCACGGGTAAGACCCGTCCTGCCGCACACATTGCCGCGAACCACACCCAATCCTTTCGTATTTCATTGGTAAGATATAAGTTTCACTCGAGCATCTTCTTTCTATGAACCACTGCTTTGTAGATCCGACTCCCAAAAGCAACCTTTCCCGATCACAATAATCTTAGCCTATTCAAATCTAGAGTTAAGCGTTATCGTCTCTACATATTCCATTAAATCCTGTGACCCTTGCTTCATAACACTCTAACTTGTTATTTTGCACTGACTGTTTAATATTAATAAACCATAAACTGGTATATATGAATTTCTCTCGCTCCAAAATAATAAACTGATTTAATTCAGCTTTATTGATCCGCGAAGACCCGATTTGGGAATATACCCCTAAGAGAGTACACGAACCCACTGGTTGGGAACCTGTCAACAGCGTCGTTCGTTTCCTGTTTGTGAATGCCCTGACCCACCGTCCAGTGTTTTTCATTTTAGAAATTTGGTAGACTTTCTTAGATTCAAAATTAAACCACTTACTGAAGGAACGACGTCTTTTTAAAGTTCATATAAGATGAGCAGAAATCGTTATAATTTATCACCTCGAATTTCTCAAATTTTATTCTTTCTTTCTTTTATCGTCTAGGTTAAGAAGAGACCGTATTCCTGATTGTTTCAATTCAACGAGTTCGATTGAAGTGTATGGCAGACACTTATCGGCCTTAAGAAGAGACCGTATTCCTGATTGTTTCAATTCAACGAGGTCGATTGAAGTGTATGGCAGACACTTATCGGCCCAAGTACCTTGGCAAAACAGTAAAATAAAAACAGAATAAACAAAATTATCCATGTGTTGCATTTTGCATTTTTTACACGACTGAATGAATATTTGAAAAGGAAGAGGAGTAAGAGGTAATAGTAGGTAGCGCCACCTTATTGTAGTATTATGTAAATCCTATCAGATGTATATAAGCTGTGCTTTGAAATGTGAACATTGCCTAAGCTGTACATGGCAAGGGAGCTAAATTACCAGACATTGGACGGTGCATGATAATGAGTGTCAGACGGATGAGATATTTATTTAATTTTCAATGTCATATTCGTACCGGGAATACCTTATGTGATGTACCAAGCACCTTAATGGGCTACGGGACTCGTGCGTCGTACGCACAACTTCAGTGATATGGCTGTTTTCAGGGCCCTGTCATTCAGGACTTGTGACCGGCTACTGCGGGATTCAACAAAATGGGACATGTGTGATGTCAACCGACCTGAACTTCTGGTACTAATGCGTGGTATTGTATTCACTCACAGCATTATTCCCAAAGGTTTGACGTATCGTCGGCTTGATGATGTCACAATATAGGCAACTTCGAACGAGCTACTTTGACAGCGCCATGTTTCCACACCGCTGCTCGCGGTATGACTGATGTATGTGCGCAACGCATATGCATTGGTCAAATGCAACCCCCACCTCAACCAGCGCTTTCCCAGAATGTGATGCACTCATTTGAGTTGAAGTGATCACTTCTTGTCACACAACTTAAAAAAACGACAAGGACATTTTTGGTTTCTTTATAACCTTATGTTAGTATATACTGGGTATGACTGGTAAATTGTCGCCATCTTATATTTTTAATTTTGCGCATGCGCGTTGTTTTTTTTATTTTGTCGACTGCATTATATATTAGTATCAGTTGGGTACCGCTTTGAGAAATTGAGAACCATGGCGCAATTCACTCCTCAGGAAACGTGGAAACAGCATGAAGTACTGCTTGATATTCACATCGAGTGTCTGGGTGTCAATCTGAGGACAGTGCAGAGAATGCAGAAAGAGTTGGATGAGTCTAATGGTAATTATGAAAGTACGGGAGTTTGGAAAATTCACTCTGATCATTTTGATAAGAAAAGAATTTGCTGGTGAGCTCCTTAGACACAACACAGAGGCCTACAGCAATAGCCTTGAGGAGGTAGTGCTTCCCTGGGTCAATAGAGTAGCTGCTGGATGACCCTATGTCAGGCAACAGGACCCTGCACCATGAATGATGGTTGTCATACTATTTCTGCGACATCACCCCTTAAATCTGGCCACCCAACACCCAAGACTACAACTCCCTTGATTATTATGTGTAAAGCACAGTTGAGTGAGGGACCCCCAAAAAAACGTCTTGTAACACCACAGATGATCTGAAGGCAAGAATTATGGGAGCTTTCACCAACTTAATTTATAAGACCGTCCAGAACAGTTGCAGGAGTTTCCGAAGTCATCTGGGGCGGTGCTTAAAGCCAATGCGATTTTATTGAAGAAATATAGTCTTTAGTATTCCAAGATATTTTTGCGTAATTTTGGTAAATATTTGTATCAAACTGATATATCAGTGTTACGTTTATTTTTGCATAATTTAGACGATAATTTATCTATCGCAACCTCTACACACACACGCACACACACACACACACATATACATATGTGTGTGTGTGTTTGTGTAGTAATGTAGCGAAAGAGGGACCAACAAAACTTGTAACACCAAAAAAGAACTGAAGGCTACGATAATGGCAGCAACTTAATCAATAAAACCGCCCAGAAGAGTTGCAGGAGGAGGGGAAGTCTGGAGTCTGTGTTTAAAGCCAATGGCGATTTTAATAAATAAATATATTTTTTAGTATCCAAGATATTTTTGTGTAATTTTGGTAAATATTTGTGTCAAACGGAGATACTTTCATTTTTTCGTTATTTCGACGACAGTCTATACATCGCACCCTCTACACAACACACACACAAATATAATTGTGTGTGTGTGTGTGTGTGTGTATGTGTGTGTGTGTGTGGTAAAAGTGATGGTTATAATTGTATGTAAAGGTATAGTAGTATTGAAATGTCACCACATCATCGCTAATTGGACCCAGAAGAACTGGAAATGTGTATCTTAGTTCATTGAATTATGGTTCCAGTTTTTCGAGTAGGGTCAGAGCATGCTGACCCCAATAGTCCAACGACAGTAGTTATCAAGAAGATACTGTGTTAACTAGTGGGCGGACCATAATGTTGGTGTGCTGGTATCATCACCTGGCTTGAGCTGAATCCATTATTTCGACTAAACATGTCATTGGTTGGTGACAGCTACGTTGCTTTGTGATAATTTTTATCCATTTATGAAATATTTATTTAACAATGAATATATTTTTGTGGCACAAGGCCGAAGGGAGAAAGGAAAAGCTGGTCACTGTCTATCCTACTTCTAGATATTTCGATTCATGACTAATTCATTCAAAAACTTTGCACAAACACCACAAGAAAGCATCCCTCTCTATCCAAATAATTACCAAAACACCGTATTTTCATCGGGGACTTAATAATACCCCCATGATGGTAAACATTTCTGGATATATATGTACAAATATATGTTTTTACAAAAAAATATAAAAACCTACAATGATATGAAACAGCTTAGATGTGGCGCAATGCAGAAAGTGTGTAGCATCCAGTGATGTTCGAAATCACTAATCAGTAGAAATTGCCCCTGTAAAAACTAGCACCAGGCACAGTACCTCAATACGTCATCGCTGACTTGACCCGGAAGAACTGTAAATGTGTGGCTTACAGCAATGAATTATGGTTCCAGTTCTTTTGAGTAGGGTTAGGGATTGCAGACACCATCGGGCCATGGACGCCAGTTATCAAGATAATATCATATTGGCTAGTGGGGTCCATAATGTTGGTGTTGGGCATGGCAATCCACTGATTTGTCTGAACACGTCATAGGTTGGTGACAGCTACGTTGCTTTTTCATCATTTGCATATACCACGACATGAATCGTTTGTTCTAGCCGGATAATTCATTATTTCATTGAATCGAGATTGCACAGAATTAAACTGCGGAATATTCTGGAGAATTCCGACGAATAGTTTGACAACTCTTCTGACGAGCTTTTTTCCCTGGTGCCCCAAATACAATAATTTAAGCGTGCTACTATATTGGCATCTAGGTCTCACCTTTTTACTGTTGAAATAGTTAAATATAATCGCCATTTCTACTTCAATAGTTTCTTCCCTACTCACTTCCCGACACCCTTCCATTTATTTGCTTCACTGAAAATTACAATCTTCAAAAATTTAAATGCAACGTCAATCGCCAACTTCTGTTGTCTTGAACGCCGTTTGTCTTTTATCCTTTCCTCCCCCCATAGCCAGTTTTTTCTCTCACATTCACTCTCTGTAGCCCCCACCTCCCTGCGTACTAGTGGCACGCCCGCCTTGCTTGGGGTGAAATGATTAAAAGAAAGAAAATAGCATGAACAGACCAAGTTAGATATGAACAGAGTGCGATAGATAGATAGATAGATAAACAGATATGAACAGACTGAGTCAGATAAGAACAGACCGTAATAGATAGATATTATCAAAGACTTATTATATATGTTTGTTATTTTTTCTATTATAGGTGTCGATCAATTGTTATTGAATTAAAGAGCGATTTTATTTATAATAACTTCAGACAATAATTTTTTAAATAATTTCAATAACTTTATTAAAACATATTAAACCTACCTAAAGAACTAACTCAAGCTTTGTTTAGAGTATGAATTAATAATTTAAAATTTAACAATTTTTGTTAATGATGTTTGCGTGATTTACATAAGAATTCCAGTCGGACCACACACACACACACACACACACACACACACACACACACACACACACACACACACACGCATATATATATATATATATATATATATGTATATATCGCAATCACGAATACCGTGATCCATTAGTATCATGAGGGCACCACACTGGTGTTTCTTGGGCAAAATAGCCTGACGGAACCCAACCATCTCCAGATTTTCTTCTAGACCGATTGCCACCTAAGGCTATAGAACCGAGTCTGTCATGCTATTTACCCATAGCTGATGGGAGAAGTTTCATATCTATCTCAAGGGTATTAGCAATTAAGTAAATGTAATGAATCCAATTGGAATTCGAATTCGATTCCTCAATCCGAGCCGCTATCCATTACCCCACCGTCCCTCCTAAGCCGCTAGGCAGTACTCCCCCGTGCCTTCTATATGTATGTATGTATATATGTATGTATGTATGCATGTATGTATGCATGTATGTACCCCCAAAGAAAGGAATACCGAAGGTTTAAAAGTTAATTTCTTTGAGTTTTCATTTAAGTTTTAATTTCAGGCCCATAGATTAAATTTAATATTTCCAATAAGCAAAATACTTTTCTGTATTTCAAAACGAATTGATTCGAATGTGCGTTTTTTAAATCGTTAAAAATGGGTGATTTTAATCATATTTACAATTCTCACAACACAACATTATTCTCTTTATTACAAATCTTAAAAAAATAAAATATACTTTCCTGAAATTTTATTTGAGAAAGATTAGATGATTTAAAGTTTTATTAAACAAATACTTGCTTTTAGTTTATCGCAGAAAAGCATTTTAACAAGGAGGTGAATGGTTTTTTGAGGTGTTGGCAGCTATCTCGATAGACTTATGTTTGGAAATTCTTCCTACGGAGGATATATATATATATATATATATATATATATATATAAATTACTTGACGAATATAATGTGAGCGCCTTTTTATTTAAGTTTTTTAACTACGCAATAATCCTAAAGTTGAGGAAAATATTCTAAGTAATCTAATATTTTATTGAGTACTTTGGCTTTAAATTTAGTAAATTTAGTATAGTCACCGTTTTTATTTTCTGAAAATGTCTTGTATGAACGTCAATATTTACAAAATCGTTACGTTTATATAAACACAAAAAAATTCAAGATTCTTTTTAAAATACCGGGGTTGCTGAGTTGTTGTAAGCTTTCCATTTATGATTAGTAAACGTAGTTTTTACTTAATAACAGTCATATAGGAATAAAGTGTCGCTGCTGACACTTGGGTTTGAACACAGATTGCTAGAGAGCAAGAACAGTCGACTTCATTTTGAAATAAGTAGATCACGTAACAGGTAAAGGAAAAATATATATAATGGAATTAGCGGCGTCTGACCGGAGTATTTGTTCGAAGGCACCGGTAGTGACCAGTGATTATCACCAGCCATGTTTTCTGCTACTCGTTAAACTGTTTTTGATTTACAACACTTCGTTACGTTAGTGTCTTTTAATTTACATTTTTTTACGTTCTTTTTTTTTACTGACTGTTTTTGTTAAAAGTTTTTCTTTTTTACCCTCCCACCTCTATTTTTTTAGTTTACCCCTTGTTCTTATTTTATCATTACTTTTTATTTTTTTCTTATTTTATAATTATTTTTTGAACATATTTTCTTTCCGTTTATTTATCTGTAACCAACCCGCAAAACTTTTTTTCTTTGTTTATTTATTCTACGTCCGTTTTTTAACGGCGGCCATATTGTATTTGTTAAAATTTGTTAGTTTATACGTATTGCTTGTTTCGTATTCCTTTTGTAGATTTTCGTTTTAATTTTATTTTTGTATTACTTTAACAGAAAGATTTATTGTTTAGTGTTTTTTAACGTGTTACCTTCGTGTTTGCCTTATTTTGTGTAATCTTTTCTCTGTCTCTTCGTTTGTGTAACCTTTGTTTTTGTAATTCCGTTTGTAATTTACTTATTTAAACTGTTTAACTTTTTCACGTTTTTTCTTCTTAAATCTGTTTATTTCCTTATCGCTGTGATTAATTTTATTTGTCTGAAAAGTTTACTGTTTTTATTTGTTTCCATTCACTTGAAAGAAAGCCCCCCATTTTTTGATTTAAAAATGGTTTGGAAAAATCTTTTTGGGGCTAAGAAAAAAGAAAAACCCACCCGATAACCAACATGAAAATAAGCAAGAGGCAAAAAATAGATTTGGGGAAAATGATGGATGCTCAAAAAGAGCAAACATTTGGAAAATGGTCAGAATCTACCAAAACAGTCAAAAGGAATAGAAGACGATAAAGCAAAGACAAAAAATGTAGCGGTCGGTGAGACGCCCTCACGCTGGACGTCCCCTCCAAAGCGTACTATCAACATTACGGAGTTCCTCGAGCAAGCCAAAAGTTACGCACATCTTGTCACAGCAGATGGGATTTTGGTAAATCCCGTGGAATTACAGAAAGTTGAAAAAAGAACTGTCAGTCTTTGTGGTGGACAAGCGCTCGCGCAAAATTTGTCGCTGCACAAAAGGCACCATCATAAAATCACTGATTTCTCTGGAGATCAAAATTCGGAGGGTAATAAAAGGAAAGGGATACTTCATGTGGGACGTACTGTTACCCACGCCTGCCGACTGTGGAGCCGCATCCAGTCACGACCTTATTACAAAAAAAACTTATTCTTCGAACAAAATATGAAGGCAGGCGGAAGACCAATGTATCAATATTTGAAGTTCCTCCTCAGATCGTCAGGAAGCACTTGGTTGCATATCTATGCCTATTTAGACAGATACTCTGTACTTCCTGTGATGATCTGACCGGGGGATGGAGTTTCGAAATAATGATCAATCGGAAGGCCTTCTTCTCTATCCCTAACTGTTTGGATATAGCGGGCCAGAAAATGCCAGTTATTGTCACCGGGTGTAGATCAATTTGTTGGAAGTGTGGGAAGAGTGGTCACCTGTTCTCTTCCTGCACAGAAAAGAAGGCCTCTGAAGTTCTGTCCTCTGTCAACCCAAATCCCCCTTCGACCAAGAATTTTATTCCCGTCTCGCCTGTAATGGGCATGCCAGTGGTTAAATCCCCGGTTGGATCTATCTCAGCCCCCATACCCCGAAAAGACTTTGCCCGCTGCTAGTGCGGTTGTGGACAAGGAAGAGGGGGAATGGCAGGTCGTTGATCATAAGCTTGTCCGGGTCCGTGTAAACTTAAATAATCCTAAGGTTAGGATGGCTGGTTACTGGAAATTAAACTCATCATTATTTGGTGAGCAACATTTCCGGGACCAGATGCTACTATTGATACAAAGGGAACAGACAGGAGGCTGTGGTTGAGAATACCTGGTGGGACAAATTAAAATGTAAAATTAGAACGCATGCTACTGATTTTAGTTGTTGACTCAATCTAGATATATTAGCGGCGCAAACGGCTTATGGGAAAAATTAGATCGGTCGATTAAATCCCGTGATAGTGGGGAAGTGGCCTTAGCTAGGGCAGAGTTGGCATCCTTGCTTACCAAGAAGGATCAAGCTCTGGTAGTTAGGGCTAGGTTAAAAAGAATGTCCTCCGAGGCGACGAATATGGTCGCTGAACTGCGTGCAGAGGAGTCTCGGAATGCATCTCGGTGACATATCGCGTGCGTCACATTGCCGGATAAGCGGACCGTGACTACAAACGCGGGCATATGTAAGGCTTTTTGTGATTACTTTCAGGAACTTTTTACCAGGGAGCCTGGTCTGAGCCCTGCCCAGTTCGACGCTTATTTAGCCTACTTTCCCAGCCCTGAGGCAGCTGAAGCGGCTAGGTGCGAGAGCCCCATAACAAGGTCGGAAATCTGGGAAGCGCTGAAGCAGGTTGAATTGGATAAATCTCTGGGATTAGATGGTCTTCCCTAAGAAGCGTACTTGAGGCAGCCATCCATATTTGTTCGTTTTCTGGAGCTGATTTATAATAACTGGATGAAGCAGGGGTCTATACCTCAACGCTACACCAGGGGTGTGAGCAAGTTGCTAGGCCATGACAAGAACAGTGGAGATGGGTTGGGTAACTTTCGCCCTTTAACCATGTTAAATACAGAATTAAAGATTTTGACAAAGATCTTAGCCAACCGTTTGCAGGTTGTCCTCTCTAGTCTGATTGGCTTCGAACAGACTTGTGCTGTGAAGGGTTAAATTATTCAGGACAACCTTCATATGGTCCGCTTGCTCATTGAGCAAGCCGACAGTGAAGCCGCGATCAGTCCAAGGCCCTCGATAGGGTTGACCATCAATTCCTGGAGTCTGTCCTTTCCCCGGCCGGTTTCGGCCGTACTTTCGCACTTGGATCCGACTTCTGTATGCGACTCTCGGTGCGCTGATGGAAGTGAATGGGGTACGATCGGAACCTTTCGCATTGTCTCGTTCCATTCATCAAGGTTGTTCGCTTTCGTCTATGCTTTACGTTCATGCGTTGGAACCTTTCCTTCGCAAGTTAACGGCGAATCCAGTCCTACGCGGAATATCCCTACCTGGTGCTACCACCTCGGCTAGTTATTCTGCCTATTCTGATAACGTTTAGGTTCTTGTGTCGAGATTGACAGAGTCAGCAAAGAAATCGGTGAGTACGAGATTGTGACAGGGGCCAAGATCAACTGAGATAAGTCCGTTGGCCTGCGGTCGGGTGCGTGGAAGGGAGTCTCTCTTTTCCCGGGCGTTTCCTCTGGGCGGACGAGCCGATCAAGGTACTCGGCGTTTGCATCAGTCCCGAAATCCAGTTGGAAATGAGTTGGTCGGAGCTACAAGGAAAAAACCGACTTTGCATTTCGTCTGTGGTCTCGGTGGAAGCTTTCTTTAAAGTGGGGGCGGAAGTATGTGTTTCGCACATATACACGATTCTCTTTTACTGACTCTCTGTACTTCCACTTTCTTCCGCCACACTAATTTCATTAGTAAGGCTCTTTTTCTCCTTCTTTTAGGGAGGCAAGGCCGCTATGGTATCTCGGGAAATCAGTTGCCTTCGTCCTTCTGAAATTGGTTTGGGTATGCTTAGCATTGAGATTCGTCAATATATGCTTCGCATCGCGTTCCTAGATCGAATGTGTCGCGATTCGAATGAGGAGGGCACCTTCCAAAAGGAAGACGCTCATAAGAACTTCCCTTCCCTGAGATGTGTGCACTCGTGTGAGGAGGAGGCCGTCCGTTTACTACGAGCCGAGTGCTCCTTATATCCTTAATGTCGCCGTGCTCTAAAACGACTCTTACGGGCGTCGGATGGCCCCTTCAACGTCCAGGCGTTGTCTCGTAGGACATTGTATCAAGTATTAGTTAGGGGGCCGTTCGTCATGAGCTGACTGATGAGCTCGGTCTTACGAAGCAGGAGGCTCGGTTAATATGGCCTAGGGAGCTCAGGTGTCCCAATAACGATGAAGCATCACTCACCTGGATGATGATTCGTGGGGCCCTCTGGATCACCAAAAGACTTTGTTCGGCGGGATTGGAGAAATCTCCAAACTGCGCTCGCTGCGATGGAGAGGTCGAGACATGGGTCACGCTTTCTTTCATTGCAGGGTCCTAGCACCGTTGTGCAAGTTTGCTGAAGGTCTCATGGTTCGCATGCTACGCGGAAAGTTCTTTGTCCTTGAGGTCAGTTCTGTTTGTACCAATGTGGTACCGCCGATGACGAAGGTGAACACTATGTATTCTTGTGCTTGTTAGGTGTTGTGAAAATCGTGATTTGGACGGCGCGTCAGAAGGGATTCTATGGAGGCGAGAAGTTCACTTCTTCCCAACTGATCTTGTACTTTAATCATCAGCTTAAAGTCAAGATTAGAACGGAAAAGCGGCTGCTCACTTCATCAGAATTTGGCAAAAAGTGGGTGAATCTTCTGTGTTTGTGTCGAGTGAGAAGGGCTGTCTTGGAGTGGCACTTTGATGCTGGTTATGCATCAGGATATTGTTCTCCTTGTGTTAAACATAGACTAACTCTGCCCAGATTTAGGTTAGTTTAGGTTTTCGTTTTTTGTCCTTATTTTTCTCTCTTTAGGTTAACTTAGCTAGAGGATGTTTGCTCATTGACCTCTTTTATTCCTGTCCTTATTTTTCTTTGGTATAATTCCCCATCCCATCCCTCTTTAAGTGGTCAGTGACGTCAGTTCTCTGGTGGGTGCGGGGCTCCTTTCCTTTCGGGTGTGTTTTTCGTATTTGTTGTTGTGTCTGAATGAGTGCATGTTTGAGTGAGTGATTGGATAAATGAATGTTTTATATTATTAAAGCCCCGCATTGATTTCGTCCAGTTAACTGATATTTCTGCCACATTTAGGGACTGTGGTTTTTTTTATTACTAACATTATTTTCTTTAGTTTCTTGTAAATAGTTTTGTATATCTTTGTAAATAATCATTGGGGCAAAATTTTAAATTTGTTAATTTTATTCCCCTTCCCCCACATACAGTAAATTGTACATATGGGGTCTAGTTAGGACTTTCATAGAGACAATGAGGTGTTATGGTGGATGTAGCATGAAATGTAAGTAAGAATCTGTTGTTTTGGTGTAAGGAATTCTGTTGTCTCTTTGGGTTGGGTCAGTGTTTATGGCTATCTAAGTTTAAAGTTAAGATAGATGAAGACCGCTCTTTTCCCCATTCTCCCTTTTGGCCTCGTGCCACATTTTGTATAATTTATACAAATAAATATCGTATTTGTTCGAAGGCGTTAATATTAATGTATCTGTGATTTACAAAGTCTCTCTTACAAACAGGCATTACAAAATAACAATATCACTTAACCAGTAAATACAGAAATTTTAAAAGATTTAAGAAGATGAAAACATTTCATATTCATTATTCATCGAAAAATAGTTTACTTAAGACAATAGTGTCCATAATATATCTTATTAAAGGAATTGAAAGCTTTTCTAATCAAATAATGTCTGAATCTTATTGCAGTGTTTATTTTAAGATAAAGAGCCGATTTTCTGTAACTGGGAACACCGTTTGACCAAAAAAAATAATTGATTTAAATTCTTCCTGGATTTGTGCTCAATTGATATAAACATTAAGCTCTACAAAAATGAATTTGTCGTAACTTCATAAAATTAAATAAGTTTGTGTTGTGTGTTTGGAGGATCGGGGAGAATAACAGATATAAAAATAATTTCAGCAAGATTTTCTAACAAGTTGAATTTTAAATGATTTGTTAGTTCGCGATATATTAAACATTTCTCTCACATTTTGTTCTTCAAACAACGCCTCTAATCGTAACACAAGGTGCTTGTAATGCTATCGTAATCTATATTATTCTGATTAGAAGGATTGAATCCGAATAAAACAAAAAAATATGATTGAACACTTACTTAAAACAATTAAAATTTTATGTAAAATTTGTCTTTCTTTGTCTCTGGTGTTTTGGTATTTTTTTATTGAGCACTTTTATTCAGTTCCTTTGTTGACGGAAGAAATAACGATTGCCAGGTTTCCGTTCGTCTTTGTAAACTGTCAGAAAATTAAAGACAGCCGAATTCTTTTCTTTTTTATAATTTTTAACAATTGGGAATAGTACAATTATTGATTTTACAAGTGTTCTTTTCCGAGTCGTAGATAACTTCTTATAAAGCAGGAGTTCAACCTTAAAAATTGTACCAACATCCGTGTTATCGTTTGCTTTATTTTAGACACAAGTACTTTCAAATACTACGGCTGCTGTCGATGCTTGGCTCGAGAGTACAAAACCTCATAACACTGAAATTAGAATTTGTAAAAAGTCAAGCAAGACGATAAAAGTCACTAAGCGGTTACTGAGTTTGAAAAAAGGGGACAATAAAATATGTATGATATTGTTTCAATAAAATATCTTAAACGAATTTTCTTTTATTTCTTTTTATTGCCATCTTTTTGCGATTACTTCTTCATTTTTCAATCACTGTTTCGATCCCCTTATTATTGCCTTCCCGCTATTTATCAGTCCTTCCCGATTATTTTTTTTTTTTTTGCTAGTTTTGTTTCAATCAACCCTCTCACTCAAGAAAGAACGATGCATTACATTGAAAAACATTCAATAAATATCGTTATTAAACACAAGCGACTTCTTTCTCCTGGGGAAAATTTTTTTTTTTATGTACCATGTTCTGAAGGTACATGAGTGAACATGACTCCCCACAACTTCATTTCCTTCGTTGCTCTAAGTAACATTTCACTCTTCTATCCATTTTGACCTTTACTGCCATCCATTCACTTAAACGCATTAAGTTATTCAAACACTTGAATGTTTCGAACGCATAATGAGGAAAGAGGAATATTGCAAGGAAAGCGGGAGAGTGGAAACGCCTACCGAACGAATATGTGGAAATGGGTAGCAGAAAAGAGACTGGGAGAAGTAGTAAGGAGGCGGACATTGCTTAGAGATTTTTGTATAATTATTTTTTAAACATTTCATCCAAGCAAGGCAATGATGCCGCTAAGACGCAAGGGATTATTGAGTTTGAAAGAAACAGAAGACAAAATATGTATGATATTGTTTCAATAAAATATCTCAAACGAATTTTCTTTTATTTCTTTTTATTTCCCTCATTTTTAGGATGTCGTCATTTGTGCGCTATGAGTTCTCAGGACGTGGACAATCATGACTCTACACAATTTTCTGTCCTTTGTAGCCCTGAGTAAGTTTTGAATATCTCTCCTAATTCAATTTCTCCAATTGCATAAGCTTGTTAGGTAGGTTACTCTCTTCTCTCCTCTGTATCTCTTGCTTTAAACATATCATGTGAGTGTCTTTTTTTAAAGCCATCTTTCCTCATTATGTGCCTTACAAATTTCATCTGTCTCTTTCTGGTTCTAAGTACCCTTTTTTTTTTCTATTTTCTTTAAAACAGCGTCGTTGCTCACTTTTCAGTTCATGGTATTCTCAGCAGCCTTCTATAGAAATCGCATTTTTGTTGTCCCAAGTCTTCTCTTCATCTGTCACCAGATCATCCAGCATTCATTTTTATATGTGCGGGCCAATACTATGTAACAATTCAGTACACTTTTCTTTGTTTCTAATGAAAATTTCCCGTTTCTTAATACTTTGCTTAGTTTTTTTTTTAAAGTCACTTTCCGCTATTCGAATGAGCCGTTTTCATTTCGGTGTTTCATTTTACGTCCTCTGTTAAAAATCTTCCGTTATATTTGCATTTTTGTACTTGCCGGATTTTGACGTTTTCGCATCTTGAGCTCTTCCTTTTGCTGACGATCATACATACTATTTTCTTACAACTGATGCTTAGTTCTTTGTTCTCGTTTTCCTTTATTACCTACTTTAAGAGTTACTGAAGTTTCCATTCTGTCTTTGCTATAAAAACTGTGTATCTGCATATCTTAAGTTATTAAAATTTTGTCTGCCAATATTGAAATTCTGTCTCTCGGGATTGCATCACTCTGAAGGTTGAATAAATCCGGTGAGAAGACGTATCCTTTTTTTTAAAAAAAATCATTTAATCCCAGGCAAGGCGATAATGCCACTAAGACGTAAAAGATTGAAAGAAAATGAGAAGACATTAGTGAGGAGAGATTGACGTTGCGTTTAAGTTTTTGAAGATTTGACAGGACAGCAATAAGCCGGAAGAGAGATTCAAAGGTGAAGGGTAGGAGAAAAACTATTAGAATAGAACTTATAGTTAATTTTGCTATTTCTAAAGTAAAACTATGAGACTTATTTGCAAATCTAGTAGTGAGCTTTCAAGGAGGAAAGTTCATTAGAAAAATATCTATAGAAAAGACATAGGGAAGTCACGTCGCAGCGGTGAGAAAGTGACTGGACTCAAGACGCGAGATCAGAAACGATAACATTACACACCATCCTTTGGAATTTTGTCCATAGTCTCGAGATACATAGCAGGAGCACAAGATCTTTTCTTGGCCGGCCGCTTGTATCTGAGTATAGTGGTCTACTCGAGCGGTTATCCAATCTCCGTTGCAGACGCCTGCTCAGGCACATTTTTGCTTTTTTCACAACCACAGAGCGCACCTGTGGTTTAATACTGTAACTATCCCGAGCGGACCTCAGTTACAGTTTCTGGGAGAGAGCTCATTATCTGGCATGATCTACAGCCTGAACAAGGCCAGTACGCGATGGCTTGTAACTTTGTGCTAGCACAACGACCGATGACTCCTAAATAGTGCCGTCTACCCAGTTTCCCTCACAAGGCTTCGATCAACCTGTGGTCATGAGATCTATACATAAAAGCAATATTCAATGAATGGAGTTATGGTAGATTTATAAGCGTGCCAGATGGATTCTGACGAGAAATATATCCTGCAAGACAGACTGAACCAACTTTCCGAGCAGGAGATGTAGCAATTGACTGTATATAATAGGTACATCCAAATGATACGTGATGAAAATGTTTATCGGCATATCTTTGTTGAGAGGAAAAGCCTAAATGATTCTTTATTATTAAATTATATTTTTTAATTCTTTTTAGAACCTGAAAATCTTGGTAAAAAATCTATTTTTCTTGTGCCAGCCGGTGACCATAAGTATAAGAAATTTTAACGTTATTTTGCGTTGAAAAACGTTGATTTGGAAATTATTGCAAAAATCAAATAATTAGCATTTTTTAATGGAATTTTTGTACTTATTCACAAATGAATGAATTTTTGTACTTATTCACAAATGAATGAAATAATTTCTGAAATGTTTCTTTTTCAGAAAATCTTGGTAAAAATATTTTAAAAAATCTCTAACCCCATACACATTTAATTTGTGAAATTAGAATTTTGGAACCTCATCAGTGCCCTATTTATTTAAAGTTGCCTTGGCTTGGCAGGAAGTGTCTGCTGTTGTCTGACAAAATTTCAGCTTGTATAGTTTTATGCTACAATGCTGTTAAGTTGCGCACTGTGTTTCAAACAAAATCTGCGTTCCCTTACTTCAGTAAGGATTGTTTGTCCTATTTCCAGAAAAAATTTATTTGTATACAAATTCAAATGCCGCTGTGTACACCGCTTCTCCTTCTTTACTTCCGGTGTCGTAGCGGTATAAAACTAGCATGCGTTGAAAAACACATTTTACCTAGCCACCTGACATGACCTCACGTTCTAAGCCAAGGTACTGATAGGAAAAAGGGTTTTACCTTATATATATACATACACACACACACACACACACACACATACACACACACACACACACACACACACACACACACACACACACACACACATACACACACACACACACACACACACACACACACACACACACACACACACATATATATATTGGGTTAAAGGACATCTAGAAATGGGGATGGCGTATTTGCTTCCTTTTCATATGTAATTTCAATTGTAGGTTAGATTTTTGTTTTGCTTAGATATGAGATCTCGTCATATAGCATTGTGTAGATATATTGGTAAGGAGTCATCTATATAGTGAATGTAGTTAGCATTTTCAAGTAAAATATTTTGAAATGGGTCGGATTCTACGTATTCAAAAAATGACACCTGTAAGACGATAAACCATAGGCAAGTAGATATTTTGTTGAAAACTATTATTGATGGTGAAAAATGACATTGTTTTGTACAAAGTGCACACATTCTATGGTTTTATTGATCAGAAGTGAGAGCTATTTTTTAAATGTTTCTAAAACGGTTCAGTGTTTACCTACAGTTGCAATTAAAAAACCGGCGTATGTTTACAAACATAATCAAGTGTAGACGTGGCCAATGTTTATCTAAATAGTCAAATATGAAAACGGCCAACGTTTACTTAAAACACAAGTATAACAAAGTCAAATAAATTCCGACATTAAATAATTCAACACCAGTCAAATCCATCAACCCAATAGATATTTCTTTTTGTTTGCTCTAAGCACATTTACTAATATATTTATTCTGGAGCGGCACAAACCCTCTCTTTCCAGACTCGGCACAGTTTAAAAGCTTTTAGGCGACCATGTGGGTGATGAAATATTTTGAACCCTATAACCCCTTTACCACAGATAAAATGTTGCTAGCCTCTTACTTCTGTTTTGCCATTTCCATGTCAAAAGTTTAAGTGAGGTCCATACCTTAATCCCACCAATTATGTAAATAGTGTGAATAATTACAATACCTCATTTCAGAAATATAGACATATTTCTTGTCAAATTTTGAAAAGAAGGTTGTTTGAACGGTCACACCTCGAGATCCTTCTGTCTCAGTATATATATATATCTGGGGTTGCATATTTTTTAGCCGCTGTGCACATTTTTTAACCTCAATTTTCGATTTTATGCGAGAGGACCGATAAACCGGTTTTGCGACAGCTTAAAAGCCACCATAAATATATCGGCTTTAGATTTATGTCTTACGTCATGATTATATATATATATATATATATATATATATATATATATATATATATATATATATATATATATGGAGAAATATAGTTTTAAAGTGTGCTATATTTATGGGATAAAGTGTTGCGTTTTGCATTGTTTACACGTCATTATTGAACGAATGTTTGAAAGGGAAAAGGAATAATTGGTAATGAAAAGACAGAGATAGTTACATAGATAGATACATAGTTAATGAATAGAGTGAGATAGATAATAAACAGTCTTCCTGACAAATATCTTCACATATTATTTTATGAACCCAACATTATGTGAAGAGGGTAGTGTAGAACATTTTCTGGCTTTACCAATGCTTTTCTCTGGATGTCAGAGACTCCCGGTGCATATGATTCATCGTTGTGTGGTACTGGTCTTCTTGCCGATTGTAAGTTTGGATACAAAATCTTATGCTTAGTCTTAACTCTAATCTCACATACATTAACAATGCGAAATTCTTTGAAATGATCCTTTGGTTTTCTCCATATCACAGGTACTGTAAACGGTATAGCTCTCTTCCTTTTATTAAACCTATCCCTTAGCCCATTGGAATAAGATGAACAGTTGATATGTGGTGCCAAACTATAATTTTTTATCTCCGAGAGGACATCCAAAGTACAACTGGTTGATCTTGATTTTATTTGTGATAACATGCTGATGAGCTTTGGTGGTAAATGAACGACAGACATGAGAAAATATACCAGGACTGTTCTTGCAATGATTTGTCATCTTCAATAGAGTTTGATGATGACGAATATGATGATAATGATGATGGCTGAACACCGTACTGGACGGGTGAAAAAGAGCGGACAACTGCAAAGAAAATGTAATATTTGTGGAGATACCAATTATGATTAATGGGATATTTTCTGAAAAATGCTTAGTTAAACCATAAGAATCTGAATAATTCATAAAATTATACACAATTAGTAATAAAATACAAGTTAGTAATTACCGTATATAATTTTTACGGGTGGCGATGAGACTGATCATTGTTTTATACCCACTTCATTTCATCAGTGGAAGTGTAGCTGATAGAATTAATCCAATTACACTTTTGAAATCCGCTGACAACATTGCATTTAATGAAGCTCATAACATTCCTGATGAAAATTGGCTGTTTACTAGTGTTATTATTAATTTTATTCTTACTGTTTCTCTCTGAAGACGTTCGTTTGAAAACGAAACGATTCAAAACACAGTTTTCCCTTGTCATCTATCTACCTATCTGTGAGATATGTGTGCTTTAAAGTGAAGTGTTGTCTTTATGCAAGACAATACTTCCTCTCATATGCCTAAAGTTAACCGTGAATTTTAAGAGCGTAAAATGTTTACAAGAGAGAATATAATGGAATGGCAAACAGCTGAATCTGAATGAAAATTTATGGCCAGTTGTGAAGATGAAATTATCCGAAAGTGGCAAATAATATAACAGCAAAAGCAATTGCAACCACCATGTCAGAAATTGAACGTTGTGAAGTAAAAGACTAAACAAAATCAATGAATAATGGATTGCTGGCCAGTTGTGAAGATGAAATTATCCGAAAGTGGCAAATAATATAACAGCAAAAGCAATTGAAACCATCATGTCAGAATTTGAAAGTTCTGAAGTAAAGAACTAAACAAAATCAATGAATAATGGATTGCTGGCTGTTGTTAAGAAGGGTTACGATATTAAAATGTAAATGCTTTAAAGACTTATCACTTGGTTTTGGTTGGTGTGTGCATGATATTCACCGGTACATTTTACCACTTTTACCTTTATTGTGGAAATGGCTGGGGGTATAAAAGTTCCTATTTTCACACATTACAGTTCCCGCCCGCCTGATGATTGAGTGTAAACGTATGAAAGTGGCAGTCGTGGTCTGTCACTGCACACTTGAAATTTGATTTCAATAAAGCTCTGTCGTTTAATATGCTATAGATTACAATTTTTCCTGTGTGCAACTATATCAAACTAATTTCAAAGCTGCTTATTTGTATTATATATATGCCGTGTGCGATAGGTAAATTGTCGCCATTTTATATTTTTAATTTCGTGCATGCGCATTGTTTGTTTTTGATTTTGTCGACTGTACAATATAGTAGGGTAAATTGGGCAACGTCTGCGAGAAAAAGACCACCATAACGCAATTCACACCGTCAGAAATTTGGAAACGGCATGCTGTACTGCGTTGGAAGCTCCAATACGAACCTATCAGAGTGTATGGGTATCAATCTGACGACAGTGCGGAGGATTCAGAAAGAGTTGGATGAGTCTAATGGTGATTGCGAAGGTATTTGGAGTGGTCACTAGTGATGGCGATGTTATATCTCATTCATCTTCCCATAGAGCCTACATCAAGTGCCTTGAGGAAGTAGTACTGCTCTGGGTCAAGAGGATGCCTGCTGGAAGACCCATGTCTGAAAACAGGACTCTGCACCATGCCACACAGCAGAACCTCGTCATGGTTGTCAGAAAATTTCTACGACATCTTACATCTGACCACCTAACTCCCCAGGCTGCAAACTCCTTGATTATTATGTGTGGGGCGCAGTTGAGCGAGAGACCAACAAACCTCCTTGTAACACCAGAGATGAACTGAAGGCAAGGATTATGGCAACAATCACCAATATAAACAAGGTGTCCGTCCAGAAGAGATGTAGGAGATTCCGAAGTCGTCCGAAGGCCGTGGTTGGAGCCAATGGCGATTTTATTGAACATATTTCCTCTTTAGTATTTCAAGATATTTTTGTGTAATTTTGGTAGCTATATCTGTTAAAATGATATTTTTAATTTTGCGTAATTTAGACGACAATTTATCCATCGCACCATACATATCTATCTATCTATCTATCTATCTATCTATCTATCTATCTATCTATCTATCTATCTATCTATCTATATATATATATATATATACGTACAAGTATACTAATATATACACCACAGATCCTAGTAAAAAATAAAATGAATAATATACTATACTAAATTGAAAATATCCAATTTAATCATTCGTAATGACTACTTCCCACCAACTAACGTGTTGCCAAAAACAACATTGTATATAAATTTAGATATCTCTTAGGAGATTGTATCTCCAACAGAAAAAATAATATATATTTTGGTCATACCATTACTACCTTGTCTCGAGTTTTAAAAGTAATATCCGACGCACACGCACACACGCACACGCACACGCATAGATAGATAGATAAGGACTCTACATTCACCCAACAAAACACGTACATCACTACACGGACGTTTGAAATGGCAGGAACAAATGATATAAAAAAAACAACAATGCGTAAACTGCCATATAGCAATATCACTGAAAGGGAACGGGCGGCTCTTGATACGCTGACATATAGAGATGAACTAATCATTACACATGTTGACAAAGGTTGTGCCACAGTGATCTGGGGAATCAACGAACACCTTAAAGAGGCTAACAATCAGCTTCCGACAAAAACACCTACAAAAGTCTACCCATAGACCCTCTCCCTGAATACCAAAAAAAAAAAAAAAAAATTAACAAGCTCGATATACATGATTCTTCAAAACAAACTAATTGACAAGGAAGCATGGACAACACTTACACACACAAACATTGCACCTGCCCGCTTCTATCACCTTTCCAAAATACACAAAATCAGCAACACAGGAAGGCCGGTTATTTCATCATTTTACTATCACACGACCAAAATATCCAAATACGTTGACCATTACATACAGCCCCTAGCTAAAGAAGTAAAATCCTACATTAGAGACACAACAGACCTACTGAACAGAGTTAATGATATACAAACAATGCCAGAAAATGCTACTCTAGTAACCATGGACGTTGTGAAGTAAAGAACTAAACAAAATCAATGAATAATGGATTGCTGGCCAGTTGTGAAGATGAAATTATCCGAAAGTGGCAAATAATATAACAGCAAAAGCAAATGAAACCACCATGTCAGAAATTGAACGTTGTGAAGTAAAATCACTTTATTCAATCAAACACATCGAAGGATTAACCACCCTCAAAGAAGCACTTACTAAAAGAACAAAACAAGATCCCCCACAGAAGTAATTATAAAACTTATGAAACATATTCTTACATTGAATACTTTCGATTTCAATAGAAAACACCACCTACAAGTAAGAGGATGTGCCATGGGTACATTTGCAGCTTCCTCATCATGGGAAAATTTGAGGAGACCCATATTTATCCCTTTATTGGTAACGACTGCATATTCTTTGCAATATATATCGATGATATCTTCTTTATATACGTGGGCAGTGAAAAAAACTCAGTGAATTCCTTATGACCCTAAACACGCTACACGACTCCATTAAGTTAGACCACGAAAAATCAACAAGATCGATAACATTTTTAGACACTCTCATCTACATCGATAAAAACAGAAAACTACAAACGACACTGCACACTAAAATCACTGATACCCACAACTCTCTACACTTCCCACCCAAAAACCCGAAAGAAAAACTTACCTATTCACAAACACTTAGATTCAGAAGGATATGTTCTAACAATGATGAACTAAGTAAATACACTAAAATTCTCAAGCGTCAATTCACAACACATCACCCAATCAGGGAACAAATAAAAGCAATTTTCACACCTAGAGAAGACACCCTAATGTATAAAATTAAAACTAAATCCAGACGTATCCCTCTAGTAACCACTTTCAACACCATTCCTTCTCCACTAACTCAGATAATCAAAAGTAGTTGTGAAATGCTATATCTCAAAATAAACCCAAAAGCTTTGTTTGAGGAAATCGGTTTTCTAGCATATCGTAGACCTAAGAAACTTAAAGAAATTATAGGTAGTAATCAAATATCAGATGATAATGTAATCCGTAATAGACCAAAAATAAAAATAACAGGATTTTCCCAACTATGTAACAACAAAATGAACCTATGTTGTAACTACATTACACGTACCAATTCGTTCACTAGCTCAGTCACTAAATCTACTTTCAAAATCTACCACAACCCTAATTGCAGAGGTCATCACATAATTTACCTATTAGAATGCACACTATGCCAGAAACACTATGTGGGAAAATCTGAATGTCCCTTTCACTACGGAATTATCGGAATCGGATCAAGTCGGCTCCCCACGAAAGATTATTCCCTGTAGAACAACATTTCCGCCTAGAAAAACATGATTTTAGAAACCATGCAAAATTCACTATAATTGAAAAAATAGAAATAGACAGAAAAGATAACCTCAGAAAAAGACTAGAGGAATATGAAAACAAATAGATTTTGTGTCTAAAAACATTTAATCCAGACGAGCTTAACCACAAATTTAGGAACATAGATAGAATTAATATATAACCGCAAATATCAAGCCCTACCCACATTTCTTGCCCACACAAGACAGACATGTTTGCAGAGGTTTTGAGGTTTCACACTTATACACACACTCATACATACATACACACATCAAACACACTCCCAAAGAACTAAAAGATAACATACACTTAATAAACACATCCCATTCCTAGCAACCAATAAAACTGTCAAATTGACCAAGCAGGGTATTCTGAAAGTCAGCAATCTCCCATCCTCTATATTCAAAACAACTTGAAAAAGGTTGTTTGACCAATACAAGGGCTGACCAAAATTAACGATAAAAAACAAATGAGAACAACAGATAAAGTTCACTTTCTTCAGAAACAGTCATGCAGTTCACTGCTACTAACAAACAGGGATTTATTTTCTCCTGATGCTGGCTATGCTGGCCGAAACTAGTCGAGGAACCTAACTGAAAAAAACAAAACAAAAAAAAACATTAATATACAAGACAGTGTACCTGAAAAAATGAATTTTTCAATATTTTTTATTGTTCAAAACACACACACACACACACACACACACACACACACACACACACACACACACACACACATATATATATATATATATATATATATATATATATATATATACATATTTATGGACAAAGAAGAGTGGTCGGGGCTTGTAGAAAGCGTTACTCCTTTTAGCCAGAAACACATCCATTAGAAAGCATATCAACAGCAGCCACCCCTTTTCAGATCTTTGTGGTATACGTAAAATACTGGGAGCATGCATAGCGCGAATCTCTAGAGGCTAGCTTTCTTTCACATCGTGCCGATATCGAGGTAGGACGCTAAAGACAAGACACCTCATACGCCTTTTAACTGATCAATATATTAAATTCACCATTTTCCTTAAATTTTTTTACAGTCACTATCATAAAAACATTTTTTTAATTTGTACTTTCTTTCAGGAATGATCCTTAAATTTACTTTACACAAAAGCTTCCCGTGAGATTAAACATTTCTATCTCATTTTATTCCACCCTATTTTCTCAATCAATTCACTACTACACACGGCACCTTCCCAGTTTCAAAAACAAACTCAAAACTAACACAAGTTGATTTTATATTATTCTGACTGAAATTCTTCATAGACAATTTTGTCTTCTGGCCCACTATAAACAAAGACATACAACGCCACGCCATTCACTGCTAAAGAGATTGAAAGTTTTTGTAAATCCTTTGCGATAGAACATCAAAATTCCACCTACTATCTAAGATTAAATGGGCAACCAGAAAGTTTCATAAATACATTCAAAAGTGCATGAAAAAACAATGGAGGTGAAGCTAAGGATATGTTAGGACAGTATTTTACGTGTATATCGGGTGACATGTAATCCTTACACGGTATCAGGTATGTCCCCGGCAGAACTAATGTTTGTAAGGAAAATTAGATCTGTTTTTGATAACTTGCGACCAAATAAAAAAAGGTCACAAACAAGTTCGGGTGCACGTGGCTAAACATTGGCGGACAATAATTAAATGAAGATTACACAGATGCATACTTTTATAAATTGATGTAAATTTTGTTCATTAATCAATATATAGACCCGTTCACTGTGTGCAGTCGCACAATCTATTTCATCTCAAGGTGCTGGAGGCACTTTATATCGGGTCCTGCAAACCTTCCCTGTCTAAACAGCGTGGATGTTTGTTAGGGCTCGCTGTTATTTGTCTCTAGCTCTTTGTGTTCATTTTCATTTTTTTCCCTCTTCATTACACATTTTCTTGTTATTTTAATCTAAGTTAAATCTCCCGTAGAGTCCTGAAGAGCGGGATCGAAACCGGTTGCTTCGCTTTTAAAAATATCATGTAATATTAATCTACACACTTTCATTTCTTTAATTAGATTTTGTACCTTTAAAAATATTTTCAAATATATATATATATAACGGTTCCCCCTAGGAGATGCAGGTTCGTAATCCTGCTGGAGGACGGATATTTTTCTGATGAGATTTCTCGAATAGATGTAATTGTATAAATAAAAATAATTATAAGTAAAAAAGCATAGCTTTAATCGAATACTAGTAACCATAAAAATTAACGTTTAAACAGGATAAATTATATATATATATATATATATATATATATATATATATATATATATATATATATGTATATATATATATATATATGTATGTATATATATATATATATGTATGTATATATATATATATGTATGTATATATATATATATATATATATATACATATTATACAGATATATATATATATGTTTTATACATATATATATATATGTTTTATACATATATATACTGGTTCAACAGCATAAATAACAAACAAAATTGCCACTTCCTACAATTAGACATAAAAGAATTTTACCCATCCATAACAGAACGTACACTAGATAAGGCCATCAACTTAGCTCAGGAACAAATAATAATAAAACCAAACGAAATCGACATCATTAAGCACTCCCGTAAATCATTATTATTTCACCATGAAGAAGCATGGATAAAGAAAGATGGGATATTTGACACTACAATGGGAAGCTTTGACGGTGCAGAGACATGCGAAATCGTAGGTATTTATTTACTACACGAAATAAGCAAAATAATAGATAGAAATGACACAGGGCTCTATAGAGATGACGGTCTCATAATCTTAAGAAACTGCAACAAACAAAAGACAGATAAAACTAGAAAAGCAATAATTAAAATCTTCAAAAATAACGGATTCGAGATAGATATAAAAACTAACCTAAACGAAGTAGATTTTCTAGATGTCACCTTCAACCTAAGAAAAGGCACACACAAACCATACAGAAAACCGAATGATAAACCACAGTACATACATATATACTCCAACCACCCGCCTTCTATAATCAAACAGATACCTAAATCGATTAACCGCAGGCTTTCCGACAATTCTTCCGATGAATCTATATTTAACAAAGCCAAGAAAGACTACGAAACAGCCCTAAAAGATAGCGGATTCCCAGCAACACTCACATACTCACCACAGAACACAAAAAAGACCAACAGAAAAAGAAATATCATATGGTTCAACCCACCGTACAGCAAAAACGTAAAAACAAACATAGGAAAAATATTCTTCAAGCTTTTACACAAACACTTCCCGGAATCAAGCACACTACACAAAATATTCAACAAAAACACAGTAAAAATCAGCTACAGTTGCACCGAGAACATGGCACAAATAATAAAAAAGCACAACAGAAAAATTATTAACAAACCACACGAACAAATTAAACCCACGTGCAACTGCAGAATAAAAAACGAATGTCCCTTAAACGGTAATTGTTTACAAAACAACGTAATCTACCAAGCCACGACAAAATCAGCAGATAATGAAGAAAAAGTATACATAGGAGTAACCGAAGGACCATGGAAACAAAGAAATTATGTACACAAAATGTCTTTCACAAATAGTAAATATGCGAACAGCACAATGCTTTCTAAGTATATCTGGGAAATAAAAAACAAAACACACACCACACCAAAAATATCTTGGAAAATAAGGAAAAAATCATCAGCCTACAACAACCTATCAAAAACTTGCAAACTTTGCTTGGAGGAAAAAATAGCTATCATTACCTTCCCAGATCAAAATAAATTATTAAATAAAAGATCCGAGCTAATCTCAAAATGCAGACATGAAAACAAATTTTTACTACGTAACTTAAAATAGAAAAATAATTAAATATATAAGCAAACAACAATAAAATAAGCAAAATAAACTACTCCAAACAAATCACAAAACCACACCTGTTAGAATATGCGAAATAAAATCAAAACAAAAGAACGGACGAAAGTTATAACTGTTATACAAATAAAAATAATAAGCAAAACAATTTGACCCAAATAAATAAGCGAACAAGCGATTTCCGGTAAATGGCGGCCATTATAGACTACCAACAATAAGCTATATAAACAATTTTTTTTTTTACTACGTTAACCAAAAACACCGATCAAAATAAAAGAATAAATAAATAAATATATAAGATAAAAAATAAAAATAAAAAAACAAACAAAAAAACAAGCAAAATAATTTGACATAAATAAATAAACAAATAAGCGACTTCCGGTAAAAGTACCCGCCAAAATATACTACCCATAATGCACCACTGACCCTTATATAAACAGCCGAGAAAAATAACAGCACTAGTCGCCTGACGATTGCACTAGCATGAAACAGACTGTCGCCTCTAAGTGCTGACTTCCATGTCCACTTTTATATTTACACACGCTCTATCTCTGATATTGAGCACTTTACCCCATAAATATAGCACACTTTAAGACTATATTTCTGCATATATATATATATATATATATATATATGTATGTATGTATATATATATATATATATATATATATATATATATACATATTATACAGATATATATATATGTTTTATACATATATATATATGTTTTATACAGATATATATATATATGTGTGTGTGTGTGTTTGTGTATGAGTATATTTATGTGTGTGTATTTGTTTTTTTGTGTGTGTGCATCAAATATTAATTTAAACAATTTTATTAACGAGAACCGAGATATATCTGTTTAATTTTAATTTTTCCAATTTTTAAAAGTTTGTTGCCCATTCGGATACAAATTGTGAATAAAATGTCCAAATTCCACATTTTTGTGCAACTTTTTTCGCGTACTTTCAACTAACACAGTCATTATCAAGAAGTAAATGTCGGTATCACAATCAAAAATTTTAAAGATAAATCCGGGCATTTCTTTGCTCGTTACATTTCTTATTTAAATATACATGAATCGTATAAGTGTGTATATCATTAGATTCCGATAATATCCGAGACAATTGAACTTGAACAAAAAAAATTTGATTTTGAGAGATTCTCTCCAACATTCATCAGAATGTGCATTTTTTTTTCAGAAATTAAAAAACAAAAAAATAATTTACAGATATTTTCCGTTGAATTTAATAAAACTCAGAACTGTAAATGTGTCATATTATTTCTTATATACATATATATATATTTTTTGTCATCCACAGACAGACTGTTTCGCAGCTCATCAGTGCCTCTAGCTAGGATCGAAACCCGACTGCATTTGCGTTAGTCGGAACTTCTCCCACTAAGCCGTCAGCGTACGGTACGGGATGAAGGTGAATTTTAGCGTGTTTATTTTTAGATTCAGATAAACACACAGTGACTGACAGTGACTCAATTCTGTCGAAGAGTCGTGCAGTATTAGCTTAAATAGTCACTGTTTACAAATTCACACCTCAAACCAGAGGGCTCAACCGAAATTAATTTTTCAGGAGCTAATATTTTTTTCATCCACAGACAGACTGTTTCGCTGTTTCACAGCTCATCAGTGTAGCTAGGATCGAAACCCGACTGAATTTGCGTCAGTCGGAACTTCTCGCACTAAGCGTACGGTACGGGATGAAGGTGAATTTTAGCGTGTTTATTTTTAGATTCAGATAAACACACACTTATATATATATAAGAAAGAATATATATATATATATATATATATATATATAATTAGTCAAATATGAAAAGAGCCAACGTTTCCGTAAGATACAAATGTAATAAAGACAAATATATTCCGACATTAAATAATTAAACATCGGTTGATATATCAAAACAATCAACCCAACTGTTATTTCTTTTTGTTTGCTCTAAGCGCATTTACTAATATATTTATTCTGGCGTCACAAATCCTAACTTTCCGGCCTTGGGAGATTTCAAAAGATTTAGGCTGCCTGGTTTGATGAATTATTTTCAACCCTATAATCACTTTACCATAGAAGAAACGTTGTGAACCTCTCACTACTTTGTTGCTATTTCCATGTTAAATGTTTAGGCGAGCTAGATTCCTTAGTGCCACAAGTTCAGACCTTTACGCTCCGGACCCGCCATGCCACGCATGCAGTGTCCGGTTATCCTTACTTTCTTATACTATTGGAAAGGAAGTTGACAGTGTAGTTTCCAATAAATGTTTAAATGTGTACATATATATATTTAGTTTACGAAAAACTAGTTAATCCGTATAGGTAGACCCAAGGAGGATAAAATCCAGAGAGCTCAATGTAAATCAGAGCTAATAATTTAATATATATATATATATATATATATATATATATATATATATAGTTTACGAAAAACTAGTTAATCCGTATGGGTAGACCCAAGGAGGATAAAATCCAGAGAGCTCAATGTAAATCAGAGCTAATAATTTAATATATATATATATATATATATATATATATATATATATATATATATATATATATATAGTTTACGAAAAACTAGTTAATCCGTATGGGTAGACCCAAGGAGGATAAAATCCAGAGAGCTCAATGTAAATCAGAGCTAATAATTTAATATATATATATATATATATATATATATATATATATATATATATATAGTTTACGAAAAACTAGTTAATCCGTATGGGTAGACCCAAGGAGGATAAAATCCAGAGAGCTCAATGTAAATCAGAGCTAATAATTTAAATAAAAATAAAAACAAACCACTTTAAGGTTCCATATAATAAATTATTTCACCACATCCATTTTAAAGGACCACGGATCATCAGACTTTACTTCCAAAGGTTGAAACGAAAAATGAAAATAAATTTACACATTTTTGACGGGCAGTACTAAGCATATGTAAATTAACGAAGTGAGGAAGTTGGGCGCGGAGAGAGACATGATTGAGTTAGATGTAAATTTTCTATTCTCTCAAATTTAAATTGTTTGAGGAAATTCA
>OZ038483.1:53556412-53628912 GCA_964036315.1 Acanthosepion esculentum
TTTCCTGGGCAAGATAAACATTGTCTGTAAAAACAGTTTTATTGTACTCTTCGCTACTGTTTTCTGTAGTGCATCTTATAGCGGCGCGTTTCATTTTTATAACACATTTGTAATATTTTAAATACATACATATCTATCTATCTATCTATCTATATATATATATATATATATATATATATATATATATATATATATATATATATATATAATTAATTAAATAATTCAGAAAGAGACAACCCTAAGGTTCAATGACTATACTTTATTCCCCCAGAAAACATCAACTGGTTCATCAGGTCACATCTCTAGTTACCTCTTTGGAATTATCCACGCGGATTACCAAACCCTTCCTTATCTTACAATATATATATATATATATATATATATATATATATATATATATATATATATATATATATATATGTATATATGTATACACACACACACACGTGTATATATATATATATGTGTATGTATACACACACACACGTGTATATATATATATATATATATATATATATATATATATATATATATATATATATATATACACACAAACACACACACACACACACACACCAGCTTTACATTTATTATTTTTCATGAAATTAATCGTCAGTATTTTCATCTGTTGGTAAAACTAATCACTTTTTAATAATTCATGTTTTATGACTTTCGGTTTAGGATCAATATATTTATCAATTTTTGCTTTTCTCTCTGTAAGAACATGTGTCCGATATAAAAGATTGATTGTTTCGCGAAGCGTTAGTTTTGCGACACCTGGTCACCATTTCGTTTCGCGTCAAAATGAAATGCTTAGAATTGTCGTTTCTAATCATCTTTTTGGTTTGTATTCAAAATGTGAACTTACAATGTAAGTATAGAAATGTTATCTCTAAATTATTTTATCATCATTCTATTGGCGTATGTTGTCTTTTATTGAGTTTTGTATCAATTTTTTCTTTACATTTTTACCTTGATCTAAAGGATAGTTTTTAGTAATAAAAAATAACAGTATTTTATGTTGATCTTAATCCGTTATCTACAAAATCATGCGCATTTACGACACTTATAGAAAAATGGTAGCACAGTATTAAAACAATTACCAAAATCAGTGATTTATCCATTTTCATTGAAATGTTCAACATCTATTCATCATGAATGGACTTTATATTGTCTCATGTTTATATTTCAGTTTTGAGGAAGTATATTTCCTGTCATTGGAACCGAACCATTATTTAACTTGTGGCTCATACTTACTAGTGAATATTGGATGTTTCTAATGTTTATATTTTTATAAATATCAATCTGTATATAAATTTTTGTGACTTCCGTTAGTTCGTCCGTCCGCCCCTCACACCCTCCAAAATAGCCATATCTTGACCGATCGAAACCAAATTTTGGGAGAGATGTAAACGAGTAGTGGGGTATAAAGTACAGTTGCTTTTACGAGATTACGTAGCTGAGTACAATAAATTTTCATTAATTTTATTTGAAAAATTAAAAGTTTTATTATTTAACATACAAAGAGAGGAAAAAAAGTAATTTCCTTAAAAAATGTTGTTTATCATGAATTCCTATTATATTAAAGAAATTTGTAATCCGAAAGTAGGGTTTTTGTCAAAAAAATTTCCAAACAAATTAGCTTATTAAAATTTCACCGATTGCTTTGTGAAATTGAATGAAATGTAGATTTTATAAACTTTAATTATAAGAAATACTGTGGGGATTTTACACACTTTAGTCCTTGAAAATACGAAAAATATGTTATCGAAAAATACACTTATTTTTCTATCAACGAATTGTGAATTGTCATTCAGGTGACTCTTGTTTTATTGTCATGTAATGAAGAGGTTAGTGATGTCCACTTTGCCTTTTCGACTCTATTAACAGGGAAACGTGGTAGGTGACAAGTGACAACGAGATAAGTTTAAATCCAGCCTTACTGATATCTTTATTGTCACCCGTTTCCAACACGGGTTTATTACCTATAATAAACCCATTCGTTATTCGTCGAAAACGAACAACGAGGAATGGTGCCCTCAACATTCAAAAATTAAAACCGGTTACAATATTGGCCCCGTGACCAGAGATTTAATAAAAGAATGAACATTCTCTAATAACTATACACCAAGTAAAATAGTAGTACACTATATTGGTTGACTATTCTCAGTCCCATTATTTTAGTTCTTTCTATCTTTTTTCTTCAAGTGAGACTGATACATTTCACTTATTCGTAATTTTGAGGGAAGTCTGTCGGTGATGTTTGACCGCTTTATTGCGCTGAAAGTGACCGGGACAGATACACAGCACGGCGTCTGCAAAGAATGTTGATCGGGCAGGACAAGTTTTGCATCTACCCATACACAATTAGTTGTGTTGTTCCTAACGATAAAAAGGTCTTTTTTCCATCTTATATTTTCATGAGTAAATGATTAAATAAACTTTCTGTCTCTTTCATTTAGCCCTGAATAAATTCGTTCTAATATCAAATGCTTCTATCAATGGCCCAGAGGAAAGATGGGGGCAAATCGTTGATAAAGAGAGATGTGCTGATGAATGTTTAAAACGGATCGCCTGCCATTCTTTCGAGATGGAATCAGGGAAGTGTTTTTTGTCAAAATATGTTACATCGGATGAATATATACCCAAGAAGAACCCACAAAGGGAGTTTTACCAGAGAATAGATCGTAAGTATTTCGTTTTATTTTTTAATGCACAGCATTTGGGAGAAGTTTCACCCACAAATGAAAAGAAAATTAAATAAAAAACACCGCATTAGAAACTGAATGTAAAGTTAAACTCCGCAATGAAATCCCGTCATGTGAAATGACATCACGTGAATTCACCTCAAGAGACCGTACCCGATCAAAATGAGAGAGGTATAAAACGTACTTCAAGCATGGCAGCAATCGTGTATCTAGGACAAGATATGCGGACGGAGGGGTACCGTATGTTCTGCAGACAGCAAATGTGGTGTGTGTCGAATCAAATAGCCTGATGGAAACCATTCATATTCAGGCTGATTTTGAATTCAATTTTGCACCTCTTAGATTGGTTGCCACCTCAAGGCAACCGCTGTTATTTAACCCTTAACCTGGAGGAGGGGAGATAGAATTATACCTTTCCCAAGATTATTTGTGCGAATGTGAAAATAACGAATTCGACCGGAATTTGCAGTCGTCGATCATCTCTTTCCGATACGTTGTTACACTACTCGCCCATCCAAGTTCCGCTAAATGCCACTTCGATCAGTACGAAGATTACTCACGACGATTGGGAAACAATGACTATTTCCTGTAATTATTCAGTTACCGCGAATCTAGAAATGTGTAGAAAAACTGGAGTATATTTCTGGGTTCGACGTCTCTTGACTTGTTTGGATTGATTGGTATGAGGAAGAAAATCATAAACCTACATACTGAGTAAATATGCCATGTTAAAAACGGACAAAATTGCTAGATCAGTTACAGGGAGAAAGATAAAATTCGAGCGTGAAATAATCACAAACGTAACATTTAATGGTATGACGAAAAAACTAAAAATGTACGTCTTAAGAAATACCGAAAACCTATTCGGAACGGACTGGATGCAAAAATTCGAACTGTGGCATCTACCTATAAGTACGTACTGCCAAAATGTAAAAAGCTTACCAACCGAGGCAGACAGATTAAAAGAAAAACTAAAAACGAGTTTCTTCGAAGTATTTTCAGCAGGCCCAGGAAGATGTAAGAAAATGGCAACAAATATCGAAGTAAATGAAAACGTTCAGCCTATTTTCAAGAAAAAAAGGAGCGTACCGTTTGCGTCAATTGAAAAAATTGATCATGTATTAGCTACACCATCAACATTATCACCAGCAGAAGTGATGTTTGCTAGGAAGATAAGATCTGCATTTGATAAAATGCTACCATGTAAAACAAAACAAGTAACACAGTCCTACGCACCAAAAAGAAAATTTCTCCCAGGAGAAAAAGTATTTTTTAAAGCCTACAAAAATAACACGTCTTACTGGGAGCAAGGGACAATTGAGAAAAGAATTGACAAGAATTCTCACACAGAAGACACGTGAACCAAATAAGGAAAAGACTGTTACAGGACGCTAACAGTCCACCTTAAGAAGAGGTAATGGACACGATTTTCGATACGTTTGTTTTAAAAAGACCGCAAACAATGCCAGAACCAAGAAAATCGTCTCGAAAAAGAAAATTTACAGAACCATTAGAAATAGATCCAAAGAAGAAAAGATAGTAAAACCCCCTGCTACGCAAAAGCATTGGAGGGTGGTGTTATGGGAACTTACCTATATTATAAATGGAATATTCCATACTTCATAAATACTGCGCCTCAAGATGAGACAGTCAGACAGTGAGTGAGTGAGTCGAGCAGTCGGTTAGACGATTACAGTAAGACATTGGAATAGTGATACGTCGAGACAATATAGTTTTCTCTAACTTAACCTGATTGTTATTACTAACTCTTCTACTTCTTTTGTACATTTCTATTTGTAATATATCTGTGTTATTCCATACCTGTGTTCGAGTTATTCTTCATTGGTTATACCTTGGACCATCACCTTGGTACAAGAAACCTGAACCATAACAACATAACATGCAGGTCATCAGTCGAATAATCCAAATGAACCCACAATAATTAATTAAATTAACTCAAAAATCGCATTTTTACTTCATTTTTCAGCAAACGAAGAATTTATTGTCATATCAAATTCAACAATTCCTTATCGAGACATCTTAGGGCGAATAAAGGTCCAGACTGTGGCCGAATGCCAAGAAAATTGCCGAAAAAATTCCCGTTGCCGTTCATTTGAGGTAGTAAAGTGCATTGGTTGCGAGAAGCTCTTGTGCTACTACTCGACTGTTCACTTTCTAAAATATAAATTAAGACGAAGTCCTGGCGCATGGAAGCTTACCTTTTTGGATACGAGTACGTATTGATTAAAATAAATGCCAAATTCTATATTTCTTTTATTTGTGGATATATAATAACATTATTATTATTATCATCATCACCATCATTATTATTATTATTATTATTATTATTATTATTATTATTATTATTATTGTTATTGTTATTATTCATCTGTTACAATATAACTTCTTAATAATAATAGTAATAACAGTAATAATAATACACATAGAAAGAACAATCAAAGCTAATGGTTCATACATCGAGATCAAAAACCATAAAAAAGAACGTGCTTTCTTATTGACATAGCAATACTTCACGATTGACATGTATCCTTGAAGATCTTAAAAAACTATCAAAATACAAGAATCTTGAAGTGGATATCTAAAAACGTGGCACATAATTCCATCAATAAGTCCCGTTGTATTTGGAGCCCTCGGTTTGATTGGAAAAAATTCCAAGAGACTCATTGAAGGGATCTCTGATAGTACATGCTTTAAAGAAATACATAAAAATTACTCTAAACTACAAGTCACACATTACGAAGGGCTATATCAATGTAAACTCTGTGATCTTAGGTTAAAAAACTTTCAGTGGAAAATGTCATGATGCCATTTCTAACTTTAGGCCTCTGGTTGGGACCCGGAAGGAAATGAGTATACAGTGGAAGTCAAATGAAATATTACTATTAATACTACTACCAATAATAATTGTGAAATTATAATTATTCGTCATTTAATTATTATATAATTTCGTTTTTACGATCTCCCAAACTTGCTCTTCATTACAAAATGCTTTACAGAAATCGAAAAAGGTAATAATCGGTTGGTACACGGTCAGCTGAATATGGCGGGTGGAGGTAGAAAAGATCAAGTGTGTCACATATTTTTTCCTGTGTTATTCTTGTTAAACGTAGCCTTGGGTTGTCATGGAAGAAGACAACATTTTTCTATTGACGAGAGCAGGACACATTTCCACCAAACATTTATGGACATATTGCAGCTGCTGGATGTATAAATGTGCATTTATTATTTAATTGCGTTTTCATAATTCTAAATGAATAATGATATGAACATCTCACTACACGCACGACATTACATTTCTTCCGTGGATCCCAGCGTCTGGTGTTGGTTATGCAGATGTATCCTTGTCAATCCACCGCCATTTGCATTGAACATTGTCTTATATAACCGATTTTTTATCAGATGTTAAAATATATTTAAGGAAAAGTTAGTTAGGATAATGCATACATCATCGCAAAATTATTTCTGACTCAATATATGCAGTTCAAATTTAAATAATTGTTATTCTTGCACTATTTCCATTGCAAATGTCACCACAAGCTACATTCTTTAGTTCCATCTGTTCAGACCTTGACAGACCCCCACCTCCAATGTTTCATCTGGTCAAACCTTGACAGAACCCCACCTCCAATGTTTCATCTGTTTAGACCTTGACAGACCCCACCTCCAATGTTCCATCTGTTCAGACATTGACAGACCCCCACCTCAAATGTTTCATCTGTTTAGACTTTGAATGACCCCACCTCGAATGTTTCATCTGTTCAAACCTTGACAGAGCCCCACCTCCAATGTTTCATCTGTTTAGACCTTGAAAGTCCCCCAACTCCAATGTTCCATGTGTTTAGACTTTGACAGACCCCAACCTCCAATGTTTCATCTGTTTAGACCTTGACAGACCCCCACCTCCAATGTTTCATCTGTTCAAACCTTGACAGATCCCTACCTCCAATGTTCCATCTGTTCAGACCTTGACAGACTCCGACCTTCAATGCCTCATAAACAGGTTCGAATCCTCCTTATTCTTTTCGAACATCTATAATTATCATACTATGCTTTGGTTGTAATTCTCTTCTTTTTATGCCATTCCACAGTTGATGATAACCACAAATGTTTTCGACGTGATTCCATCGAATATGTAAATATCTATACTGTTGAGACTAACCGCGATTCTGAGATTCTGTACAAATGTTTTCGTGATGAAAAAAGAACAGCAACTGAAGAAGATGGAATATCAACTAGAGTATGTTCAATTCCAGGTAATATGTTTTTGAATAATTAGTAATAACAATAATAAAAATATGGTAATCGCACGCACTTTTGCAGGCACGCATATACAAACACACACACACGCATATGATGTCAGACGTTACCAGGCAGATCAATGTTTTCAATATAGAATTCATATTAATAAGCCGAAGTTAAGAAAATGTCCAGATTACTTAATCAATGCAACTGACTTAGATTAACAGAGTTATCCACGAAGCCAGGCACTGCTACTGAAAGTAAAAATAGTTTTATGATGATATCATAAAGACAAATAGGAAACGGTTACTAATCTAACATATTTGTAAAAATTCAACCTTTAAGTGCTGTTTCTAGGTGCGTCGTCAGTGTTTTTGCTCTCATGTCACTAGAAATTTCGGGTCTAAATAAACAACAGACTTCCTCGATGGGCGACCCGACCGAATACGATCAGTATTCGGTCGGCACACAGAGTAAATTTGCTACTAGCTTTAGGACGTGTTTTATATAACTTCCCTCAGAAAGCGGCAACTAATCAAGTCTACACTATTCGATGTTATAAATCGGGTATGCTTGGTTGTACTGATTTTCCTACATGCTACCAAGACAGGGTGTTTTTAAGAAGAAGAAAAAAATCAAACCTATGAATATACAGTGTAACCCGGATATAAGAGAGTTGTCGGGACCGGATAAAAAGTCTCTTATATCCGGGTTTCTCTTATATCCCGGTTTGGTCTATTATATATACATTAACACAGGCTCTAATTTGGGACCAGATACAATCTCTCTTATATCCGGGTTTATCTTATATCAGGTCTCTTATATCCGGGTTACACTGTATATAAATTAATAAAATAATTTAAAAAATCCGAGTTATTATATTGGCTTGTCTCTCTTCCCCTCCTTTTAAATTCTTTATTATTTCTTATTTTTTTAAATCTTTTTTCTCTTTTTATAACTTTCCTTTTTATTCTTAACTACACTTAAAAAGCGTTTAAAATAGAGTGATTAAAATGAATTACTCAGACTATTTACAAAAAACCCTCCTAAAATACGGTATGGATAATTTGGGATATTGACTGATAATCTGAGAAATTTCGTTTAAAAAAAAAAGAGAAATAACATTTAACTAAAATTGCTTAAAATAAATAAATCAAGATATTTACATGTTGAATACTAGTTAAAAAAGAAAAAAGTTTATTGCTTTGCGACGCTTCAGCAATAATGAGCGCTGTCACCCCTAAAACCTTGTCATGACGCCACCGGTAGCGCCCGTCTGTCAGAGCAGTTCTGCACCTGTGTTGCAGTGATCCCCTCCCGGAGCACAAGGGGCACTTTGGTGAATCTATTTTCACCCATAAATGTAGGTTTGTCGATCTTGATAATACGTCATACACCATCTGAACCAGGAATCTAGTTCGGCTGAAGTCGGTTTTCTAAGGATCTGACCACGACACTTTTCGCCGATCTACACTATCCTACCTGGTCCACGCACCCTGCTGACTATAACCTGCCATTTTTCTCATCCGTTTTTCCTCCATCCCCGCTCTTACTTCCTCCTGTATTAGGTGTTGACGCTCCTTCACAGTGATTTTTCCGAATCTGTAGGAAGGAATCAGTCCCAGGCCTGCTTTTCCCTGCGCGACAGAACCTACTATTACTTTTATCCTCAGGTTCCCTTCTGCAATAGCCAGTTCCTTAGCTTCACTACATCTTCTGTCTGACTTGACCTCAATTCCTCCGCCTGACACTTTAGGACCTCTGGAGTTTCTATACTGGTAGATTTCCCTTGTCCGTGAAACCATGAACTCCTCGACAAGGCCCCTGAATGGTAGCTAGATGGCATTTGATGATCCATACAAGGCTGCGCTGCTTAAGCTCCGAGGTAATTCTAACCATCTACGGAGGAAACTGCTAGTGCTCCTCTCCAACGTTTCCACAGTCGAGATGGAAACGCTATATGTTTCGAGTGGCCATAATGCTCGTGGAAGCACACAGTGATGGTATAGCCAGGCTTTGAAACGCCTTGGCAATTCGGATTTAACTATTTTCGGCAGGCACGGGTGAAAATCAGTGCGTATAGCTTTGATAGCTGGTGTGTCCTTCAGGGCATTACAGAAAGACTTTCCTAGACTTTTAACAGGATTATCGGCCAACGTCGGGATGACTCTCCCTTCTATTGTTAAATAGTGTTTTACCACCCGTCCCTTTTTTTATTACCACTGATCTACATTTGTTTGGCTTGAAATGCATTCTTGCCCACTCAATCAGTCTCTCTAAACCGCGTAACAGCCATCTACGGCCGTAACGGAATGTATTGTGAGTAAGATCGTCCATGTAAGCCCGGATGGGTGGTTGCATGACTCTGATATTGGAAACTGGGCCACGGCATTCCACCTCAGCCGACATCACGAGCATATTCATCGCGAGAGCAAAAAGTGTGGCTGATAGTGTACATCCTGTAATAATTCCTCTCTCTCGAGTCTATGCCAGTCTGAACATACCAGGCCGGATGAAACTCTTAGATAGAATTGATTGTAGTAATCCAGGATAAGTTCGCGGATACTACTTGGGATGTAATGTCTAACCAAAGCTTCTTCCACGAGTATATGCGGCATGGACCCATAAGCATTAGCCACATCCAACCACGCAACAGCCAGGTCCGCTTTATTTATTATTAAATTAGATTTATTGTTTTTTATAGCATTGATATGAATAGTTATTTTTTGAAAAGCTAGAAAAAACATTTTTTAATCATTCATATTTCATAACATTCGGTTTACGATGAATAAATTTATCAATTTTTGTTTTGCTGTCTCTAAGAACCTGTGTCCGGTATAAAAGATTGATTGTTTGGTGAGTCCTTAGTCTTACTACGCCTGGACACCGCTTCGTTTCGCGTGAAAATGAAATGATTAGACTTGTCATTCCTAATTCTTTTTTTGGTTTGTATTCAAATCGTGGAATCACAGTGTCAATTTATAAATATTATCTATAAATGATTTTATGATCTTTCTTTTTGGCGTATGTTGACTATGGAGTTCCATATCAATATTTTCCTTATTATTTATTTGTCGTAAAGAATAGACTTTTAGTAAGAAAAAATAATAAAATAATTTTATGTGTATCTTAATTCAGTAGCTCTAAAAATCATGTGCGCTGTCAACACTTGTAGAGAAAAATGTTTGTACAGATTTTAAACACTTACCAAAAACAAGTGAATTATACGTTTTCATTGAAATTTCCAGCAATTATTCAACAAGCGAGATTAGGTGGAGTTGTATTACCTGTGAAAAATTCTTTGGCCCGAGCAGAAACACGACTACTCGTGGCCAGTATTAATATATAAGTATATAATAACTGAACTCCAGACTAAACCTCTCCTACGATGCTTTTCGCACATTTGGGTGTGTCTGTTACAATGATATAAAGATGTTTTGCCATATTTCATTTTAATGGGATGATGACTCAATCAACTTTCTGTCTCTTTCTTTCAGTCTTGACTAATTTTATTCAAATTTCAAATGCTTCTCTCCATGCACCAAAGGAAATATGGGATTTATTCATTGATAAAGAGACATGTGCTGATGAATGTATAAGAAATATCAACTGCCATTCCTTCGAGCTTGATTCAAGGATGTGTTATTTCTCAAAATATATTTCTACGTATGCTCATAGACCCATGATATCAGCGCAAACAGATATTTATCAGCTAATTATTCGTAAGTTTTTCGTCTTAATAAAAATATACATTTTTCTTCACAGCTAAAAAAAAAAAAAAATAAGAAAAATTCACATCATTAGAAATTGCATATACTATCAAACTGCGCTATCAAGTCACGTCACGTCACGTCACCTCACAAGACCCAAAACCCGTAACCCACCAGGATCGTAGAAGCCTTAAATATACTGCATCCATAGCAACCGTCGTGTATCTAGGGCAAGATAGGCCGACGGAGCCCATGTACCTTCAGATTGGTTTTGAATTAACTTCCTTGTCTTAGATTGGCTGTCACTTCAAAGTAATCATTGTTGATTGGGAACAGAAGAAATGGGTTCATATCTTTCCCAAGGTTATTGGGGTGAAGTTTCCTTAAAACTGAAAAAAAGGAAAAATAACACGAATTTAAAATACATGACATGACTTCATTTTACGTGTCCAGTAAACCATTAGGTTTGTAGTTGCAGTACATGTTCTGGAAACGTAGCAGCTGTGCTGTGTCTAGAAACAAATGGCCTCACGGCGCGCATCCATATTCAGGCTTGTTTTATTTTTCAATGAAGAATAAACGGAAGCATACTTTTATTAATTTATGTAAATTTTTGTTCGTTAATTAAAAATGAATATATCCGTTTGCACTTTATTCAAAATAAATCTTTTCGTAATCTCCCACTAAAAGAGTTTGTTTTCGTACGCAAAACGGTTATATCCAATAATTCTGTTTGAAAGTCAGGAATCGATTAATACTCATTATTTTTCGATTCTAACAGTTGTCGCAGGCTAAGGAGGTCTAAATAATGCTAATCTACAAATTGATTCCCAAAAGAATCGCTTTCATCTTTCATTCTAATCGATTAAATTGCAATGAGGTTTCATCTAACAAACTATGCATGAACAGAACAACGAAAATTCGCCCATAATAATTAATTAAATTAACTCAAAAAGGCTCATTTTCTTATTTCATTTTTCAGCAAGTCAAGAATTTATTCCTGTGAAATATGCATCAATTCCTGGCCATGACTACTTAGACAAAACAGAAAACAAAACTATAGCCGAATGCAAAGAAAGTTGCCGAAAAAATCGTCGTTGCCGCTCATTTGAAGTTAAATTAATGTGCAAAGGTTGTAAGCGTTTCTACTGCTATCTCTCCGATGTAACTTATCCAAAATTAAAGATTATTCCGAACTATGAAGGATGGAGCATTTATCTATACAAACCGCGTACGTTATGACGAAATATTAACTTGTCTCTTTTTATGATTTATGAAAATCTAATAATTATTATAACATGTTTCTTCTTCTTCTTCTTCTTCTTCTTCTTCTTCTTCTTCTTCTTCTTCTTCTTCTTCTTCATCTTCTTCTTCTTCTTCTTCTTCTTCTTCTTCTTCTTCTTCTTCTTCTTCTTCTTCTTATTATTATTATTATTATTACACAACTCTTAGAGTATAGTGGGATTTATGAAAAGACAGTGTTTAACAATGTTTCGCACGATTTCGACCTTATGCCTGTCTTCCTCAAGTTATGTTTAAAAATGCATACAAGTATAAAATATAGAACAAATACGAGTCTTTCATCAATGTTTCCTTCAATCGCTTTCGTCTTGCGTTGTTATGGAGAACAACATAGCCTATTCGACTAATTTTTCTCTTTAGAATCCATCTTGCATATCTATAAGTCTATCATTCGCCCTGCAACACCTTATGACTTAGTGGCTTTACTGCCTTGCATGCGGTGATACCAATTAAAAACGTTATATGCAAATCATTTTATCATTTAATGTTGCTTTTAGTACCATATGGAGTTCCGTATCAACATTTTCCTCACATTTTTATCTTGTCGTAAAGAATAGACTTATCGTAATATAAAATAACAAAGAGTTTATGATGATCTTAATTCGGTACCCGCAAAATCAAGCGCATTTTCCACACTTGTTAAAAAAATGGTTCCCGGTTTTTAAAACATTGACCAAACAATCAGTGAGTTATACGTTTTCACTGAAGTTTACAACAATTATTCAACAATCGCGATTGGGTAGAGTTTTATTACTTGTGAATATTTATTCGGCCCAAACAAAAACGTACCAGTGTTAATATATAAGTATATAATAACTGATTTTCAGATGAAATCTTTCCTACTTTACTTAGCGATGGGGCCAGAGATACAGTCGAATGCTTGTAGCAAATGCTGATGGCACTAAACAATTATTCATCTACACACACACACACACACACACACATACACACACACACACACACACACACACACACACACAAATAGGTGCCTTAGTTCCAACCATATAAACATGTTTTGCCATATTTAATTTTAATAAGAAGATGATTGATTCAAATTTTTATCTCTTTCTTTTAGCCGTGAAAGATTTTATTCGAATTCCAAATGCTTCTTTTGATGCACCAAAGGTAAGAGTGGGTAAAATCCTTGATAGACAGAGATGTGCTGACGAATGTCTAAAACGAGCCGACTGCAATTCTTTTCAGACGGAATCAGGGAAGTGTTTTTTGTCAAACTATTTTACATCGGATGATTATAAACCCAAGAAAAACGCACAAAGTGATATTTACCAGCTAATTAATTGTAAGTTTTTCATCTTATTTTTAATAGAGAGCATTTTGAAGAAGTTCTCCTCATAACTAATTTAAAATATTACGAAAAGATCATACCGTTAGAAATTGTATAAACCATCTGGAGCAAGATAGGCTGACGGAGCTTATGTATTTTACATTGGAAAAGTTTCTTTCTCATAGGTTGATAACCTTGAGGTGAGAACTATTTTTATTTAAGTTATAGTTTGAGAAGAAGGGACGGATTCATATGTTTCGGAATGTAAATTTTGTTCGTTAATTAAAAATGAATATATCTGGTTGCCCTTTATCCAAAATATACATGTCAAAAGCTTCCACCAAAAAGGCTGTTTTCGTACGCAAAAGTGTATGTCCACTAATTCTGTGTGAAAGACAGGAATCGATTTGAGCAGCCCTCTAAATCGATAAATACTCATTATTTTTCGATTCTAACAAAGGTTGAAGCCTAAAATGATTCCCAAAAATGTTTTTCATCAATTTTACAAGTGGACCAATATTTTTAAATAGTACCAACAAAAGAATAGCTTTTATTCTAATCGATTAAATTGCTTGCGCAGAAAAATTAATATTAACCCACAATAATTAAATTAAGGCTTATTTTCTTACTTCATTTTTCAGCAAGACAAGAATTTATTCCTGTGAAACATGTATCAATTCCTGGCCATAACCACTTAGGCAGAACAGAAAACAAGACTCTAGCCGAATGCAAAGAAAGTTGCCGAAAACATCCTCGTTGCTATTCCTTTGAAGTCAAATTGATGTGTCAAGGTTGTCAGCGTTTCTACTGCGATCTCTCCGATGTAAACTATCCAAAATTTAAAGTTTACCCAAATTATAATGGATGGAGCATTTATCTATGGAATCCGTGTACGTAATAAAATAAATATTAAATGATCTCTTTCTATGATTTAAGGAAACCTAATATTTATTATAACATGCTTTACTTTTTCTTCTTCATACAACAATTAGAGTAGAGTGGGATTTAAGAAAAGACAGAGTGGTTAATAATGTTTCACAATATTTCGGCAGTATGTCTGTCTATGCCCGTCTTCCTCAAGTTACGTTTAAAAATGCATACAAGTAAAACAACAAAAAACAGATAGGATATACGAGCCTTTGTATAGTTTGTCCTTAAATCGAATTCTTCTTCCGTCGTCATGGAGGAGAACAGCATTACCTATTAACAACCGCCGTGAACTATTCGATCATATTTTCATGGAGACTTTGTAACCGCTGGACTCATAGATATGTATTCATTATTTCATTGCGTTTTAAGAGTACTGAAACAATAACCTTTACCTTTCTATCTTTATTTCCATAGCAAAATATCAAGACAAGTTACATTCTCTAGTTCCATGTGTTCAAATATTTACGGAGCCTACATGCCACGTACACATTGTCGAATAATGCCTATTTCTCTTTCTAATGGTGAGAAGGAATCTTCACTTTTACTTTACGGAAGAGACATCCGAGAAGATCACTACAATCTTAACTTCAAGTGTAAAGTCAACTGTTATTTGTACTACATATTTTCATAATATGAAATAATATCCTCTTAAAACCGTGAAATAACTAAGTTCAGTAATCTACCTTGAGAGGCTCTGGGGGGGTCTTCTATTGGATAAATATTTTAGTTAAATATAAATGTGCCATATTGTCTTAAAACCGGTGAAAATGTTAAGAAATGAAAGAATGATAATACGATACTTGCTTTTGTTTTAATTATATTTTTTGTCATTTTTACAGATCGCAATCGAACTTGCAAAAATCCTATGAAATATGCTAATCCTACGAAAGAAGCAAATATGAATTTGTTTGAGGCTAACCTTGATTATAAACTTCAATCTGTGGCCAGCTATAAGTGTTTAACTCGCAAAGGATTTAGAAAAGTTTGGAATTCTTGTACAGACCCACGTAATATGCTTTTTAAAATTTGACCCAACTAATATTCTTAACACACACACACACACACAGACACACACACACACACACACACACACACACACACACACACACACACACACACACACACACACACACACACACATATCCCAGATATGCAGATCATCTTTTGTAATCAATATTCTATTTTCTCACTGCCTGTCACAACGTTATTGCTTCTTTATTTTTTTCTCTCTTTTTTTTTTAGTTCCTTACACCTGCGCCAAAATAAAGAAATGCAATATCATCACAACGGACACCGAAACCCTGATTGCCCCAATAAATTTGAATGGCCAGAAAGTGCAAGTTTTTTGTGAGGGAATGTCAACCGATTCTCCGAAAGAATACATCACACTGAAGTGGCCAAATTATTTCGAAGTCCCTTTGAGAAGTGATAAAAATTCTTGCCCTTGTGCTGGAGAGAATGGGAGAAGGCGTTTTAACAAAGTGCGATTCCTGCCAAGGGTAAGTACCCCCCCCCCAAAGTAAAACAACAGTGAACTCTTCAGTACAAAATCTCATTTCCACTTCCAAATGATTTCCTAATTACGTGAGAATTACATATCCAGGTCTTCTTTTTAATCCTTTCAACAATGTGGTCAGTGATATTAGTCTCATTGCTCTCTTACTGCTGGTTAGTGAGTTCGATCCGGAATGGGACCTCAGAAAAAATTCCAAGTTAAAATGATCACTTAAGAGTTGATTTGACATAAAATCAACAAGCAATTACTATTTATATTACGATATATACAATGGTGTTGGCAAAATTTAATAATCGCTCCCCATAAAAAAAACATTAAAAAAAAAACAACAGGTATTTCAAAAGGACGTTTATTTCTCTTCATATCGCTATTACTGTATACTCCCTCAGCCATTCTTATTGTTTTAAAAGCAATTTATAGAATATTAATAAACTCCAAAAATGTGAAACAGAATTTATACATATTTTATGCATTTTCTTTCTTCTCGGGAATTGAAAACAAAATTCTTACGCACAATGTATTTATTCATAAGATTATAAAAATATGTGAACCAACTACAAGGCAATGTTTATTATTTACCATATTATAAAGAAAGAAATATGAAAAGAACTTTTTTTAGTCAAAAATTTATAGAAATGTCTGTAAATTATAAAAAAGAAAATTTATGTAATATATAACGAAAAGCCATTGTTATTTTATGCATTTTCTTTTTTCTTGGGAATTGAAAACATAAATATTAAACACAATGTATTTATTCATAAGATTATGGAAATATGTAAACCAACTAAAGAAATAAATATGAAAAAAACCTCATTCACAAATTCATAAAATGTCTGTAAACTATAAAAAACAAAACTTATATAAATATATAACGAAAAGCAATTGTTATTTTAAATAAAAAAACAAATAAAAAGGAATGTATAAATTCAGCGATGTTTTTCGGGCTTTTCTTTCACTTGTTCTCGCAACTTGAATTCACTTTTTTTGATCATCTGGATTGATATGCATTTGTTTTTCAAAATTTATAACTACAGTTGATTGTCATTATGCGTTTATTTAAATGATTTTGTTCGCAGTTTGTAAATCGTAAATATTGTAATGCAGCTGGAATTGATAGACGAGACAGATTTTGTCATCGGTTCCGAAGAAAAAAATTAAAATCCGAATGCTGACTTTCAAATCAAGAAATATCAATATTTTGTATTTGCTCATAAATGACAGACTTGGAAGTTTGGCAAAGACATTAGGTGTGGGATTGGGGGAAATGGATATTCAAGGAAGGATTGAGATTGTCCAATTTAGATATAAGTCTTCCTCAACAAATATATAAATACATTATTTGCATATATACTAATGTAGCAAATTCTGGTAGTAAGGAAAAAAGAACAGTAATCACTTTTGTTAGCTCAGCAAAGAAAATCATACTTTTTTGAAATCCATACTAGTTCGACCCCTTCACCTGGTGAACTAGGTTTGTTGAGCTGATTGGTTGAAGTGTCGGTTTTAACAAATGGAACTGCAAAAAGAAAGGCTTGAAGCATCTAGACAATTCTGTTTGAGTTAATGATTTTTCTTATAGTTATAGACAATCCCTTTTCCATGTCCATTCTGATGACTGTTTTCTTTGTTTGTCTTTACAGGAAATGGCTCTGGATCTCAGTGATAAAAAGTTCACTACGTTTGAACCATTAAACACTGGAGATGTAATGTATCCGTATGAGGTAAACCTGACGATTAATCTGAGAGACACAGGGTTTATTATCAGTGAATGGGTAACTAATTTATATTCATATGTTACATATTTATTAACTGGATTATACATCGGTATTTCCCATTTTTTAATTACAAATATTTTATTGTACCGCTTTAATAAATCCTAATAGAGCTGAAATGATCTTTTCCTCATGCATGAAAGTTTTGCTAGTAAGAAGGTTAAAACTATTTGCATTAGTTACATGCAACCTATTCTCATTTTTGTCGTCATCATTATAATAAGGTTTCGGCTGTTGTGACTTCGGGCCTTCATCAGGTGATTGTCGATCAGCATAAGCTTCAGTTTAATTTTAAAATGAACACTTTATTTAACCTGGTTTGGTACTGTTCAGTTATTGCTCGTTCCGTTTTCCCTAAATTCAATGAAACACTGCCTGGTCTAGGATTTGAACTACCAGTTGCGATGTCATCAAATTTACAAACTAAATTTTTAACCTCGGATTCAACGTTATGACAGTAATAAAAATAATAATGACGTATTCCGTATGTAAATAATATTAATAAGGTTAACTTCTCATCCCAGAAAGTCAAACAGAAGATAAAACTCTAAAGAATTGAAAGAATTCTTTTGACTCGGACATTTATTACAGGTAAACATTTCGTTTAAAACTCCTTACCTCAAATTACGGCATTATTTTCTGAATAATCTATCACGTTTATAAATGGAATAAAAGACTCTTCCTGTGCAAGCTAAGTTGTAGTGACTCTTCATTTCCTCGAAGACTTTGGATAACCAATTCGTCCATTTTTTTTGCAAGAGCCATGGAGATTGTCAATAGCACCCCAATAATGTTGAAGATAACACATTATAGTTATATGATTCGTAATATAGACGAAAAATTCAGTTATCGTATTCTTTCAGACATTTTGGCTAGACTATTAAGAGCTTCACTAAAGTTCAGTATAACGAAGCTAATGTAATTAGATGATTCATGGTATCCAAGCACGCCAGCAATGCTGAATACAACGCAGCCATTGCATTTATATGATTCGTGATATCCAAGAAAACTTCAGATATTCAATTCTATCAGACTTTTTGGCAAGCGTCTTCGAGATTATTCCAAGCGTTATAATAATTTCGAGTATGTGGTAGTCATTGACATTTGTGTTATCCAAGAAGACGTCAAATATCTAATTCTTCCATCCTTTTTGTCAGTTATCTTCGAGACTGTTTTAAGTGCCCTACTAATGTTGAGTATAACGAAGTTATTGTAATTATATGGTAAACAATATTCAAGAAGAATAGCATGCTCTTTGCTTTTTATCGCAGGCATTTTGGTCATCCACCGGTGCTTCCTCTGGCCTTACTTCACTTCGAATATACAACGGCTTCCAGATTGCTGAAGTCAAGTGCCGTGGTGTATGTGGAATCTGCAAAAGCGAAAGTCCGTTTCCAGTAATTTCCCTTATTTAATTTTTAATTTAACTGTGTCCTAATTTCTGGTTAATATTTGGTTACATAAACGTCCTAAGTCTCTCGCTGCTCTATCGCTATTTCTATGGAAAGTCTTCAGACGAACTACATTCCCTACCTGGTTCCATCTGTTCAGACTTTCACGGGTAAGACCCGTCCTGCCGCACACATTGCCGCGAACCACGCCCAATCCTTTCGTATTTCATTGGTGAGATATCAGTTGCATTCTCGCTTCTTTATACGAACCACTGCTTTGTGGATCCGACTCCCGAAAGCAACCTTTCCCGATCACAACAATCTTAGCCTGTTCAAATCTAGGGTTAAGCGTTATCGTCTCCACATATCCCATTAAATTCTGTGACCCTTACGCCATAACACTCTAATTTACTTGTTATTTTGCACTGCCTGTTTATCATTAATAAACCATAAACTGGTGTATATGAATTTCTCCCGCTCCAAAATAACAAACTGATTTAATTCAGCTTTGTGGATTCGCAAAAACCCGATTGAGAATCTACTCCTAAGAGAGTACACGAACCCACTGATTGGGAACCAGTCAACAGCGTCGTTCGTTTCTTGTTTGTGAATGCCCTGACCCACCGTCCAGTGTTTTTCATTTTAGAAATTTGGTAAACTTTCTTAGGTTCAAAATTAAACCAGTTACTGAAGGAACGACGTCTTTTTAAAGTTCATATAAGATGAGCAGAAATCGTTATAATTTATCACCTCGAATTTCTCAAATTTTATTCTTTCTTTCTTTTATCGTCTAGGTTAAGAAGAGACCGTTTTCCTGATTGTTTCAATTCAACGAGGTCGATTGAAGTGTATGGCAGACACTTATCGGCCCAAGTACCTTGGCAAAACAGTAAAATAAAAACAGAATAAACAAAATTATCCATGTGTTGCATTTTGCATTTTTTACACGACTGAATGAATATTTGAAAAGGAAGAGGAGTAATAGGTAATAGTAGGTAGCGCCACCATATTTTAGTATTATGTAAATCCTGTCAGATCTATATCAGCTGTGCTTTGAAATCTAATGTGTCAATGTGAACATTGCCTAATCTGTACATGGCAAGGGAACTAAATTATCAGACATTGAACGGTGCATGATAATAAGTGTCAGACAAATGGGATATTTATTCAATTTTCAGTGTTATATTCGTACCGGGAATACTTTATGTGATGTACCAACGAACAATGTGTTATGGGAGTCGTGCGTCGTACGCGAGGGCACTATCATTCAGGACCTGTGACCTGCTACTACGTGATTCAACACAAAGGGACACGTGTGATGTCAATCGACCTGAACTTCTAGTACTAATGCGTGGTGTTGTATTCATTCACAGCATTATCGCCAAAGGCTTAACTATCGGCGACTTGATGATTTCACAATGTAGGAAACCACGAACGAGTTGCTTTGACAGCGCCACGTTTCCTCACTGCTGTATGACTGCTGTATGTGCTCAACGCACATGCACTGGTCAAGTGCTATACCGAGACGCTTTCCCAGGACAAGTGAATTTGTCACACGATGTAAAAACGGCAAGTGCATTTTTGGTTACCTTATAACACTGTTAGTATATACTGGGCATAATTGGTAAATTGTCGCCATATTATTTTTTTAATTTCGCGCATGCGCGTCGTTTTTTATTTTTATTTTGTCGACTGCACAGTATAGTAGAATCAATTGAGCACCGTCTTTGAGAAATTGAGCACCATGGTGCAATTCGCTCCGACAAAAATGTGGAAACGGCATGGTGTACTGCTTGGTATTCGCGTCGAGTGTTTGAGTGTCAATCTGTGGACAGTGCATAGAATTCAGAAAGAGTTGGATGAGTCTAATAGTGATTCCGAAGATAAGGCAGATCGGAAAATTCAGTTTGATCGTTTTGATAAGAAAAGAACTCTCGAATTTGTTGGTGAGAACCTCAGACACAACACGGAGGCCTACATCAAGTACCTTGAGGAAGTAGTGTTGTCCTGGGTCAAGATGGTGGCTCCTGGAAGACCATATGTCAGGAAACAGGACTCTACACCATGCCACACAAGCAGGAGAATGCAGTCATGGCTGTCAGACAATTTCTGCGACAACATCACCACTTATATCTGGCCACCCAACACCCAAGTCTACAAGTCGAGTGTAAAGCGCAGTTGAGCGAGGGATAAAAAAAAACGTCTTGTAACACCACAGATGATCTGAAGGCAAGAATTATGGCGGTATTCACCAACTTAATCAAGAAGACCATCTAGAACAATTGCAGGAGTTTCCGAAGTCACCTGTGGGCGGTGGTTAAAGCCAATGTGATTTTATTGAATAAATATAGTTTTTAGTATTCCAATATATTTTTGCATAATTTTGATAAATATTTCTATCAAACTGAGATATCAGAATTACGTTTATTTTTTGAGTAATTTAGACGACAGTTTAACCATCTCAAATATGGTTCCAGTTTTTCTTTTTTTTTCGAGTAGGGTCAGAGCATAGTGACCCCAACAGCCCAACGATTGTAGTTATCAAGAAGATACTGTGTTAGCTAGTGGGGGACCATAATGTTGGTGTGTTGGTATCATCACCTGGCTTGAGTTGAATCCATTGTTTCGACTAAACATGTCATTGGTTAGTGACAGCTACGTTGCTTTGTGATGATTTTCATCCATTTATGAAATATTTATTTAACAGTGAATACATTTTTGTGGCACAAGGCCAAAGGGAGACTGAAAAACTGGTCACTGTCTATTCTACTTCAAGATATTTCGATTCATGACTAGTTCATTCAAACACTTTATACAAACACCACAAGAAAGCATCCATCTCTATCCAAATAATTACCAAAACACCGTATTTTCATCGGGGGACTTAATAATACACCCATGATGGCAAACATTTCTGGATATATATGTACAAATATATGTTTTTACAAAAATATATAAAAAAAACTTACAATGATATAAAACAGCTTAGATATGGCGCAATGCAGAAAGTGTGTAGCATCCAGTGATGTTCGAAATCACTAATCAGTAGAAGTTGTCCCCGTGAAAACTGTAGCACCAGGCACAGTACCTCACTAAGTCATCGCTGACTGGACGCGGAAGGACTGGAAGCGTGTAGCTTACAGCAATGAATTATGGTTCCAGTTCATTTGAGTAGGGTTAGGGATTGCCGACTCCATCGGGCCATGGATGTCAGTTATCAAGATGATATCGTATTGGAGAGTGGGGGTTCCATAATGGGGTATGCCATTCAACTGATTCGTCTGAACACGTCATAGCTTGGTGACAGCTACGTTGATTTTTGATCGTTTGCATATACCACTACATGAATCAGTTATTCTAGCCGGATAATTCATTATTTCATCGGATCGAGATTGCCCAGAATTAGATTACGGAATTTTCTGGAAAATTCTGACGAACAGTTTGATAGTTTGGCATCTAGGTATCACCCTTCTACTGTTGAAATAATTAAATGTAACCGCCAGTTCTACTTCAACAGTTTCTTTTCTATCACTTCCCGAAACCCTTCCGTTTACTTGCTTCACTGAAACCTAAAATCAAAATTTAAATGCAACGTCAATCGCCATCTTCTGTCGTGTTAAATCCCATTCAACTTCTATCCTTTCCCCAGTCCTCACTATAGCCAGTCTTTTCTTTCACATGCACGCTCTGTAACCACCTGCGTATTAGTGTCATGCCTGCCTTGTCTGGGGTGAAATAACACACAAAAAAAGGAAAAAATATATGAACAGACCGCGACAGATTGATATTATCAAAGGAAGATTGACTGATATATACGGAAATTCGGCGATAAATCTGGTTACAAACTCACATCAACTCAAGTAAATGTTAGCACTGTCACTGATATTGAGCGCTTTTCAATAAGTTCCGCGCATATATAATATATAAATAATATATGTAGGAATTTCACACACACACACACACACACACACACACACACACACACACACACACACACACACACACACACACACACACACACACACACATATATATATCGACTTAGGTTAAAGAACATCTAGAAATGGGGATGGCGTATTTGCCTCTTTTTCATATGTAATTTTAATTGTAGGTTAGATATTGTTTTGTTTAGTTATGAGATCTCGTCATGTAGTATTGTGTAGATAGATATATTAGTATGGTGTCATCTATATAGTGAATGTATTTAGCATTTTGGAGTAAAATATTTTGAAATTGGTAGGATTCTACGTATTCAAAAAAAGGCAAGTTATAACGCCGGTAAGACGATAAATCATAGGCAGACAGAAATTATGTTGAAAAATATTATGGATGGTGAAAAAAATTTACATTGTTTTGTACAAAGTCCATACATTCTATGGTTTTATTGATCAGAAGTGAGAGCTATTTTTAAATGATTCTAAAACCACTCAGTGTTTACCTAGAGTGTTTACTAACAGAATCAAGTGTAGACTTGGCCAATGATTATCTAAATAGTAAAATATGAAAAGGTCTAACGTTCAACTAAAACAGAAATATTATAAAGACAAATATATTCCGACATTAAATAATTCAACTTCGGTCATATCCATCAACCCAACAGTTATTTCTTTTTGTTTGCTCTAAGCACATTTGCTAATATATTTATTCTGGAGCAACACAAACCATCGCTTTCCAGACTCAGCAAAGTTCAAAAGCTTTTAGGAGGCCATGTGTGTGATGAAATATTTTCAACCCTATAACCCCTTTACCACAGATAAAACGTTGCTAGCCTCTCACTGCTCTTTTGCTATTTCCATGTCAAATGTTCAATTGAGCTATATTCCTTAATTCCACCAGTTCAGACCTTTACAGCTAAGACCAGCCATGTCATGCACACGGGTCAGATCATCATCCTTCAGTTCACACTCCATTGGAGAGTAGACAGCGTCTTTCCTAGGACTCTTTCAATGTGGAACGGACTTCAGAAAGAATGCTTTTTTGATTACTGTGGTCTTAATGTATTCATGTTTAGGGCCAACTGATATGTCCTAAAATCCTCATAATCTATCTATCTATCTATCTATCTATCTATCTATCTATCTATCTATCTATCCCTCATTAAATCATTTACACAAGTTTTTTTCTACTTATTTTTAATAGCATCCTGTCGCTATGGACAAGTTTCTAAGTATTCTTATTAAAGGAAGAAAGAAATTTACCATATTGATGCATATTAATTATATTTTGAATACTTTTGACATTAGCAGAATATCATCATCACGTTCTTTTTTTTCTAAGACAAAAATTGTGTTCATTTGTAAATTTATATTTACATGCGAAGTGAAAAACGCTAACGTTGTAACCACACTAAAAGCGTCAAAGGAGGTAACAAAATTGTAATGAATTAAATGAAACATTTAAAAAAACTATTAAAAACTATTAGTTAAAACCTAGATATATGCTAGGTTACATATATGGCACTATAAAAACATACGAACAAAACTACACTACCGTCCTATTATATCTCAAATTCCTACTCCTGTGTATCAGTTAAAAAAAATCATGAACCATCTCATCACACCATACATTCACAGTAAATATAGCATAAAATCAACTCTTGAAGTCATTGAAATTCTAAAAAAAGAAAAAAAAACTTATAATGAAATCAAAGACTCACTTGACGTTGAAAATTTATTAAACTAATGTCTCAGTTAATATATATATATTCATTGAATCAATTTTTGATTAAGATATAGTTTTATATATATATATATATATATATATATATATATATATATATATATATACATATATCTGTATAAAAACGGATATTTGCAAAGCACACACGCATACACACACATATATATATTTATATAGACATACTATTTTAATAGCAGAGATTCCATTTCATATATATATATATATATATATATATATATATATATGTTGGAAAATGGATTACATGCGACATATTGTTATTTTAAATTCATTTTGTTTAAACTTTATTTTTGATGGATACACATTTTTTCTGACAAGATTTTTTTACTAATATTCAGGCCGGTTGATATAGTTGGATAAAAAATTCGGTCTAATAAAAAACAGGGCTTCTACTGGAATATTAGTATCCATAAAAAAAACAACAACAAAAAACAAAAACAAAAATATGTTTAAACAAAATAAATTAAAAATAACACTATATCGGATTTAATCCATTTCCTAAAAAAATGAATTGTCTTTGTTTATGTTAGGATGTAATACAGAACAGATGTGGATGTTTCGAGAATCGGAAAAGAATTTGTGTTTAAAAGGCAATATTAATGTGTTGGTTGTACTGTTAGGCATGTCAAAGCCAATGACGGTCCCCCATAGGGGATGCAGGTTCGTAATTAAAGAAAACAAAGCTTCTAATCGAATACTAGTATTCATTAAAAATAACGTTTAAACAAGATAAATTAAAAATAACACACGCACACACACATACACATATATATGTTTTATACAGATATACATTTTATACAGATATATGTGTGTGTGAGTATATTTATGTTTGTGTATATGTGTGTATTTGTTTTTGTGTGTGTGTATCAAATATTAATTTAAACAATTTTATTAATTTCATCCCATGGATATCTGTTTAATTTTAATCTTTTCAATTTAAAAAAAAAAAATTTTTGTTACCCATTCGGATCCAAATTGCGAAGAAAATGTCCAAATCCCACGGTATTGTGCGACATCTGTCGAGTACTTTCGACTCAGTCATTATCAAGAAGTAAATGTCGGTATCGCAATAAAATTTTTAAAGATAAATCATGACGATTTTCCCTGGTTACATTTCTAATTTAAATGTACATGTATCGTATGAGTGAAGAGATCAATTAAATCTTGGTAATGACCGATACGATCGAACACATTCATCATAATGGGCATTTTTTCAGTAATTAAAAACAAGAAATAATTTACAGATATTGTCCGTTGAATTTAATAAAATTTCTCAGAATTTGAAATGTGTCATATTCTTCATTATATATATATATATATATATATATATATATATATATATATATATATATATATATATATATATATATATGTAATTAGTCAAATATGAAAAGAGCCAACGTTATACACAAATGTAATAAAGACGAATAGATTCAGACATAAAATAATTCAACGTCGGTTGATATATAAAATCGATCAACCCAACAGTTATTTCTTTTTGTTTGCTCTAAGCACATTTAGTAATATATTTATTCTGGCGTTACAAATTCTCACTTTCCAGGCCTGGTAGAGATCAAAAGATTTAGGCGGCTATTTAGGAAGGAACATTGTAAGCCTCTCTCTGCTTTGTTCCTATTTCCATGTCAAATACTCAAGTGAGCTACATCGTGACCACCGATAGACAAGGCCTATTCAGTAGTGACGTGACGTCACAAAAGTAGTCCATGCAGTGAAACAGACAGTAATCATAATGTAACGAATAATTGTAAGAAAAAAAATTGGTTCTAGAAAACTTTAAAAAAATACATTGTTTTACAAAACAAATAAACAGAATTGGACTTTATACAGAACTTTATTTCATATTAATTTTTAAAAAATAACCGATAAGAAAAAAATGTTGCTGAATGTTTTGTTAAAGAAATTAAACATCATTAAATTTTAAAGACTGAAATTCGTTCATTATTTTATTTGTTTCAAATTTGAAAACATTTTTTTAAATCATTATCAGTATTGTTTTAATTTGCATGTTTCTATCTTAATTTTAGTAATTATTCTGTAAAGTTACAATATCGTAATTATTAATGATTATTATTCATATACACTCGGACAGCAACAACTCAATTATGAATTAGGAAACAAATAAACAATTAAATAAATAGACGAGCAAATTATATGTAAATGATAAATAAACGATTAAAATATAAATAAGAAACAAATAAACTAAATACATGAAAGTAAATAAATTTGATACAAAAAAGAGATTTAAAATTCAAATAATACTTATAGAAAAGTAGGTTACAGACAATTAAGAATGAAATTCATTCATGATTTCAATTGTTTCACATTTGAACATTTTTTATAAATCATAATCAGCATTGTTTTAATTTGCATGTTTTTATTTCAATTTTAATAATTATTCTGTGAAGTTACAATTTTTGTAATCATTAAGAGATTATTACTCAAATACAGTAACAACTGAATTATGAATTAGGGAACAAACAATAATTAAATAACCAAATTATAATTAAATCATGAATAAATAAAATAATTATGATGAATAAATAAAACAATTAAACATAAACAAGAAACAAAAACACAAACAAGAAAATACATTAGATACAAACAATAAATAGATTTAAAAATCAAATAATACTTTCAGAAAAATAAGTTACTGATACAAAATTTAGCTGAATGAAGTTTTCTTTTTCTGCTTAACTTGTTACTTGTAATATTATTATTTTCCCTAGAACAAAAATTATTTAAACGAGCATTTGTAGAGCTCCAGACAAACATTCTTTGTATTTTTTCTATATTGTGACCCTCATCACAAGTGTCAACATAAAAAAGAACCTCATAATCTGCAAAAAACATTCAATGTTATATGCATGCCTTATTTTATTTTTCTTTGATTTACTGAATGAAGAAAAGAATGATTTTTTATCAGCTTATCAATGACTACATAATTATTCAGAACAAAATTTATAGTTTTATCATTAGGATATAAGAGAGAACCTCTATTAATCCCCTGAAAATAGCTGCTTATTTCAGGTATTTCTTCCACATTATCTCTTACACTTCCAGATATCAAATCTTTGCAGCTATTGCATTTAATTTTCTTAAAAAATGCATTACACCAATAACTTGCTAAGTATAGTATTACAGGTAGAACTTCTCTACAATTATTTACATCATCCTCTTTAACATCAATTCTATATTTATATATATATAACTTTTCCTCCTCTGTCACTTCATCCCAGTTTGGTTCTTGTAAACTCTTTAAATCAATTTTAATGCATTGCTGATTAAATAAGTTTAATTTTAAAACTGATTGCATTCTAATCATTTTTTCACACTCAAACACTTGCCGTATGGAGATATTATACTGATCCCCAGTAAGTTGTTGATATTGACCAAACCTTGCTTCAGGGTGATCAGTTTGAAATTTGCCTGGTAATATGTATAGCATTTTCAGTTCTTCTATGCAATACTTGGTCAGTTCTAGAAATGCATAGCTTGTATGATGCAAATCATTGAAGTTTTCCTTTGTTAATTTGCCATTTCTTCCAGAAATGCTATTCCAAGATTCTAACCAGTCACAGAATACAGAGAGAAATCTAAAATTTTCTTCATTCATTCTAAGTGGATTGCAGTATTTATTTTTAAGCCGACAACCTTTATATGGCATTTTAACATTCATTATTGTCCACCAAATATAAAATATGCTTATCTATTCTGCAAAATTAGGCAAATATTTCTGTTTTCCTAAGATCAATAATCCTTGAATAGTGTATTCATTAAAAAATTGCAGAACTAAATTAGCATTTTGCCTTTCAAGATTAGTAGGAGAAAGTGCCTTTGAGGTTAATTTATAACAATATTTTAAAATTGACTGAAATTCTAAGGCATGAAGTTTCTGTAAGGTAGAAAATGTGGCACTTTGGATACTATCTAATTCATGATTTCCATCATGACAAAATTTGGGGAACAGCATGCATTTATTTGCATCTTTTTGACTAAGCCAATTGTTTCTAATGCATTTTAATATATGGACTGAGTTAAAAAGGAAGAAAAGAGGTCGAAACTTTATAACTGGGGGTGGATATACAATGGAAAGCTTTGGAGAACTGCAAAAGAAAGATATAGCTTTTTTATTTATAGCATTATTATCTGTTATGATTGATAATACTTGAAAGCCTATCTCCTCTAAACTAATTATGTTTAACTATGTCAAATAACTTCTCAGCTTTAAGACATTTAGTTGGCATAACATGCACAACATTTTATATTGTGAGAATACACTGCTAATCCTAAAAGCAAAAGCACTTGTTGCAGCTTCATTGCTGTTATCGGATAAGCCAACAATATTACCACCCTTATAATCTAAATAAGGTTTTAGATGAATTTCATCAACAAGTAAAGATACTGTGATGTCCTGCACTAGGAGCTTAAATTTATATTTAATATACATAAGAAAATTGTTATCCTGTTGCTCAATCAAAGGATTCATATATGTTGATAAGGTTAATCTTTTAATGTTTGAATAGCTAGGTAAAATTATATTTTTGCTGTCTCTTAACAATCTGTCCCCTTTAGGGGAGCAGTTATATAACAATGAAGAAAATATCATTTCTGTTGAATAATCAAGCTTATTTTGTGTCACTAAATTTAGCTGCTCATATATAAATTTGAGTGCATTAATATGTTTGATTCTTCTTGCACCAATAGTAGAAATGACATTACCAATTTTAATATAAAACTCATATTTTGAGGTTCAGGTTGCTGTTGTTCTGTGTACATTTTTTTCATGTTTTCTATCAGAATTTTAAGAGTATTTTGATCAGTTACGTGTTTAGAAATCTTATAATCCCCTATTGAATGTATTTCCACATTTCTGCAAAAAACATGTACTGCAAAATCAGATTCAATTACAAGAGACAGATAGATTTTTGGATATGGGGATTTGATGATGCTGAATATATAATAAGTGTCGCTTGCTGCCTAACAAAACTCCAGTAATTTCTATCAAGGAAATTTAATTTCCCTTCTAGATCATTATTATTATGGAATTTATAAAGATATAAAATTATTTTAATCCTCAAAGTTTCAATTTAGTTTAATAACTTTTTAAAACAAAGCTGTTTTATGTGTTGTGAATTGCAGACATAAAAATTCAATTCAATTAAAGTTTCATTTAGTCACGAATAAAACAATTCTAAAATTATTTTTTATGTATATAAAATATTCCTTTAAAAATTCATGAATGAATTTATGTCGAAAATTTCTTTAAAGTTTATTTCTTAAAAAAATGAGATTTTAGATTTTAAAAACAACACGTACGAGAATGAATGTCTCTCTCTCTCTAAACTTTCTCGCTAGATTTATGGCTTATTAACTTTATGTTATGAATTACAAAGACATGGTATTAATTTTATCATTAAAGTTTCAATAAAATTTACTTATTTTTTAATACAAAAATACTCACTCTGCTGAATTTAGTATATAAAAATGATCTCTTCTGATTGTACGAATCCAAACATCAGATAATTCTTTATCTTTAGTTAAAGAAAATACATGTATTTTAGGGCCGTTTTTATAATTCCCTTTGCAATTTGGTACAATGCATCTATAAGGCATTGTTTTTGTTTTAAATTAATTCAATATTTAAAAGAAAATATTAATAAGTAATTTAAAAATGCCGCCGTAAAAAATCTGCTACACAAAACAGACACGCTTCTTGAAAGTCGGACTCAATATGATGACGTCACATTTCTCAACAACCAAATGAAACAGGCCTTGTCTATCGGTGGTCACGGCTACATTCCCCAGTCCCACCAGTTCAGACATTTACAATTAGCACCAGCCATGCCACGCATACAGGGTCAGCTTATCCTTCACTTCGAATTCTTTTGGAAAGGAAGTTAAAATTAGAGAGAGAGAGAGAGAGAGAGAAAGAGAGAGAGAGAGACTATTGTTTAAATATCGGTAGTAAGAAAATACGAATGGGTTTGCAGTCATAGGAGTTAGGTGGCCAGATGTAAGAGGTGATGTGATCGCTGAAATATATATATATATATATATATATATATATATATATATATATAATTAACCTTTTAATGTTATATTTTTGGCGTATAACATTTGCATATTGTTTAGACTGTGTGCACATTTTTTTACCTTAATTTTAGATCTGAAGCGGGAGGATCGATGAAAATGTTAAAAAGCCAGTATACCCCCCATATATATGTATAAGTTTTAGATTTATGTCTCATGTCAATATGATGTATGTATGTATGTATGTATATATATATATATATATATATATATATATATATATATATATATATATATATATATATATATATATATATATATACATATATATATATATATATATTTAATTTGTATTGCTTAAACGTTATTATAGATGGTTGCTCATATTCGAGTAAATGCTCTGTTTATTTAATTAAACAGTATTTTTATTTAGTTACATTTACGGCTTGAATATTCGAGAAATCTTGAATACTGTTTAATTAAATAAACAAACCTTTAACTTGAATATGATTATTCATCTATAATGTTTAAATAAAAAAATTACACACACACACACATATATATATAGAAAATTATAACTGTTTTTACAGATATGTTTTATTAGAGTTCGTTAAAAATTAAAGTTATTTCAAATATTAGGTAGCTCTATTCTTTCAATGTTTTGAACTGCGTATTGAGTCCGTTTCCTGACAGGATCAGTCAGTTATGTGCCATGCGTGATACACGCTTAGGCGACCACGTACCTTTCGATTAATAACTGACGATGCAGATTTTTCCCCGTAGTTGGTTGCTATTACTGTCTGCGGTAGACTGTGCTGCTATTTACTTGTATCTGGGGAAAAAAAGAAGATTTAAAATTTCCCAAACGTATTTGCACATACGTGAATGTAATGGATACAGCCAGCATTGGAATTCTGTTCTCCGATCCCCCAATCGGAGGTGTTATCCATTACCCCATTGCGTTTACCGACATGGCGACTTTTACCGAAACCATGACCGAAATCAACGCAAAAAACGAAACAAGCTAATGCTACTTTGTAATCATAGGAAGAATTTTTTCTTCAAATGTTTTAATTCTAGATCAATATATTGTCCAAATTTCGCTTTCACTTCCCATATTTTAGTTTATATATTGATTACCCCACTTTAACCATTTTAACGTCTATTATTACTTAACGTGTTGTCCGGCGTTCCTCTTTTAAACTTTAAGCTTACTTCTTTTAATTTTTTTATAATGGCCCCTACCGACATCCTATTTTCTATATTTACACCCCCATATTATATTTAACTTATTTTAAATTTGTGGTGTGAATCTGTGTGTAATTTAGCGCTCCTCCCATGAGACCCTTAAATCATAATAATATTTCGTGCCTGTTGGTAGAACAAGGAAATTTAAGGCCCACTCAAAATGTAGGTATATGTATATTTATTAATATATATTTCCTAGCTCTGTCTAAGCACATTGAGCACTGTTTTGTTTATACCATATAGTAAATATTTATGCCTATGTATTTACCTATGTATGCACGCCGACACTTTTTAATATCTAGTTATTTGATTTACCCATATCTATACCTATATATATATATATATATATATATATATATAGAGATATATATATGTATATATATACACCAGCTTTATATATATATATATATATATATATATATATATATATATATATATATATATATATATATATATATATATATATATACACCAGCTTTAGATTTATTATTTTCATAGAATTTATCCCCAGTATTTGCGTCTGTTGGTAAAACTAATCACTTTTAAATAATTTATGTTTTATGACTTTCGGTTTATGATCAATATATTTATCAATTTTTGTTTTTCTCTCTGTAAGAACATGTGTCCGATATAAAAGATTGATTGTTTCGTGAAGCGTTAGTCTTGCGACACCTGGTCACCATTTCGTTTCGCGTCAAAATGAAATGCTTAGAATTGTCGTTTCTAATCATCTTTTTGGTTTGTATTCAAAATGTGAAATCACAATGTAAGTATAGAAATGTTATCTATAAATTTTTTTTTCATCATTCTTTTAGCTTATGTTGCTTTTACTATCATATTGATTTGTGTATTAATATCTCTTTACATTTTTATCTTGGTGTATAGGATGTAATAAAGAATAACAAAGTATATTAGGTTGATCTTAATTCGATACCTACAATATCATGCGCACTTTCGACACTTATAGTAAAAATGTTACCGAAATAATACATTTGTTTTCCTAAGTAATTGCGAGTAATCATTCAGGTAACTCTTGTTTTATTGCCATGCAATGAAGAGGCTAGTGATGTCAACTTTGTCGTTCCGACTCTATTAACAGGGAAACATGGCAGGTGACTAGTGACAACGAAATACATTTAAATCCAGCCTTAATGATATCTTTATTGTCACCAGTTTCCAACCTGGATTTATTACCAAAGATAGACCTTTTTGTTATTCGTCGAAAAAGATCAACGAGGAATGGTGCCCTCAACATTCAAAGATCAGAACTGGTTACAATATTGGCCCCGTGAACAGAAATGTCATAAAAGAATGAAATAATTCTAATAACTACACCCCAAGTAAAATAGTAGTACGATATATTAGTTTACTATTCTTGGTCCCGATTTTTTTTGCTTTGGCCTTCTTTTTTCATTAAGTGGGACTACATTTCACTTATCCGTAATTTTGAGAGATGACAGGAAGTCTGTCTGTGATGCTTGACCGCTTCATTGCGCTAAAAGTGACCGGCACAGATATACAGCATGGTGTCTGTAAAGAATGTTGATCGGACAGGACAAGTTTTGCATCTACCCATACACAATTAGTTGTGTTGGTTCTAACGATAAAAAGGGCTTTTTCCATCTTATATTTTCATGAGTAAATGATTAAATAAACTTTTTGTCTCTTTCATTTAGCCTTGAATAAATTCGTTCTAATATCAAATGCTTCTATCAATGCCCCAGCGGAAAGATGGGGGCAAATCGTTGATAAAGAGAGATGTGCTGGTGAATGTTTAAAACGGATTACCTGCCATTCTTTCGAGATGGAATCAGGGAAGTGTTTTTTGTCAAAATATGTTACATCGGATGAATATATACCCAAGAAGAACCCACAAAGGGATTTTTACCAGCGAATTGATCGTAAGTATTTCGTTTTATTTTTTAATGCACAGCATTTGGGAGAAATTTCACCCAAAACTGAAAAGAAAATTGAGTAAAAAAGAACAGAAATTGAATGTAAAGTCAAACTCCGCAATGAAATCACGGGACGTGGTGTGACGTCACATGACGTGACGTAACGAGACCCCTGCCCAATCAGGATCGGATAACATGTGCTGAAAGTATAGTAACAGTCATGTATCTAGGAAAATACAGGCGGACGGAGGAGTACCATATGTTCTGCAGACATATCAAATGTGGTGTATGTAGAATCAAATAGCCTGATGGAAACCATTCATATTCAGGCTGATTTTGAATTCAGTTTTGCTTCTCTTGGATTGGTTGCCACCTCAAGACAATCGTTGATATTTAAACCATAGCAAGGAAGAATGGCTATGGATTTATAACTTTCCCAAGATTATTTGTGCGAATGTAAAAATAACGAACTCGGCTGGAATTTGCAGTCGTCGATCACCTCTTTCCGATACGTTAATCGTTACACTACTCGCCCATCCAAGTTCTGCAAAATGCCACTTCGATTAGCACGAAAATTACTCACGACGATTGGGGAAACAATGAACATTTCCTGTAATTATTCAGTTACCGCGAATCTAGAAATGTGTAGAAAAACTGGAGTATGTTTCTGGGTTCGACGTCTGTTGACTTGTTTGGATTGATTGATCTGAGAAAGAATTCAGAGAAAATGATTTTCAAATCGATGATCATTATGGATTTGCAGAAACAGAAGATGAAGCGGCGAGAACAGATGAAAATAAGGAAACCACTATAAAAGAATTTCAATTATTTCAACTTGTTGATATCGCTGATGAATTTTTATTTAAATGTCAAAAGATGATGGATGTTTGCGAAGACTTGAAAAAGTTGTTTGCTCGTGACAAATATTCGTAGAGTGGAATTAAAATCGAATCGACGTCGGACAAATACTTTTGTTAGAAATAAATTTCTTACGATGTTGTAGGGAAAACAGAAAGCAATTATCTCACCTTTTACAGGGTAAATTTACTGACAATGTTTGCATTATATTCAAATAAAATATCTTTTTGAAATAACATTTAAATGTCTTGATGGACGATCTGAAAGGAGACGAAGTTATTGTAATATTTTCTAATGTTTCTTCCATGTATCCTGTTGAATCAGAATATAAATGGGTCTAACTTTCTAAATATTGTTTGTTTCCTGTTTTTTCTCCCTTTATTGAAATAGTGCCCAAAATTATTTTGTATTGAATATTCATGTAATAAATAACACCGGGTTTAAAAGACTACTACTACTACTACTACTACTACTACTATTATTATTATTATTATTATTATTGTTATTGTTATTGTTGTTGTTGTTGTTGTTATTATTATTATTATTATTGTTGTTGTTGTTGTTGTTGTAGATGTATTGGGATGGCTAAAGACGCATTGCAAAATCTAGGCAGAGTATTACGAGACAGGAGGATTTCGTTGTTAACAAAGAAAAGGGTACTTAACTTCTACGTGATATCTGTCCTCCTTTACAGCAGCGAATGTTGGACAATCTCTTCAAAGATGAAGAAGAGACTCGAGGCAACAGACTTATCGTTCTACAGAAGGATGCTAAGAATACCATGAACCGAACATGTGAGCAACGACGAGGTTTTGGAGGGGATACAAACAAAGGAGAAACTTATAATTAACATCAGGAAGCTGAAATTTCTGTAATGAGAAAAGATGACTTGAAACTCACACGGTGAATAGAGGAAAAGAGGGTCAGAAGAAAGTAACACGTGACATAGTTAAGAGGCTAAAGCAAGTGGATGGCAGAACAGGGGCTGGGAGAAATAACAAAGAGACAAAACTTAATGAGAGCTACAAGAACAGGAAGAGGTGGAAATCCATGATCGCCTACGTCCTGAAGGGGCAGGGCGCATAAATGAAGTCCGAAATATATTTTCCTCTTCATCTCCATACACGAATATCAAAATTAAAACAATCTTTTATCCGATGACCAGTATTTATTTTACGTACAAGATATTTGAATAATTATTTGACACCACAGAATAACTATACTTATTTAAAAGAACTGTAGATATTTTTTCCTTAAGAATTCTTGCGACCAACAATTCTTCAGAAGAATTCGTTAGTTTATTTGGGATGAGACACAAGGACGATATTCACAAGAATTAAATATTAGAAGAGGAAACTTAATTTTGGAACACGACTAAAACAATTTATTAGTAAAAATAATTACCGAATAAAAGATAAATGTTTAGAGTGACAATAAAAAAAAAGTATTACTCACGCCCACCAAATAAACTTAGTGAGCTGGTAAACTGTTCTTTTTGTCTGCATAGACTTGGTTAGTGTATTTTAATATAAAACGCTTCAAAAATCTTCAAATGATAAGTTGACCAAGCTCTATGCAAGATAGCGAAACAATCATCTGTATATTGATGGGAACAGCCAGGGTTATTCAGATTGTCTTGTTCAATTGCTGAATCATTCACTACGTGGGTCGTACTGCAAGATCGACTAAAGTTAAATGCTCTTGTACTTACAGGAACGTGTTGACCAATACGGGTCTCCAGTCTCTGATTGGTTCGTCCTGTGTATGCAGCATCACACTGACATTTAAATGTATATACCACGAAACTATTTTGTAAATAGGACAGACCATCCTTAACGAAAGAGAGGAACAAAAATAACATGTAACTTCACAGTCGAAAACTTGATGTAATACACGCCGATACCTTTTCAGCGACTATTTCTACCTAGCCAAGATAGTTTTAAATATAGGGGACACAACGAAGGACCAAAAACTACCGGCTCCTTGAAGCGCTAAATTTCTCGTTCAACAGTGCGTTTGATAACATTAATAGGAAAACTGTTATCAGTAAAAATGCTACAGACATTGTCTAGTAACTGATCAAGTGTACATGCGGAAGAAATCATCAACGCACAATGTAGTAGTGTATATATTACATTGATCTTACGGGAATTCTAATTTGTATATAAACCGGTGAACATAGGCTTGCAATAAATGCTGGTGATGAACAAACCATCTTTGCTCTCAACTAAAACATCTAAGAACGGTAGAGCGCTGTAGCCTTCCACCTCTATAGGAAACTGCAACTATTGATGAAAGGAATTCAAAAGGGAGTGAAAAGATATTTGGTAAAATATACGAACAAATAATCCACCGTTCACTCCTAATTTTCCTCAGCGACAGTTTATGCTAGCAAAAGGTGGTTACAAGCCAAAAATGATAATTACGCATTGAAAACTAAAAACTAAAATGAAATCATGTACGGAAAAAATTCAAAGAAATAATAAAAATGGTTTCATAAAAATTTTTGTTCCTCAATTAAAAATTAATATATTCACCTGTTCTTTATTCATCCTCGCCCCACAAATTTATTTTCGCACGTGATACAATCATGTCAAATAATTCTTCATGAAAGTCAGGGATCGATTTTACACTGTATAGATATTATAAACAGGAACCTCTTAAATCGATAAATAATAATTATTTTTCGATTGCAAAAATTGTTGCGGTCTAAGGAGTGTTTAAAGAACACTAATTTGCATAAAATTATTTCCAAAAATTATTTTTCTTATTTTTGACAAGTGGACCATTGTTTTTAAGTAGATCCCACAAATGAATAACTTTTATTCTAATCGATTCAATTGCAATAAGATTTTATATAACGTGCAGCTTATCAGCAGAACAATCCAAATTAACCCACAATAATTAATTAAAATAACTCAAAAATCGCATTTTTACTTCATTTTTCAGCAATCCAAGAATTTATTCTCATATCGCATTCAGTAATTTCTTATCGAAACAACTTAGGGCAAATATATGTCCAGAGTGTAGCCGAATGCGAAAAAAGTTGCCGAGAAAATGATCTTTGCCGTTCAGTTGAGATATCAAAGTGCATTGGTTGTAAGATGCTCTTGTGCGGCCGCTCCACTGGTCATTTTCTACAATATAAAATAAGACCAAGTCGTAACGAATTGGACGTTTACTTTTTGAATCCGAGTACGTATTGATGAGAATAAATGTCAAATTCTCTATTTCTTTTATTTATGGATATTCTGTATGCATAATAACATTATTATTATCATTATTATTATTCAGCTGTTGTATATATATTACAATATATATTCTTCTTAATAATAATAGTAATAATAACAATAATAGCAATACTAATACACACAAACAGACCAATCAAATTCAATCATCCATACATTGAGATCAAAGACCACAAAAATGTTCATTTTTATTGACATAGCAATACTTGAAGATTGTCATGTATCTTTGAAGATCTTAAAAAAACTACCAAAATACAAGAATCTTGAAGTAGATATCTAAAAACGTGGCACATAGTTCCATCAATAAGTCCAGTTATATTTGGAGCCCTGGGTTTTATTTGAAAAAATCCGATAGACTCATTGAAGGGATCTCTGATAGTACGTGCTTTAAAGAAATACATAAACATTACTGTAAAGTACAAGTGACACATTACGAAGGGCATTATCAATGTAAACTGTGTGATCTTAGGTTAAAAAACTTTCAGTGGAAAATGTCATGATGCTATTTCTAACCTTAGGCCTCTGGTTGGGACCCGGAAGGAAATGAGTATACAGTGGAAGTCAAATAAAATATTACTATTAATACTACTATCAATAATAATTGTGAAATTATAATTATTTGGCATTTAATTATTATATAATTTCGTTTTCATGATCTCCTCAATTTGCTCTTCATTAGAGAATGCTTTACAGCGATCGAAAAAGGTAATAATCGGTTGGTGCACGGTCAGCTGAATATGGCGGGTGGAGGTAGAAAAGATCAAGTGAGTCACATATTTTTTCCTGTGTTATTCTTGTCATGGAGGAGGACAATATTTTTCTATTGACGAGAGCAGGACACATTTCGCCCAAACATTTATGGACATATTGCAGTTGCTGAATGTATAAATGTGCATTTATTATTTAATTGCGTTTTAATAATTCTAAATGAATAATGGCCTGAACGTCCCACCACACGCATAACATTACATTTTTTCCGTGGATCCTAGCTTCTGAGGTTGGTTATATAAATGTATGCTTGTCAATCCACAGCCATTTGCATTGAACATTGTCTCATATAACCGATTTTTCCTCAGATGTTAAAATATATTTAAGGAAAGGTTAGTTAGGATAATGCATACATCCTCGCAATTGGTTTCTCCAAATAAAAATGATTTCTAACACAACCTAATATATGCAGTTCAAACTTTAACTAATCGTTACTCTATCACTGTTTCCATGGCAAAGGTCAAAACAGGCTACAATCTTTAGTTCCATTTGTTTAGACCTTGACAGGCACCCCCATCTCCAATGTTCAGTCTGTCAAGGTCTATTCAGACCTTGACAGACTTCCACCTTCAATGTTCCATCTGTTTAGACCTTGACAGGCCCCCACCCCAATGTCCCATCTGTTCAGACCTTGACAGACCCCCACCTTCAATGTTCCATCTGTTCAGACCATGACAGATCCCCACATTCAATGTTTCATCTGTTAAGACCTTGATAGCCCCCCACCTCCAATGTTTCATCTGTTTACACCTTGGCAGACTCCCACCCCCAATGTTCCATCTGTTCAGACTTTGACAGACCCCCACCTTCAATGTTCCATCTGTTCAGACCTTGACCGGCCCCCACCTCAATGTTTCATCTGTTCAGACCTTGATAGCCCCCCACCTCCAATGTTTAATCTGTTTAGACATTGGCAGACCCCCACCTCCAATGTTCCATCTATTTACACCTTGACAGACCCCCACCTCCAATGTTCCATCTATTCAGAACTTGACAGAATCCCACCTCCAATGGTCCATCTGTCCAGACCTTGACAGACCCCCACCTTCAATGTTCCATCTGTTCAGACCTTGACAGAGCCCCAACTTCAATGTTTCATTTCTTCAGACCTTGACAGGCCCCCACCTTCAATGTTCCATCTGTTCAGACCTTGACAGAGCCCCAACTTCAATGTTTCATTTCTTCAGACCTTGACAGACCCCCACCTTCAAGTTCGAATCATCCTTATTCTCTTCGAACATCGATAATTATCATTCTATAATTCTCTTCTTTTTTGTCATTCCACAGTTCATGATAGTCGCAAATGCATTCGAACTGATTCCTTTGAATATGTAAATATGCATACTTTTGATACTAATCTTGTTTCTGAGATTCTGTACAAATGTTTTCGGGATGAAAGTAAAAAAACAACTGGAGAAGAGACAATATCAGCTAGAAAATGTTCAATTCCAGGTAATACGCTTTTTAATAATTATTAATAGCAAAGATAAAAATAGGGTAATAGCACGCCCGTTCGCACGCACGCACATACACACATACAAAATCACACACACACTCATATATATGTATATATATATATATATATATAATTATTTATTTGAATATTACAACATAAATATGTTATAAAATCACGACAAAAGTAGCCATTTTGTTTCATTTTCTCTCACTCCGTATATACCAATCCTAAACTTGTATATATATATATATATATATATATATATATATATATATATATATATATATATATATATATATTATTATTATTATTATTATTATTATTATTATACAACAATTAGAGTAGAGTGGGATTTAAGAAAAGAGTGTTTAACAATGTTTCACATGATTTCGACATTATGCCTGTCTTCTTCAAGTTATGCTTAAAAAAGCATACAAGTATAAAATATATATAAGAAATACGAGTCTTTCTGAAATTTTTCCTTAAATCGCATTCTTCTTGAGTTGTTATGGGGAACAACATTGCCTATTCGACCAAACTTTTATGGAGACGTTGTAAGCGATGAACTTATAAATGTGTATTTAGCATTTCATTGCGTTTTAAGGATACTCAAACAATAAGCCGAACATTACACCGCACGCACAACATTACCTTTCTATCTTTATTTAGATAGAATATATCAAGACGATCTACATTCTTTAGTTCCAGATTTTTACAACTATGACTTGACTTTTTGAATATAGCGAATTTGCATTTTACAGCTGCTGCTTCCGACTGGCATACACGTCTTGTCCACAGATGCGGTGTCTGTTGACATTTTTTGAACTGATCCAGTCTTTCCTATCAAATCGTGAAATGAAAATTATCCTGAACGGTCACTAGTTTACATCCTTTCGTACTAAGACGGGTGTCTCCCAGGGCTCCGTCCTTGGTCCTATCATATTTTTAATTTTCATTAATGACCTACTCAATGGCATCAGCTTGCAACTTGGCATCTACGCTGATGACACTATGATTTACTTTTGCCTCGATTATAAGGATGATCAGTCCGACAATATCAAAATGGCAGCCAATGTCCAAAACAGCCTCAAGTCCATCGTTAACTGGGGCAAAAGATGGCTTGTTAATTTTAACGTCTCCAAAATTAAACATCTCTCCATTATTGATCTGAGAGACCCCTTGCTGTCTGACATCTGAATGGCGGATGCTAACCTGCAGGACAGTAAATCGTTCGGTCTTCTCGGGCAGACGTTCTTAGATAACATGAAGCGGAAAGACTCTAATGAATCCACTACTAGGTCAACTGCCAAGAAAATCAATTCACTGTGTTGTGCGAGATATTTTTTCTCTAGAATCTATCTAGCAATTCTATAAGTCTACCATTCGTCCATGCTTTGAATATTGCTGCCACATATGGTTCGGCGCCCCTGCTATTTATCTTGAGCTCCTTTATAAGATGCAAAGAAGAACCAGCATTATTATTGGTCCTGATCTCGCCGCTCGACTCCACCGACTTCCTCACCGCCGTAAGGTTGCCGCCTTGTGTCCTCTTTTTATAAATAAGTTCATGGTAATTGTTCGGATGAGCTGTTCTATATGTTAAATAGCCTTCTTGATTTAATCTCAGTACTAGAAATCTCATCAATTTACAGTTGAGCTGATTAGATTTAGTCGTAAGTTCTATGCTAACAGTTTCTTTTCTCACACTTCTTGGTTGTGGAACTTCCTTCTGGCTCCATGCTTTCCAGCTCACTTTAATCTACACAAAGTAAAATGCAATGTCAATCGCTATCTACTTTCCTTCTGATTACACTTTTCTCTTTACGCTTATTATTAATGCTTTTTTCCCTAATTCTTCCACACACTGTAACTCCTTATGATTTAGTGGCTTTACTGCTTCGCATGGTGTGATACCAATTAAAAATGTTATATATAAATAATTTTACCATCTTTCTTTTTCACGTATGTTGCTTTTATTACCATATGGAATTCCGTATCAATGTTTTCCTTACTTGTTTAAATTGCTGTAAAGAATAGTCTTTTAGTAAGAAAAAATAAAGAATTTCATGTTGATCTTAATTTGGTACCCCCAATATCCTGCGCACTTTCCACAATTGTAAAATGTAATGGTATCCCGGTTTTCAAACATCGACCAAATACTCAGTGAATTAGACGTTTTCATTGAAGTTTTCAACAATTATTCAACAATCGATATTAGGTAGCGTTTTATTACCTGTGACTATTTATTTGGCCCAAACAAAAACTTACCAGTGTTAATATATAAGTATATAATAGCTGATTTCCAGACGAAACCACTCCTACTTTACTTAGTGATGGAGTCAGAGATACAATCGAATGCCTTTAGCAAATGCTGATGGCACTGGACAATTTTTCATCTACCCACACACGATTGGGTGTATTAGTTCCAACGATGTAAACACGTTTTGCTATATTTAATTTTAATTGGAAGATGATACATTCAAATTTCTGTCTTTTTCTTTTAGCCGTGAAGGATTTTGTTCGAATTTCAAAAGCTTTCCTTGATGCACCAAAGGTAAGAGTGGGTGGAATCGTTGATAAACAGAGTTGTGCTGATGAATGTTTAAAACGGGTCGACTGCAATTCTTTTCAGACGGAATCAGGGAAGTGTTTTTTGTCAATCTATGTCACATCGGATGTTCATAAACCCAAGAGAAAGACACAAAGTGATATTTACCAGCTAATTAATCGTACGTTTTTCGTCTTATTTTTAATAGAGTACATTTTCAAGAAGTTCTCCTCATATCTAATTTAATATATTAAGAAAAAATGACACCGTTAGAAATTGCATAAACCATCAAAGTGCGCTATCAATTTGCGTCACATCATGTCACAAGAACCGTAATTCGCCAGAATCGTAGAAGCGTTACATGTTCTGCATCCATAGCAACTGTCGTTTATTTAGAGCAAGATAGGCTGACGGAGCTTATGTATTTCACATTCGAAAAGTTTATTTCTCATAGATTGTTTACCTTGAGGTGTGAACCATTTTTATTTAACTCACAGTTTGAGAATAGATGGATTCATATCTTTCTCAATGTAAATTTTGTACGTTAATTAAAAATGAATATATCCGTTTGCACTTTAACCAAATGAAAATCTTTTCAGAAGCTTCCACCAAAAAGACTGTTTTCGTACACTATACAGTTATGTCCAATAATTCTGTCTGAAGGTCAGGAATCGATTTGACCCATCCTCTAAATCGCTAAAAACTCATTATCTTTCGATTCTAACAAATGTTGGAGCCTAAGGAATTCTAAATAAGGTAAATCTTTAAAAATGTTTCCCAAAAATGTTTTTCATCAATTTTCACAAGTGGACCAATTTATTTAAGTAGTGCCTCCACACCACCCAAAAATGGCTTTCATTTTAATCGATTAAATCGAAATGAGATTCCATCTAACATATTAGATGCATGAGCAGAACAACGAAAATTAGCCAACAATAATTAATTAAATTAAATCAAAAAGTCTCATTTTCTTACTTCATTTTTCAGCAAGTCAAGAATTTATTCCCGTGAAGCATGCAACAATTCCTGGCCATGACCACTTAGGCAGAACAAGAAACAAGACTCTAGCCGAATGTCAAGAAAGTTGCCGAAATAATCCTCGCTGCTTTTCATTTGAAGTCAAATCTATGTGTAAAGGTTGTCAGCGTTTATACTGCGATCGCTCCGATGTAAACTATCCAAAATTTTAAGTTTACCCAAATTATTATGGATGGAGCATTTATCTATGGAATCCGTGTACGTAATAAAGAGATATTAAATTATTTCTTTCTATGATTTATGGAAATCTAATATTTATTATAAACTGCTTTACTTTTTCTTCTTCATGCAACAATTAGAGTAGAGTGCGATTTAAGAAAAGACAGAGTGGTTAACAGTGTTTCAAAATATTTCGGCAGTATGTCTGTCTATGCCCGTCTTCCTCATGTTACGTTTAAAAATGCATAAAACTAAAAAAAAAAAAAGATAGAATATACGAGTCTTTGTACAGTTTGTCCTTAAATCGAATTCTTCTTCGTTGTCATGGAGGAGAACAGCATTACCTATTAACGACCGCCGTGAACTATTCGACCATACATTCATGGAGACGTTGGAACCGTTGGACTCATAAATATGTATCCATTATTTCATTGTGTTTTAAGAATACTGAAACAATAACCCGAACATTCCACCACACGCACAACATTACCTTTCTATCTTTATTTCCATAGTAAAATATCAAGACAAGTTACATTCTCTAGTTCCATGTGTTCAGATCTTTACAGAGCCTACATGCCACGTACACATTGTTGAATCATCCTTATTCTCTTCGTATTCTATTGGTGAGAAGGAATCTCCACTGTTACTTTGCGGAACAGACACCCGAGAACATCACTACAATCTTAACTTCTTCAAGTGTAATGTCAACTACATATCTTCATAATACGAAATAATATTCTCTTAAAAACGTGAAATAATTACGTTCAGTAATCTACCTCGAGAAGCTCTGGGGTTTTCTATTCGGTAAATATTTTACTTAAATATAAAAGAGCCATATTGTCTTAAAACCGGTGAAAATTTATAAGAAATGAAAGAATGATAATACGATACTTTCGTTTGTTCTAATTCTATTTTTTTTCATTTTACAGATCGTAATCGGAATTGCAGAAAGCCTATTCCTACGAAATATGCAAATATGAATATATTTGACACTAACCTTGAACCTAAACTTCAATCTGTGGCCAACTATACATGTTTTTCTTACAACGCATTTACAAAAGATCGGAATTCTTGTACAGACCCACGTAATATGCTTTTTAAAAATTGACCCAACTGATATTCTTAACACACACACACACACACACACACACACACACACACACACACACACACACACATCTCAGATATACAGATCATCTTTTGTAATCAATATTCTATTTTCTCACTACCTGTCACAAAGTTATTGCGTCTTTATTTTTCTCTCTTTTTTCTTTAGTTCCTTATACCTGCGCCAAAATAAAGAAATGCAATTTCATCACAACGGACACCGAAACCATGATTTCCCCAATACCTTTGAATGGCCAGAAAGTGCCAATTTTCTGTGAGGGAATGTCGACTTATGTTCCGAAAGAATACATCATACTGAAGTGGCCAACTTATTTCGAAGTCCCTTTGAGAAGTGATAACATCTCCTGTCCTAATTTCGGAGTGAATGGGAGAAGGCGTTATAACAAAGTGCGATTCCTGCCAGAGGTAAAACAACTCGCCAAGAAAAAAATAACAGTGATCTCTTCAGTAAACAATCTCATTTCAACTTCCAAATGATTTCCTAATTACGTGAGAATTACATATCCAGGTCTTCTTTTTAATCCTTTCAAAAATGTTGTCAGCGAGATTAGTCTGATTGTTCTCTTACTGCTGGTTAGAGAGTTCGACCCTGAATAGGTACTCAGAAAAAATTCCAAGTTTAAATTGGCCAACAGGGGTTGATATGACGTAAAATCAACAAGCAATTACTATTTATATTATAATATATACACTGGTTTTGGCAAAATGTAATAATCGCACTCGATAAAAAAAAAACAATTAAAAAACACCAGGTATTTAACTTGACACAGTTATTATTGTATACTCCCTCAGCCATTATTAAATTGTGTTTAATATTTTTGTTGTCATTTCTCGAAAAATATTTAAAAAATCCAGTTTCGTATATTTGGGTTGGGTATTATTCAGATTCTATAAACAGCATTTTAAATCAATACAAATTGTCGAGGGAATATAGAGTAATATCGGTGTCATAAGTTTTGACTCGGCGCTCTTTTTTTTCTTTTTGGCGTTTAAGAATGTTAAAGTTTGCGCTGGAATTGATAGACGAGATAGATTTTGTCATCGGTTCCGAAGAAAAAAATTAAAATCCGAATGCTGACTTTCAAATTTGGAAATTTGGCAAAGACATTAGGCGTGAGATTGGGGGAGACGGATATTCAAGGAAGGATTGAGATTGTCCAATTTAGATAAAAGTCTTCCTCAACAAATATATAAAAAACATTATTTACATATATACTAATGTAGTAAATTCTGATAGTAAGGAAAAAAGAACAGTAATCACTTTTGTTAGCTAAGCAAAGAAAATCATACTTTTTTGAAATCCATACTAGTTCGACTCATTCACCTGGTGATCTAGGATTGGCTGAAGCGTTGGCTTTAACAAAAGCAACTACAGAAACAAGGGCTTGGATGATCTGGACAATTACGCCTGATTTTTTCTCATAGTTATAGACAATTCCTTTTCTACGTCCATTCCGAAGTCTGTTTTTTTGTCTTTACAGAAAATGGTTCTGGACCTCAATGATCAAAGGTTCACTACGTTTGAACCATTAAATACCGGAGATGAAAAGTATCCTTATGAGACAAACCTGACGATTAATCTGAGAGACACAGGGTTTATTCTCAGTGAACGGGTAACTAATTTAGATTCATATGTTACATATTTATGAACTGGATTACACATCTGCATTTCCTATTTTTTAATTACAAACATTTTATTGTACCGCTTTAATAAATCCTAATAGAGCTGAACTGATCTTTTCCTCATGCATCAAAGTTTTGCTAGTAAGAAGGTTAAAACTATTTACATTAGTTACATGCAACCTATTCTCATCTTTGTCGTCATCATTATCACAGCGTTTCAGCTGTTGTTCCTCAGGCCTTCATCAGGTGATTGTCGATCAGCATAAGCTTCAGTTTAATTTTAAAATGAACACTTTATTTAACCTGGTTTAGTACAGTTCAGTTATTGCTCGTTCCGTTTCCACTGAGTTCAATGAAATACTGCCTGGTCTAGGGTTTGAACTCCCAGTCGCGATGTCATCAAATTTACCAACTAAATTTTTAACCTCGGATTCAACGTTATGACAGTAATAAAAATAATAATGACATATTCCGTATGTAAATAATATGAATATGGTTAACTCCTCATCCCAGAAAGTCAAACAGAAGATAAAACTCTAAAGAATTGAAAGAATTCTTTTGACTCAAATATTTATTACAGGTACACATTTCTTTTAAAACTCTTTACCTCAAAATACGGCATTATTTTCTGAATAACTTACCACGTTTATAAATGGAATAAAAGTCTCTTCCTGTGCAAGCTAAGTTAACCGTGTGCAAGCCAAGGAATACACTTTCAGATCATTTCAAGATATAAACACCAAGAAGAAGCACTCCGACAATTCTGAATATAACGCAGCCATTGTAGTGACTCTTGATTTCCTTGATAACCAATTAGTTCAGATTTTTTGGCAAGAGGCACCGAGATTGTCAATAGCACCCCAATAATGCTGAAAATAACGCATTATAGTTATATAATTTGTAATATAGACGAAAAATTCAGATATCCTATTCTTCCAGACTTTTTGGCTAGACTATTTAGAGCTTCACTAAAGTTCAGTATAACGAAGCTAATGAAATTATATGATTCACGGTATCAAAGCACGCCAGCAATGCTGAATACAACGCAGCCATTGCATTTATATGATTCGTGATATCCAAGAAAACTTCAGATATTCAATTCTATCAGGCTTTTTGGCAAGCGTCTTCGAGATTATTCCAAGCGTTATAATAATTTCGAGTATGTGGTAGTCATTGAAATTCGTGTTATCCAAGAAGACGTCAAATATCTACTTCTTCTATTCTTTATGTCAGTTATCTTCGAGACTGTTTTAAGTGCCCTACTAATGTTGAGTACAACGAAGTTATTGTAATTATATGATTCACAATATTCAAGAAGAATAGCATGCTCTTTGCTTTTTATTGCAGACAACGTGGAAAATTAGCAGTGCTTTCCCTGACCGTTATTCAGTTCAAATATCGAGCGACTTTCAGGTTGCTGAAATCAAGTGCCGTGGTATATGTGGAACCTGCAAAAGCGAAAATCCGTTTCCAGTAATTTCCCTTATTTAATTTTTAATTTAACTGTGTCCTAATGTCTGGTTAATCTTTGGTTACATAAACGTCGTAAGTCTCTCGCTGCTCTATCGCTATTTCTATGGAAAGTGTTCAGACGAACTACATTCCTTAGTTCCATCTGTTCAGACTTTCACGGGTATGACCCGTCCTGCCGCACACATTGCCGCGAACCACACCCAATCCTTTCGTATTTCATTGGTAAGATATAAGTTTCACTCGAGCATCTTCTTTCTATGAACCACTGCTTTGTAGATCCGACTCCCAAAAGCAACCTTTCCCGATCACAACAATCTTAGCCTATTCAAATCTAGAGTTAAGCGTTATCGTCTCTACATATTCCATTAAATCCTGTGACCCTTGCTTCATAACACTCTAACTTGTTATTTTGCACTGACTGTTTAATATTAATAAACCATAAACTGGTATATATGAATTTCTCTCGCTCCAAAATAATAAACTGATTTAATTCAGCTTTATTGATCCGCGAAGACCCGATTTGGGAATATACCCCTAAGAGAGTACACGAACCCACTGGTTGGGAACCTGTCAACAGCGTCGTTCGTTTCCTGTTTGTGAATGCCCTGACCCACCGTCCAGTGTTTTTCATTTTAGAAATTTGGTAGACTTTCTTAGATTCAAAATTAAACCACTTACTGAAGGAACGACGTCTTTTTAAAGTTCATATAAGATGAGCAGAAATCGTTATAATTTATCACCTCGAATTTCTCAAATTTTATTCTTTCTTTCTTTTATCGTCTAGGTTAAGAAGAGACCGTATTCCTGATTGTTTCAATTCAACGAGGTCGATTGAAGTGTATGGCAGACACTTATCGGCCCAAGTACCTTGGCAAAACAGTAAAATAAAAACAGAATAAACAAAATTATCCATGTGTTGCATTTTGCATTTTTTACACGACTGAATGAATATTTGAAAAGGAAGAGGAGTAATAGGTAATAGTAGGTAGCGCCACCTTATTGTAGTATTATGTAAATCCTATCAGATGTATATAAGCTGTGCTTTGAAATGTGAACATTGCCTAAGCTGTACATGGCAAGGGAGCTAAATTACCAGACATTGGACGGTGCATGATAATGAGTGTCAGACGGATGAGATATTTATTTAATTTTCAATGTCATATTCGTACCGGGAATACCTTATGTGATGTACCAAGCACCTTAATGGGCTACGGGACTCGTGCGTCGTACGCACAACTTCAGTGATATGGCTGTTTTCAGGGCCCTGTCATTCAGGACTTGTGACCGGCTACTGCGGGATTCAACAAAATGGGACATGTGTGATGTCAACCGACCTGAACTTCTGGTACTAATGCGTGGTGTTGTATTCACTCACGGCATTATTCCCAAAGGTTTGACGTATCGTCGACTTGATGATGTCACAATATAGGCAACTTCGAACGAGCTACTTTGACAGCGCCATGTTTCCACACCGCTGCTCGCGGCATGACTGATGTATGTGCGCAACGCATATGCATTGGTCAAATGCAACCCCCACCTCAACCAGCGCTTTCCCAGAATGTGATGCACTCATTTGAGTTGAAGTGATCACTTCTTGTCACACAACTTAAAAAAACGACAAGGACATTTTTGGTTTCTTTATAACCTTATGTTAGTATATACTGGGTATGACTGGTAAATTGTCGCCATCTTATATTTTTAATTTTGCGCATGCGCGTTGTTTTTTTTATTTTGTCGACTGCATTATATATTAGTATCAGTTGGGTACCGCTTTGAGAAATTGAGAACCATGGCGCAATTCACTCCTCAGGAAACGTGGAAACAGCATGAAGTACTGCTTGATATTCACATCGAGTGTCTGGGTGTCAATCTGAGGACAGTGCAGAGAATGCAGAAAGAGTTGGATGAGTCTAATGGTAATTATGAAAGTACGGGAGTTTGGAAAATTCACTCTGATCATTTTGATAAGAAAAGAATTTGCTGGTGAGCTCCTTAGACACAACACAGAGGCCTACAGCAATAGCCTTGAGGAGGTAGTGCTTCCCTGGGTCAATAGAGTAGCTGCTGGATGACCCTATGTCAGGCAACAGGACCCTGCACCATGCCACACAAGCAGGAGAACCAAATCATGGTTGTCATACTATGTCTGCGACATCACCCCTTAAATCTGGCCACCCAACATCCAAGACTACAACTCCCTTGATTATTATGTGTAAAGCGCAGTTGAGCGAGGGACCCCAAAAAAACGTCTTGTAACACCACAGATGATCTGAAGGCAAGAATTATGGGAGCTTTCACCAACTTAATTTATAAGACCGTCCAGAACAGTTACAGGAGTTTCCGAAGTCATCTGGGGCGGTGCTTAAAGCCAATGCGATTTTATTGAAGAAATATAGTCTTTAGTATTCCAAGATATTTTTGCGTAATTTTGGTAAATATTTGTATCAAACTGATATATCAGTGTTACGTTTATTTTTGCATAATTTAGACGATAATTTATCTATCGCAACCTCTACACACACACGCACACACGCACACACACATATACATATGTGTGTGTGTGTTTGTGTAGTAATGTAGCGAAAGAGGGACCAACAAAACTTGTAACACCAAAAAAGAACTGAAGGCTACGATAATGGCAGCAACTTAATCAATAAAACCGCCCAGAAGAGTTGCAGGAGGAGGGGAAGTCTGGAGTCTGTGTTTAAAGCCAATGGCGATTTTAATAAATAAATATATTTTTTAGTATCCAAGATATTTTTGTGTAATTTTGGTAAATATTTGTGTCAAACGGAGATACTTTCATTTTTTCGTTATTTCGACGACAGTCTATACATCGCACCCTCTACACAACACACACACAAATATAATTGTGTGTGTGTGTGTGTGTGTGTGTGTGTGTGTATGTGTGTGTGTGTGTGTGGTAAAAGTGATGGTTATAATTGTATGTAAAGGTATGGTAGTATTGAAATGTCACCACATCATCGCTAATTGGACCCAGAAGAACTGGAAATGTGTATCTTAGTTCATTGAATTATGGTTCCAGTTTTTCGAGTAGGGTCAGAGCATGCTGACCCCAATAGTCCAACGACAGTAGTTATCAAGAAGATACTGTGTTAACTAGTGGGCGGACCATAATGTTGGTGTGCTGGTATCATCACCTGGCTTGAGCTGAATCCATTATTTCGACTAAACATGTCATTGGTTGGTGACAGCTACGTTGCTTTGTGATAATTTTTATCCATTTATGAAATATTTATTTAACAATGAATATATTTTTGTGGCACAAGGCCGAAGGGAGAAAGGAAAAGCTGGTCACTGTCTATCCTACTTCTAGATATTTCGATTCATGACTAATTCATTCAAAAACTTTGCACAAACACCACAAGAAAGCATCCCTCTCTATCCAAATAATTACCAAAACACCGTATTTTCATCGGGGACTTAATAATACCCCCATGATGGTAAACATTTCTGGATATGTATGTACAAATATATGTTTTTACAAAAAAATATAAAAACCTACAATGATATGAAACAGCTTAGATGTGGCGCAATGCAGAAAGTGTGTAGCATCCAGTGATGTTCGAAATCACTAATCAGTAGAAATTGCCCCTGTAAAAACTAGCACCAGGCACAGTACCTCACTACGTCATCGCTGACTTGACCCGGAAGGACTGTAAATGTGTGGCTTACAGCAATGAATTATAGTTCCAGTTCTTTTGAGTAGGGTTAGGGATTGCAGACACCATCGGGCCATGGACGCCAGTTATCAAGATAATATCATATTGGCTAGTGGGGGGTCCATAATATTGGTGTTGGGCATGGCAATCCACTGATTTGTCTGAACACGTCATAGGTTGGTGACAGCTACGTTGCTTTTTGATCATTTGCATATACCACGACATGAATCGTTTGTTCTAGCCAGATAATTCATTATTTCATTGAATCGAGATTGCACAGAATTAAACTGGGGAATATTCTGGAGAATTCCGACGAATAGTTTGACAACTCTTCTGACGAGCTTTTTTCCCTGGTGCCCCAAATACAATAATTTAAGCGTGCTACTAGATTGGCATCTAGGTCTCACCTTTTTACTGTTGAAATAGTTAAATATAATCGCCATTTCTACTTCAATAGTTTCTTCCCTACTCACTTCCCGACACCCTTCCATTTATTTGCTTCACTGAAAATTACAATCTTCAAAAATTTAAATGCAACGTCAATCGCCAACTTCTGTTGTCTTGAACGCCGTTTTTCTTTTATCCTTTCCTCCCCCCATAGCCAGTTTTTTCTCTCACATTCACTCTCTGTAGCCCCCACCTCCCTGCGTACTAGTGGCACGCCCGCCTTGCTTGGGGTGAAATGATTAAAAGAAAGAAAAAACATGAACAGACCAAGTTAGATATGAACAGAGTGCGATAGATAGATAGATAGATAAACAGATATGAACAGACTGAGTCAGATAAGAACAGACCGTAATAGATAGATATTATCAAAGACTTATTATATATGTTTGTTATTTTTTCTATTATAGGTGTCGATCAATTGTTATTGAATTAAAGAGCGATTTTATTTATAATAACTTCAGACAATAATTTTTTAAATAATTTCAATAACTTTATTAAAACATATTAAACCTACCTAAAGAACTAACTCAAGCTTTGTTTAGAGTATGAATTAATAATTTAAAATTTAACAATTTTTGTTAATGATGTTTGCGTGATTTACATAAGAATTCCAGTCGGACCACACACACACACACACACACACACACACACACACACACACACACACACACACACACACGCATATATATATATATATATATATATATATATCGCAATCACGAATACCGTGATCCATTAGTATCATGAGGGCACCACACTGGTGTTTCTTGGGCAAAATAGCCTGACGGAACCCAACCATCTCCAGATTTTCTTCTAGACCGATTGCCACCTAAGGCTATAGAACCGAGTCTGTCATGCTATTTACCCATAGCTGATGGGAGAAGTTTCATATCTATCTCAAGGGTATTAGCAATTAAGTAAATGTAATGAATCCAATTGGAATTCGAATTCGATTCCTCAATCCGAGCCGCTATCCATTACCCCACCGTCCCTCCTAAGCCGCTAGGCAGTACTCCCCCGTGCCTTCTATATGTATGTATGTATATATGTATGTATGTATGCATGTATGTATGCATGTATGTACCCCCAAAGAAAGGAATAACGAAGGTTTAAAAGTTAATTTCTTTGAGTTTTCATTTAAGTTTTAATTTCAGGCCCATAGATTAAATTTAATATTTCCAATAAGCAAAATACTTTTCTGTATTTCAAAACGAATTGATTCGAATGTGCGTTTTTTAAATCGTTAAAAATGGGTGATTTTAATCATATTTAAAATTCTCACAACACAACATTATTCTCTTTATTACAAATCTTAAAAAAATAAAATATACTTTCCTGAAATTTTATTTGAGAAAGATTAGATGATTTAAAGTTTTATTAAACAAATACTTGCTTTTAGTTTATCGCAGAAAAGCATTTTAACAAGGAGGTGAATGTTTTTTTGAGGTGTTGGCAGCTATCTCGATAGACTTATGTTTGGAAATTCTTCCTACGGAGGATATATATATATATATATATATATATATATATATATATATAAATTACTTGACGAATATAATGTGAGCGCCTTTTTATTTAAGTTTTTTAACTACGCATTACCTTCGTGTTTGCCTTATTTTGTGTAATCTTTTCTCTGTCTCTTCGTTTGTGTAACCTTTGTTTTTCTAATTCCGTTTGTAATTTACTTATTTAAACTGTTTAACTTTTTCACGTTTTTTCTTCTTAAATCTGTTTATTTCCTTATCGCTGTGATTAATTTTATTTGTCTGAAAAGTTTACTGTTTTTATTTGTTTCCATTCACTTGAAAGAAAGCCTCCCATTTTTTGATTTAAAAATGGTTTGGAAAAATCTTTTTGGGGCTAAGAAAAAAGAAAAACCCACCCGATAACCAACATGAAAATAAGCAAGAGGCAAAAAATAGATTTGGGGAAAATGATGGATGCTCAAAAAGAGCAAACATTTGGAAAATGGTCAGAATCTACCAAAACAGTCAAAAGGAATAGAAGACGATAAAGCAAAGACAAAAAAATGTAGCGGTCGGTGAGACGCCCTCACGCTGGACGTCCCCTCCAAAGCGTACTATCAACATTACGGAGTTTCTCGAGCAAGCCAAAAGTTACGCACATCTTGTCACAGTAGATGGGATTTTGGTAAATCCCGTGGAATTACAGAAAGTTGAAAAAAGAACTGTCAGTCTTTGTGGTGGACAAGCGCTCGCGCAAAATTTGTCGCTGCACAAAAGGCACCATCATAAAATCACTGATTTCTCTGGGGATCAAAATTCGGAGGGTAATAAAAGGAAAGGGATACTTCATGTGGGACGTACTGTTACCCACGCCTGCCGACTGTGGAGCCGCATCCAGTCACGACCTTATTACAAAAAAAACTTATTCTTCGAACAAAATATGAAGGCAGGCGGAAGACCAATGTATCAATATTTGAAGTTCCTCCTCAGATCGTCAGGAAGCACTTGGCTGCATATCTATGCCTATTTAGACAGATACTCTGTACTTCCTGTGATGATCTGACCAGGGGATGGAGTTTCGAAATAATGATCAATCGGAACGCCTTCTTCTCTATCCCCAACTGTTTGGATATAGCGGGCCAGAAAATACCAGTTATTGTCACCGGGTGTAGATCAATTTGTTGGAAGTGTGGGAAGAGTGGTCACCTGTTCTCTTCCTGCATAGAGAAGAAGGCCTCTGAAGTTCTGTCCTCTGTCAACCCAAATCCCCCTTCGATCAAGAATTTTATTCCCGTCTCGCCTGTAATGGGCATGCCAGTGGTTAAATCCCCGGTTGGATCTATCTCAGCCCCCATACCCCGAAAAGACATTGCCCGCTGCTAGTGCGGTTGTGGACAAGGAAGAGGGGGAATGGCAGGTCGTTGAGCATAAGCTTGTCCGGGTCCGTGTAAACTTAAATAATCCTAAGGTTAGGATGGCTGGCTCCTGGAAATTAAACTCATCATTATTTGGTGAGCAAGATTTCCGGGACCAGATGCTACTATTGATACAAAGGGAACAGACATGAGGCTGTGGTTGAGAATACCTGGTGGGACAAATTAAAATGTAAAATTAGAACGCATGCTACTGATTTTAGTTGTTGACTCAATCTAGATATATTAGCGGCGCAAACGGCTTATGGGAAAAATTAGATCGGTCGATTAAATCCCGTGATAGTGGGGAAGTGGCCTTAGCTAGGGCAGAGTTGGCATCCTTGCTTACCAAGAAGGATCAAGCTCTGGTAGTTAGGGCTAGGTTAAAAAGAATGTCCTCCGAGGCGACGAATATGGTCGCTGAACTGCGTGCAGAGGAGTCTCGGAATGCATCTCGGTGACATATCGCGTGCGTCACATTGCCGGATAAGGGGACCGTGACTACAAACGCGGGCATATGTAAGGCTTTTTGTGATTACTTTCAGGAACTTTTTACCAGGGAGCCTGGTCTGAGCCCTGCCCAGTTCGACGCTTATTTAGCCGACTTTCCCAGCCCTGAGGCAGCTGAAGCGGCTAGGTGCGAGAGCCCCATAACAAGGTCGGAAATCTGGGAAGCGCTGAAGCAGGTTGAATTGGATAAATCTCTGGGATTAGATGGTCTTCCCTAAGAAGCGTACTTGAGGCAGCCATCCATATTTGTTCGTTTTCTGGAGCTGATTTATAATAACTGGATGAAGCAGGGGTCTATACCTCAACGCTACACCAGGGGTGTGAGCAAGTTGCTAGGCCATGACAAGAACAGTGGAGATGGGTTGGGTAACTTTCGCCCTTTAACCATGTTAAATACAGAATTAAAGATTTTGACAAAGATCTTAGCCAACCGTTTGCAGGTTGTCCTCTCTAGTCTGATTGGCTTCGAACAGACTTGTGCTGTGAAGGTTTAAATTATTCAGGACAACCTTCATATGGTCCGCTTGCTCATTGAGCAAGCCGACAGTGAAGCCGCGATCAGTCCAAGGCCCTCGATAGGGTTGACCATCAATTCCTGGAGTCTGTCCTTTCCCCGGCCGGTTTCGGCCGTACTTTCGCACTTGGATCCGACTTCTGTATGCGACTCTCGGTGCGCTGATGGAAGTGAATGGGGTACGATCGGAACCTTTCGCATTGTCTCGTTCCATTCATCAAGGTTGTTCGCTTTCGTCTATGCTTTACGTTCATGCGTTGGAACCTTTCCTTCGCAAGTTAACGGCGAATCCAGTCCTACGCGGAATATCCCTACCTGGTGCTACCACCTCGGCTAGTTATTCTGCCTATTCTGATAACGTTTAGGTTCTTGTGTCGAGATTGACAGAGTCAGCAAAGAAATCGGTGAGTACGAGATTGTGACAGGGGCCAAGATCAACTGAGATAAGTCCGTTGGCCTGCGGTCGGGTGCGTGGAAGGGAGTCTCTCTTTTCCCGGGCGTTTCCTCTGGGCGGACGAGCCGATCAAGGTACTCGGCGTTTGCATCAGTCCCGAAATCCAGTTGGAAATGAGTTGGTCGGAGCTACAAGGAAAAAACCGACTTTGCATTTCGTCTGTGGTCTCGGTGGAAGCTTTCTTTAAAGTGGGGGCGGAAGTATGTGTTTCTCACATATACACGATTCTCTTTTACTGACTCTCTGTACTTCCACTTTCGTCCGCCACACTAATTTCATTAGTAAGGCTCTTTTTCTCCTTCTTTTAGGGAGGCAAGGCCGCTATGGTATCTCGGGAAATCAGTTGCCTTCGTCCTTCTGAAATTGGTTTGGGTATGCTTAGCATTGAGATTCGTCAATATATGCTTCGCATCGCGTTCCTAGATCGAATGTGTCGCGATTCGAATGAGGAGGGCACCTTCCAAAAGGAAGACGCTCATAAGAACTTCCCTTCCCTGAGATGTGTGCACTCGTGTGAGGAGGAGGCCGTCCGTTTACTACGAGCCGAGTGCTCCTTATATCCTTAATGTCGCCGTGCTCTAAAACGACTCTTACGGGCGTCGGATGGCCCCTTCAACGTCCAGGCGTTGTCTCGTAGGACATTGTATCAAGTATTAGTTAGGGGGCCGTTCGTCATGAGCTGACTGATGAGCTCGGTCTTACGAAGCAGGAGGCTCGCTTAATATGGCCTAGGGAGCTCAGGTGTCACAATAACGATGAAGCATCACTCACCTGGATGATGATTCGTGGGGCCCTCTGGATCACCAAAAGACTTTGTTCGGCGGGATTGGAGAAATCTCCAAACTGCGCTCGCTGCGATGGAGAGGTCGAGACATGGGTCACGCTTTCTTTCATTGCAGGGTCCTAGCACCGTTGTGCAAGTTTGCTGAAGGTCTCATGGTTCGCATGCTACGCGGAAAGTTCTTTGTCCTTGAGGTCAGTTCTGTTTGTACCAATGTGGTACCGCCGATGACGAAGGTGAACACTATGTATTCTTGTGCTTGTTAGGTGTTGTGAAAATCGTGATTTGGACGGCGCGTCAGAAGGGATTCTATGGAGGCGAGAAGTTCACTTCTTCCCAACTGATCTTGTACTTTAATCATCAGCTTAAAGTCAAGATTAGAACGGAAAAGCGGCTGCTCACTTCATCAGAATTTGGCAAAAAGTGGGTGAATCTTCTGTGTTTGTGTCGAGTGAGAAGGGCTGTCTTGGAGTGGCACTTTGATGCTGGTTATGCATCAGGATATTGTTCTCCTTGTGTTAAACATAGACTAACTCTGCCCAGATTTAGGTTAGTTTAGGTTTTCGTTTTTTGTCCTTATTTTTCTCTCTTTAGGTTAACTTAGCTAGAGGATGTTTGCTCATTGACCTCTTTTATTCCTGTCCTTATTTTTCTTTGGTATAATTCCCCATCCCATCCCTCTTTAAGTGGTCAGTGACGTCAGTTCTCTGGTGGGTGCGGGGCTCCTTTCGTTTCGGGTGTGTTTTTCGTATTTGTTGTTGTGTCTGAATGAGTGCATGTTTGAGTGAGTGATTGGATAAATGAATGTTTTATATTATTAAAGCCCCGCATTGATTTCGTCCAGTTAACTGATATTTCTGCCACATTTAGGGACTGTGGTTTTTTTTATTACTAACATTATTTTCTTTAGTTTCTTGTAAATAGTTTTGTATATCTTTGTAAATAATCATTGGGGCAAAATTTTAAATTTGTTAATTTTATTCCCCTTCCCCCACAGACAATAAATTGTACATATGGGGTCTAGTTAGGACTTTCATAGAGACAATGAGGTATTATGGTGGATGTAGCATGAAATGTAAGTAAGAATCTGTTGTTTTGGTGTAAGGAATTCTGTTGTCTCTTTGGGTTGGGTCAGTGTTTATGGCTATCTAAGTTTAAAGTTAAGATAGATGAAGACCGCCCTTTTCCCCATTCTCCCTTTTGGCCTCGTGCCACATTTTGTATAATTTATACAAATAAATATCGTATTTGTTTGAAGGCGTTAATATTAATGTATCTGTGATTTACAAAGTCTCTCTTACAAACAGGCATTACAAAATAACAATATCACTTAACCAGTAAATACAGAAATTTTAAAAGATTTAAGAAGATGAAAACATTTCATATTCATTATTCATCGAAAAATAGTTTACTTAAGACAATAGTGTCCATAATATATCTTATTAAAGGAATTGAAAGCTTTTCTAATCAAATAATGTCTGAATCTTATTGCAGTGTTTATTTTAAGATAAAGAGCCGATTTTCTGTAACTGGGAACACCGTTTGACCAAAAAAAATAATTGATTTAAATTCTTCCTGGATTTGTGCTCAATTGATATAAACATTAAGCTCTACAAAAATGAATTTGTCGTAACTTCATAAAATTAAATAAGTTTGTGTTGTGTGTTTGGAGGATCGGGGAGAATAACAGATATAAAAATAATTTCAGCAAGATTTTCTAACAAGTTGAATTTTAAATGATTTGTTACTTCGCGATATATTAAACATTTCTCTCACATTTTGTTCTTCAAACAACGCCTCTAATCGTAACACAAGGTGCTTGTAATGCTATCGTAATCTATATTATTCTGATTAGAAGGATTGAATCCGAATAAATCAAAAAAATAGGATTGAACACTTACTTAAAACAATTAAAATTTTATGTAAAATTTGTCTTTCTTTGTCTCTGGTGTTTTGGTATTTTTTAATTGAGCACTTTTATTCAGTTCCTTTGTTGACGGAAGAAATAACGATTGCCAGGTTTCCGTTCATCTTTGTAAACTGTCAGAAAATTAAAGACAGCCGCATTCTTTTCTTTTTTATAATTTTTAACAATTAGGAATAGTACATTTATTGATTTTACAAGTGTTCTTTTCCGAGTCGTAGATAACTTCTTATAAAGCAGGAGTTCAACCTTAAAAATTGTACCAACATCCGTGTTATCGTTTGCTTTATTTTAGACACAAGTACTTTCAAATACTACGGCTGCTGTCGATGCTTGGCTCGAGAGTACAAAACCTCATAACACTGAAATTAGAATTTGTAAATAGTCAAGCCAGACGATAAAAGTCACTAAGCGGTTACTGAGTTTGAAAAAAGGGGACAATAAAATATGTATGATATTGTTTCAATAAAATATCTTGAACGAATTTTCTTTTATTTCTTTTTATTTCTGTCTTTATTACGATGTCTTCTTCTTCATTTTTCAATCACTGTTTTTCTGTCCTTTGTAGCCCTGAGTAAGTTTTGAATATCTCTCCTAATTCAATTTCTCCAATTGCATAAGCTTGTTAGGTAGGTTACTCTCTTCTCTCCTCTGTCTCTCTTGCTTTAAACATATCATGTGAGTGTCTTTTTTTAAAGCCATCTTTCCTCATTATGTGCCTTACAAATTTCATCTGTCTCTTTCTGGTTCTAAGTACCCTTTTTTTTTTCTATTTTCTTTAAAACAGCGTCGTTGCTCACTTTTCAGTTCATGGTATTCTCAGCAGCCTTCTATAGAAATCGCATTTTTGTTGTCCCAAGTCTTCTCTTCATTTGTCACCAGATCATCCAGCATTCATTTTTATATGTGCGGGCCAATACTATGTAACAATTCAGTACACTTTTCTTTGTTTCTAATGAAAATTTCCCGTTTCTTAATACTTTGCTTAGTTTTTTTTTTAAAGTCACTTTCCGCTATTCGAATGAGCCGTTTTCATTTCGGTGTTTCATTTTACGTCCTCTGTTAAAAATCTTCCGTTATATTTGCATTTTTGTACTTGCCGGATTTTGACGTTTTCGCATCTTGAGCTCTTCCTTTTGCTGACGATCATACATACTATTTTCTTACAACTGATGCTTAGTTCTTTGTTCTCGTTTTCCTTTATTACCTACTTTAAGAGTTACTGAAGTTTCCATTCTGTCTTTGCTATAAAAACTGTGTATCTGCATATCTTAAGTTATTAAAATTTTGTCTGCCAATATTGAAATTCTGTCTCTCGGGATTGCATCACTCTGAAGGTTGAATAAATCCGGTGAGAAGACGTATCCTTTTTTTTAAAAAAAATCATTTAATCCCAGGCAAGGCGATAATGCCACTAAGACGTAAAAGATTGAAAGAAAATGAGAAGACATTAGTGAGGAGAGATTGACGTTGCGTTTAAGTTTTTGAAGATTTGACAGGACAGCAATAAGCCGGAAGAGAGATTCAAAGGTGAAGGGTAGGAGAAAAACTATTAGAATAGAACTTATAGTTAATTTTGCTATTTCTAAAGTAAAACTATGAGACTTATTTGCAAATCTAGTAGTGAGCTTTCAAGGAGGAAAGTTCATTAGAAAAATATCTATAGAAAAGACATAGGGAAGTCACGTCGCAGCGGTGAGAAAGTGACTGGACTCAAGACGCGAGATCAGAAACGATAACATTACACACCATCCTTTGGAATTTTGTCCATAGTCTCGAGATACATAGCAGGAGCACAAGATCTTTTCTTGGCCGGCCGCTTGTATCTGAGTATAGTGGTCTACTCGAGCGGTTATCCAATCTCCGTTGCAGACGCCTGCTCAGGCACATTTTTGCTTTTTTCACAACCACAGAGCGCACCTGTGGTTTAATACTGTAACTATCCCGAGCGGACCTCAGTTACAGTTTCTGGGAGAGAGCTCATTATCTGGCATGATCTACAGCCTGAACAAGGCCAGTACGCGATGGCTTGTAACTTTGTGCTAGCACAACGACCGATGACTCCTAAATAGTGCCGTCTACCCAGTTTCCCTCACAAGGCTTCGATCAACCTGTGGTCATGAGATCTATACATAAAAGCAATATTCAATGAATGGAGTTATGGTAGATTTATAAGCGTGCCAGATGGATTCTGACGAGAAATATATCCTGCAAGACAGACTGAACCAACTTTCCGAATGAATGAATGAAATAATTTCTGAAATGTTTCTTTTTCAGAAAATCTTGGTAAAAATATTTTTAAAAATCTCTAACCCCATACACATTTAATTTGTGAAATTAGAATTTTGGAACCTCATCAGTGCCCTATTTATTTAAAGTTGCCTTGGCTTGGCAGGAAGTGTCAGCTGTTGTCTGACAGAATTTCAGCTTGTATAGTTTTATGCTACAATGCTGTTAAGTTGCGCACTGTGTTTCAAACAAAATCTGCGTTCCCTTACTTCAGTAAGGATTGTTTGTCCTATTTCCAGAAAAAATTTATTTGTATACAAATTCAAATGCCGCTGTGTACACCGCTTCTCCTTCTTTACTTCCGGTGTCGTAGCGGTATAAAACTAGCATGCGTTGAAAAACACATTTTACCTAGCCACCTGACATGACCTCACGGTCTAAGCCAAAGTACTGATAGGAAAAAGGGTTTTACCTTATATATACACACACACACACACACACACACACACACACACACACACACACACACACATATATATATATTGGGTTAAAGGACATCTAGAAATGGGGATGGCGTATTTGCTTCCTTTTCATATGTAATTCCAATTGTAGGTTAGATTTTTGTTTTGCTTAGATATGAGATCTCGTCATATAGCATTGTGTAGATATATTGGTAAGGAGTCATCTATATAGTGAATGTAGTTAGCATTTTCAAGTAAAATATTTTGAAATGGGTCGGATTCTACGTATTCAAAAAATGACACCTGTAAGACGATAAACCATAGGCAAGTAGATATTTTGTTGAAAACTATTATTGATGGTGAAAAATTACATTGTTTTGTACAAAGTGCACACATTCTATGGTTTTATTGATCAGAAGTGAGAGCTATTTTTTAAATGTTTCTAAAACGGTTCAGTGTTTACCTACAGTTGCAATTAAAAAACCGGCGTATGTTTACAAACATAATCAAGTGTAGACGTGGCCAATGTTTATCTAAATAGTCAAATATGAAAACGGCCAACGTTTACTTAAAACACAAGTATAACAAAGTCAAATAAATTCCGACATTAAATAATTCAACACCAGTCAAATCCATCAACCCAATAGATATTTCTTTTTGTTTGCTCTAAGCACATTTACTAATATATTTATTCTGGAGCGGCACAAACCCTCTCTTTCCAGACTCGGCACAGTTTAAAAGCTTTTAGGCGACCATGTGGGTGATGAAATATTTTGAACCCTATAACCCCTTTACCACAGATAAAATGTTGCTAGCCTCTTACTTCTCTTTTGCCATTTCCATGTCAAAAGTTTAAGTGAGGTCCATACCTTAATCCCACCAATTATGTAAATAGTGTGAATAATTACAATACCTCATTTCAGAAATATAGACATATTTCTTGTCAAATTTTGAAAAGAAGGTTGTTTGAACGGTCACACCTCGAGATCCTTCTGTCTCAGTATATATATATATATATATATATATATATATATATATATATATATATATATATATATATATATATATATATATATGTATATATATATATTTAAAGTGGAAATTGAAGTCAACACCTGACAGCCTGTTTCATGCTTATACGCAATCGTCAGGCTATTGCTTATAGACATGAAACAAACTGTCTATAAGAAGGAATATTTGTTAGTCTTAAAAATAATTATCCCTTTAATGTTATATTTTCTGGCATATAACACTTACCTGGGGTTGCATATTTTTTAGCCGCTGTGCACATTTTTTAACCTCAATTTTCGATTTAATGCGAGAGGACCGATAAACCGGTTTTGCGACAGCTTAAAAGCCAGCATAAATATATCAGCTTTGGATTTATGTCTTACGTCATGATTATATATATATATATATATATATATGGAGAAATATAGTTTTAAAGTGTGCTATATTTATGGGATAAAGTGTTGCGTTTTGCATTGTTTACACGTCATTATTGAACGAATGTTTGAAAGGGAAAAGGAATAATAGGTAATGAAAAGACAGAAATAGTTACATAGATAGATACATAGTTAATGAATAGAGTGAGATAGATAATAAACAGTCTTCCTGACAAATATCTTCACATATTATTTTATGAACCCAACATTATGTGAAGAGGGTAGTGTAGAACATTTTCTGGCTTTACCAATGCTTTTCTCTGGATGTCAGAGACTCCCGGTGCATATGATTCATCGTTGTGTGGTACTGGTCTTCTTGCCGATTGTAAGTTTGGATACAAAATCTTATGCTTAGTCTTAACTCTAATCTCACATACATTAACAATGCGAAATTCTTTGAAATTATCCTTTGGTTTTCTCCATATCACAGGTACTGTAAACGGTATAGCTCTCTTCCTTTTATTAAACCTATCCCTTAGCCCATTGGAATAAGATGAACAGTTGATATGTGGTGCCAAACTATAATTTTTTATCTCCGAGAGGACATCCAAAGTACAACTGTTTTGATCTTGATTTTATTTGTGATAACATGCTGATGAGCTTTGGTGGTAAATGAACGACAGACATGAGAAAATATACCAGGACTGTTCTTGCAATGATTTGTCATCTTCAATAGAGTTTGATGATGACGAATATGATGATAATGATGATGGCTGAACACCGTACTGGACGGGTGAAAAAGAGCGGACAACTGCAAAGAAAATGTAATATTTGTGGAGATACCAATTATGATTAATGGGATATTTTCTGAAAAATGCTTAGTTAAACCATAAGAATCTGAATAATTCATAAAATTATACACAATTAGTAATAAAATACAAGTTAGTAATTACCGTATATAATTTTTACGGGTGGCGATGAGACTGATCATTGTTTTATACCCACTTCATTTCATCAGTGGAAGTGTAGCTGATAGAATTAATCCAATTACACTTTTGAAATCCGCTGACAACATTGCATTTAATGAAGCTCATAACATTCCTGATGAAAATTGGCTGTTTACTAGTGTTATTATTAATTTTATTCTTACTGTTTCTCTCTGAAGACGTTCGTTTGAAAACGAAACGATTCAAAACACAGTTTTCCCTTGTCATCTATCTACCTATCTGTGAGATATGTGTGCTTTAAAGTGAAGTGTTGTCTTTATGCAAGACAATACTTCCTCTCATATGCCTAAAGTTAACCGTGAATTTTAAGAGCGTAAAATGTTTACAAGAGAGAATATAATGGAATGGCAAACAGCTGAATCTGATCGAAAATTTATGGCCAGTTGTGAAGATGAAATTATCCGAAAGTGGCAAATAATATAACAGCAAAAGCAATTGCAACCACCATGTCAGAAATTGAACGTTGTGAAGTAAAAGACTAAACAAAATCAATGAATAATGGATTGCTGGCCAGTTGTGAAGATGAAATTATCCGAAAGTGGCAAATAATATAACAGCAAAAGCAATTGAAACCATCATGTCAGAATTTGAAAGTTCTGAAGTAAAGAACTAAACAAAATCAATGAATAATGGATTGCTGGCTGTTGTTAAGAAGGGTCACGATATTAAAATGTAAATGCTTTAAAGACTTATCACGTGGTTTTGGTTGGTGTGTGCATGATATTCACCGGTACATTTTACCACTTTTACCTTTATTGTGGAAATGGCTGGGGGTATAAAAGTTCCTATTTTCACACATTACAGTTCCCGCCCGCCTGATGATTGAGTGTAAACGTATGAAAGTGGCAGTCGTGGTCTGTCACTGCACACTTGAAATTTGATTTCAATAAAGCTCTGTCGTTTAATATGCTATAGATTACAATTTTTCCTGTGTGCAACTATATCAAACTAATTTCAGAGCTGCTTATTTGTATTATATATATGCCGTGTGCGATAGGTAAATTGTCGCCATTTTATATTTTTAATTTCGTGCATGCGCATTGTTTGTTTTTGATTTTGTCGACTGTACAATATAGTAGGGTAAATTGGGCAACGTCTGCGAGAAAAAGACCACCATAACGCAATTCACACCGTCAGAAATTTGGAAACGGCATGCTGTACTGCGTTGGAAGCTCCAATACGAACCTATCAGAGTGTATGGGTATCAATCTGACGACAGTGCGGAGGATTCAGAAAGAGTTGGATGAGTCTAATGGTGATTGCGAAGGTATTTGGAGTGGTCACTAGTGATGGCGATGTTATATCTCATTCATCTTCCCATAGAGCCTACATCAAGTGCCTTGAGGAAGTAGTACTGCTCTGGGTCAAGAGGATGCCTGCTGGAAGACCCATGTCTGAAAACAGGACTCTGCACCATGCCACACAGCAGAACCTCGTCATGGTTGTCAGAAAATTTCTACGACATCTTACATCTGACCACCTAACTCCCCAGGCTGCAAACTCCTTGATTATTATGTGTGGGGCGCAGTTGAGCGAGAGACCAACAAACCTCCTTGTAACACCAGAGATGAACTGAAGGCAAGGATTATGGCAACAATCACCAATATAAACAAGGTGTCCGTCCAGAAGAGATGTAGGAGATTCCAAAGTCGTCCGAAGGCCGTGGTTGGAGCCAATGGCGATTTTATTGAACATATTTCCTCTTTAGTATTTCAAGATATTTTTGTGTAATTTTGGTAGCTATATATGTTAAAATGATATTTTTAATTTTGCGTAATTTAGACGACAATTTATCCATCGCACCATATCTATCTATCTATCTATCTATCTATATATATATATATATATATATATATATATATATATATATATATACGTACAAGTATACTAATATATACACCACAGATCCTAGTAAAAAATAAAATGAATAATATACTATACTAAATTGAAAATATCCAATTTAATCATTCGTAATGACTACTTCCCACCAACTAACGTGTTGCCAAAAACAACATTGTATATAAATTTAGATATCTCTTAGGAGATTGTATCTCCAACAGAAAAAATAATATATATTTTGGTCATACCATTACTACCTTGTCTCGAGTTTTAAAAGTAATATCCGATACACACACACACACACGCACACACACGCACACACGCACACACACACACACGCACACACATAGATAGATAGATAAGGACTCTACATTCACCCAACAAAACACGTACATCACTACACAGACGTTTGAAATGGCAGGAACAAATGATATAAAAAAAACAACAATGCGTAAACTGCCATATAGCAATATCACTGAAAGGGAACGGGCGGCTCTTGATACGCTGACATATAGAGATGAACTAATCATTACACATGTTGACAAAGGTTGTGCCACAGTGATCTGGGGAATCAACGAACACCTTAAAGAGGCTAACAATCAGCTTCCGACAAAAACACCTACAAAAGTCTACCAATAGACCCTCTCCCTGAATACCAAAAAAAAAAAAAAAAAAATTAACAAGCTCGATATACATGATTCTTCAAAACAAACTAATTGACAAGGAAGCATGGACAACACTTACACACACAAACATTGCACCTGCCCGCTTCTATCACCTTTCCAAAATACACAAAATCAGCAACACAGGAAGGCCTGTTATTTCATCATTTTACTATCACACGACCAAAATATCCAAATACGTTGACCATTACATACAGCCCCTAGCTAAAGAAGTAAAATCCTACATTAGAGACACAACAGACCTACTGAACAGAGTTAATGATATACAAACAATGCCAGAAAATGCTACTCTAGTAACCATGGACGTTGTGAAGTAAAGAACTAAACAAAATCAATGAATAATGGATTGCTGGCCAGTTGTGAAGATGAAATTATCCGAAAGTGGCAAATAATATAACAGCAAAAGCAAATGAAACCACCATGTCAGAAATTGAACGTTGTGAAGTAAAATCACTTTATTCAATCAAACACATCGAAGGATTAACCACCCTCAAAGAAGCACTTACTAAAAGAACAAAACAAGATCCCCCACAGAAGTAATTATAAAACTTATGAAACATATTCTTACATTGAATACTTTCGATTTCAATAGAAAACACCACCTACAAGTAAGAGGATGTGCCATGGGTACATTTGCAGCTTCCTCATCATGGGAAAATTTGAGGAGACCCATATTTATCCCTTTATTGGTAACGACTGCATATTCTTTGCAATATATATCGATGATATCTTCTTTATATACGTGGGCAGTGAAAAAAACTCAGTGAATTCCTTATGACCCTAAACACGCTACACGACTCCATTAAGTTAGACCACGAAAAATCAACAAGATCGATAACATTTTTAGACACTCTCATCTACATCGATAAAAACAGAAAACTACAAACGACACTGCACACTAAAATCACTGATACCCACAACTCTCTACACTTCCCACCCAAAAACCTGAAAGAAAAACTTACCTATTCACAAACACTTAGATTCAGAAGGATATGTTCTAACAATGATGAACTAAGTAAATACACTAAAATTCTCAAGCGTCAATTCACAACACATCACCCAATCAGGGAACAAATAAAAGCAATTTTCACACCTAGAGAAGACACCCTAATGTATAAAATTAAAACTAAATCCAGACGTATCCCTCTAGTAACCACTTTCAACACCATTCCTTCTCCACTAACTCAGATAATCAAAAGTAGTTGTGAAATGCTATATCTCAAAATAAACCCAATATATATATATATATATATATATATATATATATATATATATATATATATATATATATATTTATGGACAAAGAAGAGTGGTCGGGGCTTGTAGAAAGCGTTACTCCTTTTAGCCAGAAACACATCCATTAGAAAGCATATCAACAGCAGCCATCCCTTTTCAGATCTTTGTGGTATACGTAAAATACTGGGAGCATGCATAGCGCGAATCTCTAGAGGCTAGCTTTCTTTCACATCGTGCCGATATCGAGGTAGGACGCTAAAGACAAGACACCTCATACGCCCTTTAACTGATCAATATATTAAATTCACCATTTTCCTTAAATTTTTTTACAGTCACTATCATAAAAACATTTTTTTAATTTGTACTTTCTTTCAGGAATGATCCTTAAATTTACTTTACACAAAAGCTTCCCGTGAGATTAAACATTTCTATCTCATTTTATTCCACCCTATTTTCTCAATCAATTCACTACTGCACACGGCACCTTCCCAGTTTCAAAAACAAACTCAAAACTAACACAAGTTGATTTTATATTATTCTGACTGAAATTCCTCATAGACAATTTTGTCTTCTGGCCCACTATAAACAAAGACATACAACGCCACGCCATTCACTGCTAAAGAGATTGAAAGTTTTTGTAAATCCTTTGCGATAGAACATCAAAATTCCACCTACTATCTAAGATTAAATGGGCAACCAGAAAGGTTCATCAATACATTCAAAAGTGCATGAAAAAACAATGGAGGTGAAGCTAAGGATATGTTAGGACAGTATTTTACGTGTATATCGGGTGACATGTAATCCTTACACGGTATCAGGTATGTCCCCGGCAGAACTAATGTTTGTAAGGAAAATTAGATCTGTTTTTGATAACTTGCGACCAAATAAAAAAAGGTCACAAACAAGTTCGGGTGCACGTGGCTAAACATTGGCGGACAATAATTAAATGAAGATTACACAGATGCATACTTTTATAAATTGATGTAAATTTTGTTCATTAATCAATATATAGACCTGTTCACTGTGTCCAGTCGCACAATCTATTTCATCTCAAGGTGCTGGAGGCACTTTATATCGGGTCCTGCAAACCTTCCCTGTCTAAACAGCGTGGATGTTTGTTAGGGCTCGCTGTTATTTGTCTCTAGCTCTTTGTGTTCATTTTCATTTTTTTCCCTCTTCATTACACATTTTCTTGTTATTTTAATCTAAGTTAAATCTCCCGTAGAGTCCTGAAGAGCGGGATCGAAACCGGTTGCTTCGCTTTTAAAAATATCATGTAATATTAATCTACACACTTTCATTTCTTTAATTAGATTTTGTACCTTTAAAAATATTTTCAAATATATATATATATATAACGGTCCCCCCTAGGAGATGCAGGTTCGTAATCCTGACGGAGGACGGATATTTTTCTGATGAGATTTCTCGAATAGATGTAATTGTATAAATAAAAATAATTATAAGTAAAAAAGCATAGCTTTAATCGAATACTAGTAACCATAAAAATTAACGTTTAAACAGGATAAATTATATATATATATATATATATATTTATATATATATATATATATATATATATATATATATATATATATATATATACATATATATGTATGTATACATATATATATATGTATGTATATATATATATGTATGTATATATATATATATATATATATATGTATATATATATATGTATGTACATATATATATATGTATGTATATATATATATATGTATGTATATATATATATATATACATATTATACAGATATATATATATGTTTTATACATATATATATATGTTTTATACATATAGATATATATGTTTTATACAGATATATATATGTTTTATACAGATATATATATATATATATATATATATATATATATATATATATATATATATATATATATATATATATATATATGTGTGTGTGTGTGCTTGTGTATGAGTATATTTATGTGTGTGTATTTGTTTTTTTGTGTGTGTGCATCAAATATTAATTTAAACAATTTTATTAACGAGAACCGAGGTATATCTGTTTAATTTTAATTTTTCCAATTTTTAAAAGTTTGTTGCCCATTCGGATACAAATTGTGAATAAAATGTCCAAATTCCACAGTTTTGTGCAACTTTTATCGAGTACTTTCAATTGACACAGTCATTATCAAGAAGTAAATGTCGGTATCACAATCAAAAATTTTAAAGATAAATCCGGGCATTTCTTTGCTCGTTACATTTCTTATTTAAATATACATGTATCGTATAAGTGTGTATATCATTAGATTCCGATTATATCCGAGACAATTGAACTTGAACAAAAAAAAATTGATTTTGAGAGATTCTCTCCAACATTCATCAGAATGTGCATTTTTTTTCAGAAATTAAAAAACAAAAAAATAATTTACAGATATTTTCCGTTGAATTTAATAAAACTCAGAATTGTAAATCTGTCATATTCTTTCTTATATACATATATATATATTTTTTGTCATCCACAGACAGACTGTTTCGCAGCTCATCAGTGCCTCTAGCTAGGATCGAAACCCGACTGCATTTGCGTTAGTCGGAACTTCTCCCACTAAGCCGTCAGCGTACGGTACGGGATGAAGGTGAATTTTAGCGTGTTTATTTTTAGATTCAGATAAACACACAGTGACTGACAGTGACTCAATTCTGTCGAAGAGTCGTGCAGTATTAGCTTAAATAGTCACTGTTTACAAATTCACACCTCAAACCAGAGGGCTCAACCGAAATTAATTTTTCAGGAGCTAATATTTTTGTCATCCACAGACAGACTGTTTCGCTGTTTCACAGCTCATCAGTGTAGCTAGGATCGAAACCCGACTGAATTTGCGTCAGTCGGAACTTCTCGCACTAAGCGTACGGTACGGGATGAAGGTGAATTTTAGCGTGTTTATTTTTAGATTCAGATAAACACACAGTGACTGATATATATATATATATATATATATATATATATATATATATATATATATATATATATATGTATATATAAGAAAGAATATATATATATATATATATATAATTAGTGAAATATGAAAAGAGCCAAAGTTTCCGTAAGATACAAATGTAATAAAGACAAATATATTCCGACATTAAATAATTTAACATCGGTTGATATATCAAAACAATCAACCCAACTGTTATTTCTTTTTGTTTGCTCTAAGCGCATTTACTAATATATTTATTCTGGCGTCACAAATCCTAACTTTCCAGCCTTGGGAGATTTCAAAAGATTTAGGCTGCCTGGTTTGATGAATTATTTTCAACCCTATAATCACTTTACCATAGAAGAAACGTTGTGAACCTCTCACTACTTTGTTGCTATTTCCATGTTAAATGTTTAGGCGAGCTAGATTCCTTAGTCCCACAAGTTCAGACCTTTACGCTCCGGCCCGCCATGCCACGCATACAGTGTCCGGTTATCCTTCCTTTCTTATACTATTGGAAAGGAAGTTGACAGCGTAGTTTCCAATAAATGTTTAAATGTGTACATATATATATTTAGTTTACGAAAAACTAGGTAATCCATATGGGTAGACCCAAGGAGGATAAAATCCAGAGAGCTCAATGTAAATCAGAGCTAATAATTTAAATAAAAATAAAAACAGACCACTTTAAGGTTCCATGTAATAAATTATTTCACCACAGCCCTTTAAAAGGACCACGGATCATCAGACTTTACTTCCAAAGGTTGAAACGAAAAATGAAAATAAATTTACACATTTTTGACGGGCAGTACTAAGCATATGTAAATTAACGAAGTGAGGAAGTTGGGGGCGGAGAGAGACATGATTGAGTTAGATGTAAATTTTCTATTCTCTCAAATTTAAATTGTTTGAGGAAATTCAGACATTGACACATTAAATCGGTTAACTTAACGGAAGTTATATATTGATATAGAGGGGGAAGAGGAGAAAAAAGACATAAATAGAAAAAGAGAGAAAGAAGTCACGAGAGAAAGTGTCACTAACTTTCTTTGGAATGAAAGGCCCGAAATAGACGCTGTTGTTTTGCTTTACTTTGAGAGTTCATAAATATTATAATGTTTGATATAAATTTGAATGTTTAAACAGTCTATAAGGAATTTAATTATATGTTTGTTAGCGATTTAATTTAAAAAAAAAACTTTATTACAAAAATTTGGGGGATTTAATATGAAATAGTCGATTAGATAAATATTCATAGAATTTACATTAAAATACTAAAATTTTATTTTAAAAAGTAAGTTTACTTCTAGTTGTAATTGATTATTAAGGTGATATTTAATTTGCGACTATTTTTAGATTGGTAATTTCTCTTACTTAAAGTATAGTTTTAAGTTAATATGGAGTGATATTTGATGGTAATATTAGAGAATTGCTCTATCATATATTGT
>OZ038483.1:53631412-53653912 GCA_964036315.1 Acanthosepion esculentum
TATATATATATATATACACACACACACACGTGTATATATATATATATGTGTATGTATACACACACACACGTGTGTGTGTATATATATATATATATATATATATATATATATATATATATATATATATATATATATATATATACACACACAAACACACACACACCAGCTTTACATTTATTATTTTTCATGAAATTAATCGTCAGTATTTTCATCTGTTGGTAAAACTAATCACTTTTTAATAATTCATGTTTTATGACTTTCGGTTTAGGATCAATATATTTATCAATTTTTGTTTTTCTCTCTGTAAGAACATGTGTCCGATATAAAAGATTGATTGTTTCGCGAAGCGTTAGTTTTGCGACACCTGGTCACCATTTCGTTTCGCGTCAAAATGAAATGCTTAGAATTGTCGTTTCTAATCATCTTTTTGGTTTGTATTCAAAATGTGAACTCACAATGTAAGTATAGAAATGTTATCTATAAATTATTTTATCATCATTCTATTGGCGTATGTTGTCTTTTATTGAGTTTTGTATCAATTTTTTCTTTACATTTTTACCTTGATCTAAAGGATAGTTTTTAGTAATAAAAAATAACAGTATTTTATGTTGATCTTAATCCGTTATCTACAAAATCATGCGCATTTACGACACTTATAGAAAAATGGTAGCACAGTATTAAAACAATTACCAAAATCAGTGATTTATCCATTTTCATTGAAATGTTCAACATCTATTTATCATGAGTGGACTTTATATTGTCTCATGTTTATATTTCAGTTTTGAGGAAGTATATTTCCTGTCATTGGAACCGAACCATTATTTAACTTGTGGCTCATACTTACTAGTGAATATTGGATGTTTCTAATGTTTATATTTTTATAAATATCAATCTGTATATAAATTTTTGTGACTTCCGTTAGTTCGTCCGTCCGCCCCTCACACCCTCCAAAATAGCCATATCTTGACCGATCGAAACCAAATTTTGGGAGAGATGTAAACGAGTAGTGGGGTATAAAGTACAGTTGCTTTTACGAGATTACGTAGCTGAGTACAATAAATTTTCATTAATTTTATTTGAAAAATTAAAAGTTTTATTATTTAACATACAAAGAGAGGAAAAAAAGTAATTTCCTTAAAAAATGTTGTTTATCATGAATTCCTATTATATTAAAGAAATTTGTAATCCGAAAGTAGGGTTTTTGTCAAAAAAATTTCCAAACAAATTAGCTTATTAAAATTTCACCGATTGCTTTGTGAAATTGAATGAAATGTAGATTTTATAAACTTTAATTATAAGAAATACTGTGAGGATTTTACACACTTTAGTCCTTGAAAATACGAAAAATATGTTATCGAAAAATACACTTATTTTTCTATCAACGATTTGTGAATTGTCATTCAGGTGACTCTTGTTTTATTGTCATGTAATGAAGAGGTTAGTGATGTCCACTTTGCCTTTTCGACTCTATTAACAGGGAAACGTGGTAGGTGACAAGTGACAACGAGATAAGTTTAAATCCAACCTTACTGATATCTTTATTGTCACCCGTTTCCAACACGGGTTTATTACCTATAATAAACCCATTCGTTATTCGTCGAAAACGATCAACGAGGAATGGTGCCCTCAACATTCAAAAATTAAAACCGGTTACAATATTGGCCCCGTGACCAGAGATTTAATAAAAGAATGAACATTCTCTAATAACTATACACCAAGTAAAATAGTAGTACACTATATTGGATGACTATTCTCAGTCCCATTATTTTAGTTCTTTCTATCTTTTTTCTTCAAGTGAGACATACATTTCACTTATTCGTAATTTTGAGGGATGGCGGGAAGTCTGTCGGTGATGTTTGACCGCTTTATTGCGCTGAAAGTGACCGGGACAGATACACAGCACGGCGTCTGCAAAGAATGTTGATCGGGCAGGACAAGTTTTGCATCTACCCATACACAATTAGTTGTGTTGTTCCTAAAGATAAAAAGGTCTTTTTTCCATCTTATATTTTCATGAGTAAATGATTAAATAAACTTTCTGTCTCTTTCATTTAGCCCTGAATAAATTCGTTCTAATATCAAATGCTTCTATCAATGGCCCAGAGGAAAGATGGGGGCAAATCGTTGATAAAGAGAGATGTGCTGATGAATGTTTAAAACGGATCGCCTGCCATTCTTTCGAGATGGAATCAGGGAAGTGTTTTTTGTCAAAATATGTTACATCGGATGAATATATACCCAAGAAGAACCCACAAAGGGAGTTTTACCAGAGAATAGATCGTAAGTATTTCGTTTTATTTTTTAATGCACAGCATTTGGGAGAAGTTTCACCCACAAATGAAAAGAAAATTAAATAAAAAACACCGCATTAGAAACTGAATGTAAAGTTAAACTCCGCAATGAAATCCCGTCATGTGAAATGACATCACGTGAATTCACCTCAAGAGACCGTACCCGATCAAAATGAGAGAGGTATAAAACGTACTTCAAGCATGGCAGCAATCGTGTATCTAGGACAAGATATGCGGACGGAGGGGTACCGTATGTTCTGCAGACAGCAAATGTGGTGTGTGTCGAATCAAATAGCCTGATGGAAACCATTCATATTCAGGCTGATTTTGAATTCAATTTTGCACCTCTTAGATTGGTTGCCACCTCAAGGCAACCGCTGTTATTTAACCCTTAACCTGGAGGAGGGGAGATAGAATTATACCTTTCCCAAGATTATTTGTGCGAATGTGAAAATAACGAATTCGACCGGAATTTGCAGTCGTCGATCATCTCTTTCCGATACGTTGTTACACTACTCGCCCATCCAAGTTCCGCTAAATGCCACTTCGATCAGTACGAAGATTACTCACGACGATTGGGAAACAATGACTATTTCCTGTAATTATTCCGTTACCGCGAATCTAGAAATGTGTAGAAAAACTGGAGTATATTTCTGGGTTCGACGTCTCTTGACTTGTTTGGATTGATTGGTATGAGGAAGAAAATCATAAACCTACATACATGGAGAAGACTGAGTAAATATGCCATGTTAAAAACGGACAAAATTGCTAGATCAGTTACGGGGAGAAAGATAAAATTCGAGCGTGAAATAATCACAAACGTAACATTTAATGGTATGACGAAAAAACTAAAAATGTACGTCTTAAGAAATACCGAAAACCTATTCGGAACGGACTGGATGCAAAAATTCGAACTGTGGCATCTACCTATAAGTACGTACTGCCAAAATGTAAAAAGCTTACCAACCGAGGCAGACAAATTAAAAGAAAAACTAAAAACGAGTTTCCTCGAAGTATTTTCAGCAGGCCCAGGAAGATGTAAGAAAATGGCAACAAATATCGAAGTAAATGAAAACGTTCAGCCTATTTTCAAGAAAAAAAGGAGCGTACCGTTTGCGTCAATTGAAAAAATTGATCATGTATTAGCTACACCATCAACATTATCACCAGCAGAAGTGATGTTTGCTAGGAAGATCAGATCTGCATTTGATAAAATGCTACCAAGTAAAACAAAACAAGTAACACAGTCCTACGCACCAAAAAGAAAATTTCTCCCAGGAGAAAAAGTATTTTTTAAAGCCTACAAAAATAACACGTCTTACTGGGAGCAAGGGACAATTGAGAAAAGAATTGACAAGAATTCTCACACAGAAGACACGTGAACCAAATAAGGAAAAGACTGTTACAGGACGCTAACAGTCCACCTTAAGAAGAGGTAATGGACACGATTTTCGATACGTTTGTTTTAAAAAGACCGCAAACAATGCCAGAACCAAGAAAATCGTCTTGAAAAAGAAAATTTACAGAACCGTTAGAAATAGATCCAAAGAAGAAAAGATAGTAAAACCCCCTGCTACGCAAAAGCATTGGAGGGTGGTGTTATGGGAACTTACCTATATTATAAATGGAATATTCCATACTTTATAAATACTGCGCCTCAAGATGAGACAGTCAGACAGTGAGTGAGTGAGTCGAGCAGTCGGTTAGACGATTACAGTAAGACATTGGAATAGTGATACGTCGAGACAATATAGTTTTCGCTAACTTAACCTGATTGTTATTACTAACTCTTCTACTTCTTTTGTACATTTCTATTTGTAATATATCTGTGTTATTCCATACCTGTGTTCGAGTTATTCTTCATTGGTTATACCTTGGACCATCACCGTGGTACAAGAAACCTGAACCATAACAACATAACATGCAGGTCATCAGTCGAATAATCCAAATGAACCCACAATAATTAATTAAATTAACTCAAAAATCGCATTTTTACTTCATTTTTCAGCAAACGAAGAATTTATTGTCATATCAAATTCAACAATTCCTTATCGAGACATCTTAGGGCGAATAAAGGTCCAGACTGTGGCCGAATGCCAAGAAAATTGCCGAAAAAATTCCCGTTGCCGTTCATTTGAGGTAGTAAAGTGCATTGGTTGCGAGAAGCTCTTGTGCTATTACTCGACTGTTCACTTTCTAAAATATAAATTAAGACGAAGTCCTGGCGCATGGAAGCTTACCTTTTTGGATACGAGTACGTATTGATTAAAATAAATGCCAAATTCTATATTTCTTTTATTTGTGGATATATAATAACATTATTATTATTATCATCATCATCATTATTATTATTATTATTATTATTATTATTATTGTTATTGTTATTATTCATCTGTTACAATATAACTTCTTAATAATAATAGTAATAACAGTAATAATAATACACATAGAAAGAACAATCAAAGCTAATGGTTCATACATCGAGATCAAAAACCATAAAAAAGAACGTGCTTTCTTATTGACATAGCAATACTTCACGATTGACATGTATCCTTGAAGATCTTAAAAAACTATCAAAATACAAGAATCTTGAAGTGGATATCTAAAAACGTGGCACATACTTCCATCAATAAGTCCCGTTGTATTTGGAGCCCTCGGTTTGATTGGAAAAAATTCCAAGAGACTCATTGAAGGGATCTCTGATAGTACATGCTTTAAAGAAATACATAAAAATTACTCTAAACTACAAGTCACACATTACGAAGGGCTATATCAATGTAAACTCTGTGATCTTAGGTTAAAAAACTTTCAGTGGAAAATTTCATGATGCCATTTCTAACTTTAGGCCTCTGGTTGGGACCCGGAAGGAAATGAGTATACAGTGGAAGTCAAATGAAATATTACTATTAATACTACTACCAATAATAATTGTGAAATTATAATTATTCGTCATTTAATTATTATATAATTTCGTTTTCACGATCTCCCAAACTTGCTCTTCATTACAAAATGCTTTACAGAAATCGAAAAAGGTAATAATCGGTTGGTACACGGTCAGCTGAATATGGCGGGTGGAGGTAGAAAAGATCAAGTGTGTCACATATTTTTTCCTGTGTTATTCTTGTTAAACGTAGCCTTAGGTTGTGATAGAGGAGGAAAACATTTTCTATTGACGAGAGCAGGACACATTTCCACCAAACATTTATGGACATATTGCAGCTGCTGGATGTATAAATGTGCATTTATTATTTAATTGCGTTTTCATAATTCTAAATGAATAATGATATGAACATCTCACTACACGCACGACATTACATTTCTTCCGTGGATCCCAGCGTCTGGTGTTGGTTATGCAGATGTATCCTTGTCAATCCACCGCCATTTGCATTGAACATTGTCTTATATAACCGATTTTTTATCAGATGTTAAAATATATTTAAGGAAAAGTTAGTTAGGATAATGCATAAATCATCGCAAAATTATTTCTGACTCAATATATGCAGTTCAAATTTAAATAATTGTTATTCTTGCACTATTTCCATTGCAAATGTCAACACAAGCTACATTCTTTAGTTCCATCTGTTCAGACCTTGACAGACCCCCACCTCCAATGTTTCATCTGGTCAAACCTTGACAGAACCCCACCTCCAATGTTTCATCTGTTTAGACCTTGACAGACCCCACCTCCAATGTTCCATCTGTTCAGACATTGACAGACCCCCACCTCAAATGTTTCATCTGTTTAGACTTTGAATGACCCCACCTCGAATGTTTCATCTGTTCAAACCTTGACAGAGCCCCACCTCCAATGTTTCATCTGTTTAGACCTTGAAAGTCCCCCAACTCCAATGTTCCATGTGTTTAGACTTTGACAGACCCCAACCTCCAATGTTTCATCTGTTTAGACCTTGACAGACCCCCACCTCCAATGTTTCATCTGTTCAAACCTTGACAGATCCCTACCTCCAATGTTCCATCTGTTCAGACCTTGACAGACTCCGACCTTCAATGCCTCATAAACAGGTTCGAATCCTCCTTATTCTTTTCGAACATCTATAATTATCATACTATACTTTGGTTGTAATTCTCTTCTTTTTATGCCATTCCACAGTTGATGATAACCACAAATGTTTTCGACGTGATTCCATCGAATATGTAAATATCTATACTGTTGAGACTAACCGCGATTCTGAGATTCTGTACAAATGTTTTCGTGATGAAAAAAGAACAGCAACTGAAGAAGATGGAATATCAACTAGAGTATGTTCAATTCCAGGTAATATGTTTTTGAATAATTAGTAATAACAATAATAAAAATATGGTAATCGCACGCACTTTTGCAGGCACGCATATACAAACACACACACACGCATATGATGTCAGACGTTACCAGGCAGATCAATGTTTTCAATATAGAATTCATATTAATAAGCCGAAGTTAAGAAAATGTCCAGATTACTTAATCAATGCAACTGACTTAGATTAACAGAGTTATCCACGAAGCCAGGCACTGCTACTGAAAGTAAAAATAGTTTTATGATGATATCATAAAGACAAATAGGAAACGGTTACTAATCTAACATATTTGTAAAAATTCAACCTTTAAGTGCTGTTTCTAGGTGCGTCGTCAGTGTTTTTGCTCTCATGTCACTAGAAATTTCGGGTCTAAATAAACAACAGACTTCCTCGATGGGCGACCCGACCGAATATGATCAGTATTCGGTCGGCACACAGAGTAAATTTGCTACTAGCTTTAGGACGTGTTTTATATAACTTCCCTCAGAAAGCGGCAACTAATCAAGTCTACACTATTCGATGTTATAAATCGGGTATGCTTGGTTGTACTGATTTTCCTACATGCTACCAAGACAGGGTGTTTTTAAGAAGAAGAAAAAAATCAAACCTATGAATATACAGTGTAACCCGGATATAAGAGAGTTGTCGGGACCGGATAAAAAGTATCTTATATCCGGGTTTCTCTTATATCCCGGTTTGGTCTATTATATATACATTAACACAGGCTCTAATTTGGGACCAGATACAATCTCTCTTATATCCGGGTTTATCTTATATCAGGTCTCTTATATCCGGGTTACACTGTATATAAATTAATAAAATAATTTAAAAAATCCGAGTTATTATATTGGCTTGTCTCTCTTCCCCTCCTTTTAAATTCTTTATTATTTCTTATTTTTTTAAATCTTTTTTCTCTTTTTATAACTTTCCTTTTTATTCTTAACTACACTTAAAAAGCGTTTAAAATAGAGTGATTAAAATGAATTACTCAGACTATTTACAAAAAACCCTCCTAAAATACGGTATGGATAATTTGGGATATTGACTGATAATCTGAGAAATTTCGTTTAAAAAAAAAAGAGAAATAACATTTAACTAAAATTGCTTAAAATAAATAAATCAAGATATTTACATGTTGAATACTAGTTAAAAAAGAAAAAAGTTTATTGCTTTGCAACGCTTCAGCAATAATGAGCGCTGTCACCCCTAAAACCTTGTCATGACGCCACCGGTAGCGCCCGTCTGTCAGAGCAGTTCTGCACCTGTGTTGCAGTGATCCCCTCCCGGAGCACAAGGGGCACTTTGGTGAATCTATTTTCACCCATAAATGTAGGTTTGTCGATCTTGATAATACGTCATACACCATCTGAACCAGGATTCTAGTTCGGCTGAAGTCGGTTTTCTAAGGATCTGACCACGACACTTTTCGCCGATCTACACTATCCTACCTGGTCCACGCACCCTGCTGACTATAACCTGCCATTTTTCTCATCCGTTTTTCCTCCATCCCCGCTCTTACTTCCTCCTGTATTAGGTGTTGACGCTCCTTCACAGTGATTTTTCCGAATCTGTAGGAAGGAATCAGTCCCAGGCCTGCTTTTCCCTGCGCGACAGAACCTACTATTACTTTTATCCTCAGGTTCCCTTCTGCAATAGCCAGTTCCTTAGCTTCACTACATCTTCTGTCTGACTTGACCTCAATTCCTCCGCCTGACACTTTAGGACCTCTGGAGTTTCTATACTGGTAGATTTCCCTTGTCCGTGAAACCATGAACTCCTCGACAAGGCCCCTGAATGGTAGCTAGATGGCATTTGATGATCCATACAAGGCTGCGCTGCTTAAGCTCCGAGGTAATTCTAACCATCTACGGAGGAAACTGCTAGTGCTCCTCTCCAACGTTTCCACAGTCGAGATGGAAACGCTATATGTTTCGAGTGGCCATAATGCTCGTGGAAGCACACAGTGATGGTATAGCCAGGCTTTGAAACGCCTTGGCAATTCGGATTTAACTATTTTCGGCAGGCACGGGTGAAAATCAGTGCGTATAGCTTTGATAGCTGGTGTGTCCTTCAGGGCATTACAGAAAGACTTTCCTAGACTTTTAACAGGATTATCGGCCAACGTCGGGATGACTCTCCCTTCTATTGTTAAATAGTGTTTTACCACCCGTCCCTTTTTTTATTACCACTGATCTACATTTGTTTGGCTTGAAATGCATTCTTGCCCACTCAATCAGTCTCTCTAAACCGCGTAACAGCCATCTACGGCCGTAACGGAATGTATTGTGAGTAAGATCGTCCATGTAAGCCCGGATGGGTGGTTGCATGACTCTGATATTGGAAACTGGGCCACGGCATTCCACCTCAGCCGACATCACGAGCATATTCATCGCGAGAGCAAAAAGCGTGGCTGATAGTGTACATCCTGTAATAATTCCTCTCTCTCGAGTCTATGCCAGTCTGAACATACCAGGCCGGATGAAACTCTTAGATAGAATTGATTGTAGTAATCCAGGATAAGTTCGCGGATACTACTTGGGATGTAATGTCTAACCAAAGCTTCTTCCACGAGTATATGCGGCATGGACCCATAAGCATTAGCCACATCCAACCACGCAACAGCCAGGTCCGCTTTATTTATTATTAAATTAGATTTATTGTTTTTTATAGCATTGATATGAATAGTTATTTTTTTGAAAAGCTAAAAAAAACATTTTTTAATCATTCATATTTCATAACATTCGGTTTACGATGAATAAATTTATCAATTTTTGTTTTGCTGTCTCTAAGAACCTGTGTCCGGTATAAAAGATTGATTGTTTGGTGAGTCCTTAGTCTTACTACGCCTGGACACCGCTTCGTTTCGCGTGAAAAGGAAATGATTAGACTTGTCATTCCTAATTCTTTTTTTGGTTTGTATTCAAAACGTGGAATCACAGTGTCAATTTATAAATATTATCTATAAATAATTTTATGATCTTTCTTTTTGGCGTATGTTGACTATGGAGTTCCATATCAATATTTTCCTTATTATTTATTTGTCGTAAAGAATAGACTTTTAGTAAGAAAAAATAATAAAATAATTTTATGTGTATCTTAATTCAGTAGCTCTAAAAATCATGTGCACTGTCAACACTTGTAGAGAAAAATGTTTGTACAGATTTTAAACACTTACCAAAAACAAGTGAATTATACGTTTTCATTGAAATTTCCAGCAATTATTCAACAAGCGAGATTAGGTGGAGTTGTATTACCTGTGAAAAATTCTTTGGCCCGAGCAGAAACACGACTACTCGTGGCCAGTATTAATATATAAGTATATAATAACTGAACTCCAGACTAAACCTCTCCTACGATGCTTTTCGCACATTTGGGTGTGTCTGTTACAATGATATAAAGATGTTTTGCCATATTTCATTTTAATGGGATGATGACTCAATCAACTTTCTGTCTCTTTCTTTCAGTCTTGACTAATTTTATTCAAATTTCAAATGCTTCTCTCGATGCACCAAAGAAAATATGGGATTTATTCATTGATAAAGAGACATGTGCTGATGAATGTATAAGAAATATCAACTGCCATTCCTTCGAGTTTGATTCAAGGATGTGTTATTCGTCAAAATATATTTCTACGTATGCTCATAGACCCATGATATCAGCGCAAACAGATATTTATCAGCTAATTATTCGTAAGTTTTTCGTCTTAATAAAAATATACATTTTTCTTCACAGCTAAAAAAAAAAAAAAAATAAGAAAAATTCACATCATTAGAAATTGCATATACTATCAAACTGCGCTATCAAGTCACGTCACGACACGTCACCTCACAAGACCCAAAACCCGTAACCCACCAGGATCGTAGAAGCCTTAAATATACTGCATCCATAGCAACCGTCGTGTATCTAGGGCAAGATAGGCCGACGGAGCCCATGTACGTTCAGATTGGTTTTGAATTAACTTCCTTGTCTTAGATTGGCTGTCACTTCAAAGTAATCATTGTTGATTGGGAACAGAAGAAATGGGTTCATATCTTTCCCAAGGTTATTGGGGTGAAGTTTCCTTAAAACTGAAAAAAAGGAAAAATAACACGAATTTAAAATACATGACATGACTTCATTTTACGTGTCCAGTAAACCATTAGGTTTGTAGTTGCAGTACATGTTCTGGAAACGTAGCAGCTGTGCTGTGTCTAGAAACAAATGGCCTCACGGCGCGCATCCATATTCAGGCTTGTTTTATTTTTCAATGAAGAATAAACGGAAGCATACTTTTATTAATTTATGAAAATTTTTGTTCGTTAATTAAAAATGAATATATCCGTTTGCACTTTATTCAAAATAAATCTTTTCGTAATCTCCCACTAAAAGAGTTTGTTTTCGTACGCAAAACGGTTATATCCAATAATTCTGTTTGAAAGTCAGGAATCGTTTTGACCCGCCATTTAAATCGATTAATACTCATTATTTTTCGATTCTAACAGTTGTCGCAGGCTAAGGAGGTCTAAATAATGCTAATCTACAAATTGATTCCCAAAAGAATCACTTTCATCTTTCATTCTAATCGATTAAATTGCAATGAGGTTTCATCTAACAAACTATGCATGAACAGAACAACGAAAATTCGCCCATAATAATTAATTAAATTAACTCAAAAACTTCATTTTCTTATTTCATTTTTCAGCAAGTCAAGAATTTATTCCTGTGAAATATGCATCAATTCCTGGCCATGACCACTTAGACAAAACAGAAAACAAAACTATAGCCGAATGCAAAGAAAGTTGCCGAAAAAATCGTCGTTGCCGCTCATTTGAAGTTAAATTAATGTGCAAAGGTTGTAAGCGTTTCTACTGCTATCTCTCCGATGTAACTTATCCAAAATTAAAGATTATTCCGAACTATCAAGGATGGAGCATTTATCTATACAAACCGCGTACGTTATGACGAAATATTAACTTATCTCTTTTTATGATTTATGAAAATCTAATATTTATTGTAACATGCTTCTTCTTCTTCTTCTTCTTCTTCTTCTTCTTCTTCTTCTTCTTCTTCTTCTTCTTCTTCTTCTTCTTCTTCTTCTTCTTCTTCTTCTTCCTCTTCTTCTTCTTCTTATTATTATTATTACACAACTCTTAGAGTATAGTGGGATTTATGAAAAGACAGTGTTTAACAATGTTTTGCACGATTTCGACCTTATGCCTGTCTTCCTCAAGTTATGTTTAAAAATGCATACAAGTATAAAATATAGAAAAAATACGAGTCTTTCATCAATGTTTCCTTCAATCGCTTTCGTCTTGCGTTGTTATGGAGAACAACATAGCCTATTCGACTAATTTTTCTCTTTAGAATCCATCTTGCATATCTATAAGTCTATCATTCGCCCATGCTTAGAATATTGCTGTCATATATGGTCCGGTGCCCCTGCTATTTACCTGGAGCTCCTTGATAAGATGCAAAGAAGAATCAGCAATATTATTGATCCTGATCTGGCCGCTCGGCTTCAGTCACTTGCCCACCAGCGTAAGGTTGCCTCTCTCTGCCTGTTTTTTATAAATACTTTCTTGGTAATTGTTCGGATGAGCTCTTCGCTATGGCACCTAGACCTTTTTTTTAATTTAATCGCAGTACTAATGTTCTCATAAATTTAGATTTGAACTGGCTAGATTCAGCCGTAAGTTCTATGCTAACAGTTTCTTTTCTCACACTTTTTGTTTGTGGAACTTCCTTCCGGTTCCATGCTTTCCAGCCAACTATAATCCACACACATTAAATGCAATGTCAATCGCTATTTACTTTCCTTCTGATTACACTTTTTTCTTTAAACTCATTATTAATGCTTTTGTTCCTAATTCTTCCACACACTGCAACACCTTATGACTTAGTGGCTTTACTGCCTTGCATGCGGTGATACCAATTAAAAACGTTATATGCAAATCATTTTATCATTTAATGTTGCTTTTAGTACCATATGGAGTTCCTTATCAACATTTTCCTCACATTTTTATCTTGTCGTAAAGAATAGACTTATCGTAATATAAAATAACAAAGAGTTTATGATGATCTTAATTCGGTACCCGCAAAATCAAGCGCATTTTCCACACTTGTTAAAAAAATGGTATCCCGGTTTTTAAAACATTGACCAAACAATCAGTGAGTTATACGTTTTCACTGAAGTTTACAACAATTATTCAACAATCGCGATTGGGTAGAGTTTTATTACTTGTGAATATTTATTCGGCCCAAACAAAAACGTACCAGTGTTAATATATAAGTATATAATAACTGATTTTCAGATGAAATCTTTCCTACTTTACCTAGCGATGGGGCCAGAGATACAGTTGAATGCTTGTAGCAAATGCTGATGGCACTAAACAATTATTCATCTACACACACACACACACAAATAGGTGCCTTAGTTCCAACCATATAAACATGTTTTGCCATATTTAATTTTAATAAGAAGATGATTGATTCAAATTTTTATCTCTTTCTTTTAGCCGTGAAAGATTTTATTCGAATTCCAAATGCTTCTTTTGATGCACCAAAGGTAAGAGTGGGTAAAATCCTTAGTAGACAGAGATGTGCTGACGAATGTCTAAAACGGGTCGACTGCAATTCTTTTCAGACGGAATCAGGGAAGTGTTTTTTGTCAATCTATTTTACATCGGATGATTATAAACCAAAGAAAAACGCACAAAGTGATATTTACCAGCTAATTAATTGTAAGTTTTTCGTCTTATTTTTAAGAGAGCATTTTGAAGAAGTTCTCCTCATAACTAATTTAAAATATTACGAGAAGATCATACCGTTAGAAATTGTATAAACCATCTGGAGCAAGATAGGCTGACGGAGCTTATGTATTTTACATCGGAAAAGTTTCTTTCTCATAGATTGATAACCTTGAGGTGAGAACTTTTTTTTAAAGTTATAGTTTGAGAAGAAGGGACGGATTCATATGTTTCGGAATGTAAATTTTGTTCGTTAATTAAAAATGAATATATCTGGTTGCCCTTTATCCAAAATATACATTTCAAAAGCTTCCACCAAAAAGGCTGTTTTCGTACGCAAAAGTGTATGTCCACTAATTCTGTGTGAAAGACAGGAATCGATTTGAGCAGCCCTCTAAATCGATAAATACTCATTATTTTTCGATTCTAACAAAGGTTGAAGCCTAAAATGATTCCCAAAAATGTTTTTCATCAATTTTACAAGTGGACCAATATTTTTAAATAGTACCAACAAAAGAATAGCTTTTATTCTAATCGATTAAATTGCTTGCGCAGAAAAATTAATATTAACCCACAATAATTAAATTAAGGCTTATTTTCTTACTTCATTTTTCAGCAAGACAAGAATTTATTCCTGTGAAACATGTATCAATTCCTGGCCATAACCACTTAGGCAGAACAGAAAACAAGACTCTAGCCGAATGCAAAGAAAGTTGCCGAAAACATCCTCGTTGCTATTCCTTTGAAGTCAAATTGATGTGTCAAGGTTGTCAGCGTTTCTACTGCGATCTCTCCGATGTAAACTATCCAAAATTTAAAGTTTACCCAAATTATAATGGATGGAGCATTTATCTATGGAATCCGTGTACGTAATAAAATAAATATTAAATGATCTCTTTCTATGATTTAAGGAAACCTAATATTTATTATAACATGCTTTACTTTTTCTTCTTCATACAACAATTAGAGTAGAGTGGGATTTAAGAAAAGACAGAGTGGTTAATAATGTTTCACAATATTTCGGCAGTATGTCTGTCTATGCCCGTCTTCCTCAAGTTACGTTTAAAAATGCATACAAGTAAAACAACAAAAAACAGATAGGATATACGAGCCTTTGTATAGTTTGTCCTTAAATCGAATTCTTCTTCCGTCGTCATGGAGGAGAACAGCATTACCTATTAACAACCGCCGTGAACTATTCGATCATATTTTCATGGAGACTTTGTAACCGCTGGACTCATAGATATGTATTCATTATTTCATTGCGTTTTAAGAGTACTGAAACAATAACCTTTACCTTTCTATCTTTATTTCCATAGCAAAATATCAAGACAAGTTACATTCTCTAGTTCCATGTGTTCAAATATTTACAGAGCCTACATGCCACGTACACATTGTCGAATAATGCCTATTTCTCTTTCTAATGGTGAGAAGGAATCTTCACTTTTACTTTACGGAAGAGACATCCGAGAAGATCACTACAATCTTAACTTCAAGTGTAAAGTCAACTGTTATTTGTACTACATATTTTCATAATATGAAATAATATCCTCTTAAAACCGTGAAATAACTAAGTTCAGTAATCTACCTTGAGAGGCTCTGGGGGGGTCTTCTATTGGATAAATATTTTAGTTAAATATAAAAGTGCCATATTGTCTTAAAACCGGTGAAAATGTTAAGAAATGAAAGAATGATAATACGATACTTGCTTTTGTTTTAATTATATTTTTTGTCATTTTTACAGATCGCAATCGAACTTGCAAAAATCCTATGAAATATGCTAATCCTACGAAAGAAGCAAATATGAATTTGTTTGAGGCTAACCTTGATTATAAACTTCAATCTGTGGCCAGCTATAAGTGTTTAACTCGCAAAGGATTTAGAAAAGTTTGGAATTCTTGTACAGACCCACGTAATATGCTTTTTAAAAATTGACCCAACTAATATTCTTAACACACACACACACACACACACACACACACACACACACACACACACACACACACACACACACACATACACATATCCCAGATATGCAGATAATCTTTTGTAATCAATATTCTATTTTCTCACTGCCTGTCACAACGTTATTGCTTCTTTATTTTTTCTCTCTTTTTTTTTTAGTTCCTTATACCTGCGCCAAAATAAAGAAATGCAATATCATCACAACGGACACCGAAACCCTGATTTCCCCAATAAATTTGAATGGCCAGAAAGTGCAAGTTTTTTGTGAGGGAATGACAACCGATTCTCCGAAAGAATACATCACACTGAAGTGGCCAAATTATTTCGAAGTCCCTTTGAGAAGTGATAAAAATTCTTGCCCTAGCGTCGGAAAGAATGGGAGAAGGCGTTTTAACAAAGTGCGATTCCTGCCAAGGGTAAGTACCCCCCCCCCCCAAGTAAAACAACAGTGAACTCTTCAGTAAAAAATCTCATTTCCACTTCCAAATGATTTCCTAATTACGTGAGAATTACATATCCAGGTCTTCTTTTTAATCCTTTCAACAATGTGGTCAGTGATATTAGTCTCATTGCTCTCTTATTGCTGGTTAGTGAGTTCGATCCGGAATGGGACCTCAGAAAAAATTCCAAGTTAAAATGATCACTTAAGAGTTGATTTGACATAAAATCAACAAGCAATTACTATTTATATTACGATATATACAATGGTGTTGGCAAAATTTAATAATCGCTCCCCATAAAAAAAACAAAAAAAAAAACAACAGGTATTTCAAAAGGACGTTTATTTCTCTTCATATCGCTATTACTGTATACTCCCTCAGCCATTCTTATTGTTTTAAAAGCTATTTATAGAATATTAATAAACTCCAAACATATGAAACAGAATGTATACATATTTTATGCATTTTCTTTCTTCTCGGGAATTGAAAACAAAATTCTTACGCACAATGTATTTATTCATAAGATTATAAAAATATGTGAACCAACTACAAGGCAATGTTTATTATTTACCATATTATAAAGAAAGAAATATGAAAACAACTTTTTTTAGTTAAAAATTTATAGAAATGTCTGTAAATTATAAAAAAGAAAATTTATGTAATATATAACGAAAAGCAATTGTTATTTTATGCATTTTCTTTTTTCTTGGGAATTGAAAACATAAATATTAAACACAATGTATTTATTCATAAGATTATGGAAATATGTAAACCAACTAAAGAAATAAATATGAAAAAAACCTCATTCAAACATTCATAAAATGTCTGTAAACTATAAAAAACAAAACTTATATAAATATATAACGAAAAGCAATTGTTATTTTAAATAAAAAAACAAATAAAAAGGAATGTATAAATTCAGCGATTTTTTTCGGGCTTTTCTTTCACTTGTTCTCGCAACTTGAATTCACTTTTTTTGATCATCTGGATTGATATGCATTTGTTTTTCAAAATTTATAACTACAGTTGATTGTCATTATGCGTTTATTTAAATGATTTTGTTCGCAGTTTGTAAATCGTAAATATTGTAATGCAGCTGGAATTGATAGACGAGACAGATTTTGTCATCGGTTCCGAAGAAAAAAATTAAAATCCGAATGCTGACTTTCAAATCAAGAAATATCAATATTTTGTATTTGCTCATAAATGACAGACTTGGAAGTTTGGCAAAGACATTAGGTGTGGGATTGGGGGAAATGGATATTCAAGGAAGGATTGAGATTGTCCAATTTAGATATAAGTCTTCCTCAACAAATATATAAATACATTATTTGCATATATACTAATGTAGCAAATTCTGGTAGTAAGGAAAAAAGAACAGTAATCACTTTTGTTAGCTCAGCAAAGAAAATCATACTTTTTTGAAATCCATACTAGTTCGACCCCTTCACCTGGTGAACTAGGTTTGTTGAGCTGATTGGCTGAAGTGTCGGTTTTAACAAATGGAACTGCAAAAAGAAAGGCTTGAAGCATCTAGACAATTCTGTTTGAGTTAATGATTTTTCTTATAGTTATAGACAATCCCTTTTCCATGTCCATTCTGATGACTGTTTTCTTTGTTTGTCTTTACAGGAAATGGCTCTGGATCTCAGTGATAAAAAGTTCACTACGTTTGAACCATTAAACACTGGAGATGTAATGTATCCGTATGAGGTAAACCTGACGATTAATCTGAGAGACACAGGGTTTATTATCAGTGAATGGGTAACTAATTTATATTCATATGTTACATATTTATTAACTGGATTATACATCGGTATTTCCCATTTTTTAATTACAAATATTTTATTGTACCGCTTTAATAAATCCTAATAGAGCTGAAATGATCTTTTCCTCATGCATGAAAGTTTTGCTAGTAAGAAGGTTAAAACTATTTGCATTAGTTACATGCAACCTATTCTCATTTTTGTCGTCATCATTATAATAAGGTTTCGGCTGTTGTGACTTCGGGCCTTCATCAGGTGATTGTCGATCAGCATAAGCTTCAGTTTAATTTTAAAATGAACACTTTATTTAACCTGGTTTGGTACTGTTCAGTTATTGCTCGTTCCGTTTTCCCTAAATTCAATGAAACACTGCCTGGTCTAGGATTTGAACTACCAGTTGCGATGTCATCAAATTTACAAACTAAATTTTTAACCTCGGATTCAACGTTATGACAGTAATAAAAATAATAATGACGTATTCCGTATATAAATAATATTAATAAGGTTAACTTCTCATCCCAGAAAGTCAAACAGAAGATAAAACTCTAAAGAATTGAAAGAATTCTTTTGACTCGGACATTTATTACAGGTAAACATTTCGTTTAAAACTCCTTACCTCAAATTACGGCATTATTTTCTGAATAATCTATCACGTTTATAAATGGAATAAAAGACTCTTCCTGTGCAAGCTAAGTTGTAGTGACTCTTGATTTCCTCGAAGACTTTGGATAACCAATTCGTCCATTTCTTTTGGCAAGAGCCATGGAGATTGTCAATAGCACCCCAATAATGCTGAAGATAACACATTATAGTTATATGATTCGTAATATAGAAGAAAAATTCAGTTATTGTATTCTTTCAGACATTTTGGCTAGACTATTAAGAGCTTCACTAAAGTTCAGTATAACGAAGCTAATGTAACTAAATGATTCACGGTATCCAAGCACGCCAGTAATGCTGAATACAACGCAGCCATTGTAGTCATATGATTCGTGATATCCAAGAAAACTTTAGATATTCAATTCTATCAGGCTTTTTGGCAAGCGTCTTCGAGATTATTCCAAGCGTTATAATAATTTCGAGTATGTGGTAGTCATTGAAATTTGTGTTATCCAAGAAGACGTCAAATATCTAATTCTTCCATCCTATTTGTCAGTTATCTTCGAGACTGTTTTAAGTGCCCTACTAATGTTGAGTATAACGAAGTTATTGTAATTATATGGTAAACAATATTCAAGAAGAATAGCATGCTCTTTGCTTTTTATTGCAGGCATATTGGTCATCCACCAGTGCTTCCCCTGGCCTTAATTCACTTCGAATATACAACGGCTTCCAGATTGCTGAAGTCAAGTGCAGTGGTGTATGTGGATCTTGCAAAAGCGAAAGTCCGTTTCCAGTAATTTCCCTTATTTAATTTTTAATTTAACTGTGTCCTAATGTCTGGTTAATATTTGGTTACATAAACGTCGTAAGTCTCTCGCTGCTCTATCGCTATTTCTATGGAAAGTCTTCAGACGAACTACATTCCCTACCTGGTTCCATCTGTTCAGACTTTCACGGGTAAGACCCGTCATGCAGCACACATTGCCGCGAACCACACCCAATCCTTTCGTATTTCATTGGTGAGATATCAGTTGCATTCTCGCTTCTTTCTACGAACCACTGCTTTGTGGATCCGACTCCCGAAAGCAACCTTTCCCGATCACAACAATCTTAGCCTGTTCAAATCTAGGGTTAAGCGTTATCGTCTCCACATATCCCATTAAATTCTGTGACCCTTACGCCATAACACTCTAATTTACTTGTTATTTTGCACTGCCTGTTTATCATTAATAAACCATAAACTGGTGTATATGAATTTCTCCCGCTCCAAAATAACAAACTGATTTAATTCAGCTTTGTGGATTCGCAAAAGCCCGATTGAGAATCTACTCCTAAGATAGTACACGAACCCACTGGTTGGGAACCTGTCAACAGCGTCGTTCGTTTCCTGCTCTGACCCACCGTCCAGTGTTTTTCATTTTAGAAATTTGGTAGACTTTCTTAGATACAAAATTAAACCAGTTACTGAAGGAACGACGTCTTTTTAAAGTTCATATAAGATGAGCAGAAATCGTTATAATTTATCACCTCGAATTTCTCAAATTTTATTCTTTCTTTCTTTTATCGTCTAGGTTAAGAAGAGACCGTTTTCCTGATTGTTTCAATTCAACGAGGTCGATTGAAGTGTATGGCAGACACTTATCGGCCCAAGTACCTTGGCAAAACAGTAAAATAAAAACAGAATAAACAAAATTATCCATGTGTTGCATTTTGCATTTTTTACACGACTGAATGAATATTTGAAAAGGAAGAGGAGTAATAGGTAATAGTAGGTAGCGCCACCCTATTGTAGTATTATGTAAATCCTGTCAGATGTATATCAGCTGTGCTCTGAAATCTAATGTGTCAATGTGAACATTGCCTAATCTGTACATGGCAAGGGAACTAAATTATCAGACATTGAACGGTGCATGATAATAAGTGTCAGACGGATGAGATATTTATTCAATTTTCAGTGTTATATTCGTACCGGGAATACTTTATGTGATGTACCAACGAACAATGAGTCGTGCGTCGTACGCGAGGGCACTATCATTCAGGACCTGTGACCTGCTACTGCGTGATTCAACACAAAGGGACACGTGTGATGTCAATCGACCTGAACTTCTAGTACTAATGCGTGGTGTTGTATTCATTCACAGCATTATCGCCAAAGGCTTAACTATCGGCGACTTGATGATTTCACAATGTAGGAAACCACGAACGAGTTGCTTTGACAGCGCCACGTTTCCTCACTGCTGTATGACTGATGTATGTGCTCAACGCACATGCACTGGTCAAGTGCTATACCGAGACGCTTTCCCAGGACAAGTGAATTTGTCACACGATGTAAAAACGGCAAGGGCATTTTTGGTTACCTTATAACACTGTTAGTATATACTGGGTATGATTGGTAAATTGTCGCCATATTATTTTTTTAATTTCGCGCATGCGCGTTGTTTTTTTTATTTTTATTTTGTCGACTGCACAGTATAGTAGAATCAATTGAGCACCGTCTTTGAGAAATTGAGCACCATGGTGCAATTCGCTCCGACAAAAATGTGGAAACGGCATGGTGTACTGCTTGGTATTCGCGTCGAGTGTCAATCTGTGGACAGTGCATAGAATTCAGAAAGGATGAGTCTAATAGTGATTCCGAAGATACGGCAGATCGGAAAATTCAGTTTGATCGTTTTGATAAGAAAAGAACTCTCGAATTTGTTGGTGAGCACCTCAGACACAACACGGAGGCCTACATCAAGTACCTTGAGGAAGCAGTGTTTTCCTGGGTCAAGATGGTGGCTCCTGGAAGACCATATGTCAGGAAACAGGACTCTACACCATGCCACACAAGCAGGAGAATGCAGTCATGGCTGTCAGACAATTTCTGCGACAACATCACCACTTATATCTGGCCACCCAACACCCAAGTCTACAAGTCGAGTGTAAAGCGCAGTTGAGCGAGGGATAAAAAAAACGTCTTGTAACACCACAGATGATCTGAAGGCAAGAATTATGGCGGTATTCACCAACTTAATCAAGAAGACCATCTAGAACAATTGCAGGAGTTTCCGAAGTCACCTGGGGGCGGTGGTTAAAGCCAATGTGATTTTATTGAATAAATATAGTTTTTAGTATTCCAATATATTTTTGCATAATTTTGATAAATATTTCTATCAAACTGAGATATCAGAATTACGTTTATTTTTTGAGTAATTTAGACGACAGTTTAACCATCTCAAATATGGTTCCAGTTTTTCTTTTTTTTTCGAGTAGGGTCAGAGCATAGTGACCCCAACAGCCCAACGATTGTAGTTATCAAGAAGATACTGTGTTAGCTAGTGGGGGACCATAATGTTGGTGTGTTGGTATCATCACCTGGCTTGAGTTGAATCCATTGTTTCGACTAAACATGTCATTGGTTAGTGACAGCTACGTTGCTTTGTGATGATTTTCATCCATTTATGAAATATTTATTTAACAGTGAATACATTTTTGTGGCACAAGGCCAAAGGGAGACTGAAAAACTGGTCACTGTCTATTCTACTTCAAGATATTTCGATTCATGACTAGTTCATTCAAACACTTTATACAAACACCACAAGAAAGCATCCATCTCTATCCAAATAATTACCAAAACACCGTATTTTCATCGGGGGACTTAATAATACACCCATGATGGCAAACATTTCTGGATATATATGTACAAATATATGTTTTTACAAAAATATATAAAAAAAACTTACAATGATATAAAACAGCTTAGATGTGGCGCAATGCAGAAAGTGTGTAGCATCCAGTGATGTTCGAAATCACTAATCAGTAGAAGTTGTCCCCGTGAAAACTGTAGCACCAGGCACAGTACCTCACTAAGTCATCGCTGACTGGACGCGGAAGGACTGGAAACGTGTAGCTTACAGCAATGAATTATGGTTCCAGTTCATTTGAGTAGGGTTAGGGATTGCCGACTCCATCGGGCCATGGATGTCAGTTATCAAGATGATATCGTATTGGAGAGTGGGGGTTCCATAATGGGGTATGCCATTCAACTGATTCGTCTGAACACGTCATAGCTTGGTGACAGCTACGTTGATTTTTGATCGTTTGCATATACCACTACATGAATCAGTTATTCTAGCCGGATAATTCATTATTTCATCGGATCGAGATTGCCCAGAATTAGATTAGGGAATATTCTGGAAAATTCTGACGAACAGTTTGATAGTTTGGCATCTAGGTATCACCCTTCTACTGTTGAAATAATTAAATGTAACCGCCAGTTCTACTTCAACAGTTTCTTTTCTATCACTTCCCGAAACCCTTCCGTTTACTTGCTTCACTGAAACCTAAAATCAAAATTTAAATGCAACGTCAATCGCCATCTTCTGTCGTGTTAAATCCCATTCAATATTTTCATCCATTTTCATCCATCAAT
>OZ038483.1:53658912-53863235 GCA_964036315.1 Acanthosepion esculentum
TTGTTTTTCTCTCTGTAAGAACATGTGTCCGATATAAAAGATTGATTGTTTCGTGAAGCGTTAGTCTTACGACACCTGGTCACCATTTCGTTTCGCGTCAAAATGAAATGCTTAGAATTGTCGTTTCTAATCATCTTTTTGGTTTGTATTCAAAATGTGAAATCACAATGTAAGTATAGAAATGTTATCTATAAATTTTTTTTTCATCATTCTTTTAGCTTATGTTGCTTTTTCTATCATATTGATTTGTGTATTAATATCTCTTTACATTTTTATCTTGGTGTATAGGATGTAATAAAGAATAACAAAGTATATTAGGTTGATCTTAAATCGATACCTACAATATCATGCGCACTTTCGACACTTATAGTAAAAATGTTATCGAAATAATACACTTGTTTTCCTAAGTAATTGCGAGTAATCATTCAGGTAACTCTTGTTTTATTGCCATGCAATGAAGAGGCTAGTGATGTCAACTTTGTCGTTCCGACTCTATTAACAGGGAAACATGGCAGGTGACTAGTGACAACGAAATACATTTAAATCCAGCCTTAATGATATCTTTATTGTCACCAGTTTCCAACCTGGATTTATTACCAAAGATAGACCTTTTTGTTATTCGTCGAAAAAGATCAACGAGGAATGGTGCCCTCAACATTCAAAGATCAGAACTGGTTACAATATTGGCCCCGTGAACAGAAATGTCATAAAAGAATGAAAACATTCTAATAACTACACCCCAAGTAAAATAGTAGTACGATATATTAGTTTACTATTCTTGGTCCCGATTTTTTTGCTTTGGCCTTCTTTTTTCATTAAGTGGGACTACATTTCACTTATCCGTAATTTTGAGAGATGGCAGGAAGTCTGTCTGTGATGCTTGACCGCTTCATTGCGCTAAAAGTGACTGGCACAGATATACAGCATGGTGTCTGCAAAGAATGTTGATCGGACAGGACAAGTTTTGCATCTCCCCATACACAATTAGTTGTGTTGGTTCTAAAGATAAAAAGAGCTTTTTCCATCTTATATTTTCATGAGTAAATGATTAAATAAACTTTTTGTCTCTTTCATTTAGCCTTGAATAAATTCGTTCTAATATCAAATGCTTCTATCAATGCCCCAGCGGAAAGATGGTGGCAAATCGTTGATAAAGAGAGATGTGCTGATGAATGTTTAAAACGGATTACCTGCCATTCTTTCGAGATGGAATCAGGGAAGTGTTTTTTGTCAAAATATGTTACATCGGATGAATATATACCCAAGAAGAACCCACAAAGGGATTTTTACCAGCGAATTGATCGTAAGTATTTCGTTTTATTTTTTAATGCACAGCATTTGGGAGAAATTTCACCCAAAACTGAAAAGAAAATTGAGTAAAAAAGAACAGAAATTGAATGTAAAGTCAAACTCCGCAATGAAATCACGGGACGTGGTGTGACGTCACATGACGTGACGTAACGAGACCCCTGCCCAATCAGGATCGGATAACATGTGCTGAAAGTATAGTAACAGTCATGTATCTAGGAAAATACAGGCGGACGGAGGAGTACCATATGTTCTGCAGACATATCAAATGTGGTGTATGTAGAATCAAATAGCCTGATGGAAACCATTCATATTCAGGCTGATTTTGAATTCAGTTTTGCTTCTCTTGACACCTCAAGACAACCGTTGATATTTAAACCATAGCAAGGAAGAATGGCTATGGATTTATAACTTTCCCAACATTATTTGTGCGAATGTAAAAATAACGAACTCGACTGGAATTTGCAGTCGTCGATCACCTCTTTCCGATACGTTAATCGTTACACTACTCGCCCATCCAAGTTCTGCAAAATGCCACTTCAATTAGCACGAAAATTACTCACGACGATTGGGGAAACAATGAACATTTCCTGTAATTATTCAGTTACCGCGAATCTAGAAATGTGTAGAAAAACTGGAGTATATTTCTGGGTTCGACGTCTGTTGACTTGTTTGGATTGATTGATCTGAGAAAGAATTCAGAGAAAATGATTTTCAAATCGATGATCATTATGGATTTGCAGAAACAGAAGATGAAGCGGCGAGAACAGATGAAAATAAGGAAACCACTATAAAAGAATTTCAATTATTTCAACTTGTTGATATCGCTGATGAATTTTTATTTAAATGTCAAAGGATGATGGATGTTTGCGAAGACTTGAAAAAGTTGTTTGCTCGTGACAAATATTCGTAGAGTGGAATTAAAATCGAATCGACGTCGGACAAATACTTTTGTCAGAAATAAATTTCTTACGATGTTGTAGGGAAAACAGAAAGCAATTATCTCACCTTTTACAGGGTAAATTTACTGACAATGTTTGCATTATATTCAAATAAAATATCTTTTTGAAATAACATTTAAATGTCTTGATGGACGATCTGAAAGGAGACGAAGTTATTGTAATATTTTCTAATGTTTCTTCCATGTATCCTGTTGAATCAGAATATAAATGGGTCTAACTTTCTAAATATTGTTTGTTTCCTGTTTTTTCTCCCTTTATTGAAATAGTGCCCAAAATTATTTTGTATTGAATATTCTTGTAATAAATAACACCGGGTTTAAAAGACGACTATTATTATTATTATTATTATTATTATTATTATTATTATTATTATTATTATTATTATTATTATTATTATTATTATTATTATTATTATTATTATTATCATCATCATCATCATCATCATCATCCTTCTTCTTCTTCTTCTTCTTCTTCTTCTTCTTCTTCTTCTTCTTCTTCTTCTTCTTCTTCTTCTTCTTCTTTCTAATTTTTCCCAATGGTTTTTAAAAGAGTGTAAATCACATTGAATTAATTGCAATACTCAGATTTTATGTGTATTTTCATATTTGAATAGATCATAAATTTCCTATTGTTTACTGTTAATCAAATGGAAATATTACTGATGTGTAGGGTAACTTACAATTTTTGCGTTGAAGCCTGTTGATCAATATCAAAGAAATAACAACAACAACACACACACACAAAGACACATACATACACACACATATACACACGCACACAGACCCACACACAGACGCACACACACATGCACACACACACACACACACATATATATCACTCGCATTGGTGGACTATGTTTATACTGGTTGCTTCTCTGTGGAACAATGCATCTTAATTTTCTTTTCAGTGATTTTCTTTTTATTTTGACTGGACTATAAAAATGATTGCTGAGCTAGCAGTTTTCGATAATAGATTCACCGAATCGGGATTTGTTTAAAACCGAAATGTCTTAACGTTGGTCCAAAATCACGAATTCGAAGAATTCATTGTTTAAAGTTAAGAGTTTTTTTTTAAATTCTTTCTGTTTCTCTCAGTTTTTGGCAAAAAAATTCTCCCTTTTTTTCTGAGATATTCCAAAGAAAATGATTAAAGAATAGAAAAAAGCAAATTATTACGTTTTGAAAAGTCAATGAAATATTATGAATTATGGATTAGTGATATTTTGGTGATTTTACAAGTATCTAATACATTTCTTTAAAATAACCTTTATTTGCGTAAATATTCCGTGAAATAAAAACCTAAAATCAATTGGTATTAATTAAATAGTCTGATTCCCTCGTTAACAATGGCTCATTTTTTGGAAATAATTTTTTTTAATAATAGACGTTCTTTATGTCGCGACACTTGTCAGATTAAATAGAATATTGACTTTATATCCATTTATAAGGAATTTCTGTTCATAATATCAATATCGTATGAAATCAACTCTGAATTTTACAGAGTTATTCAAATGTCAAGAATGGTGATATAACGGAATATCTAAGCAGATCTATTTTCATAGAACTGCCCAAGAAATCAGGCGAAAACGAATGTGAATTTTACCGGACAAATAGCCTAATGAGTCACATAACAAAACTTATCACCCGAATTCTGATGAACAGAGCGTATAGAAGAAATGGGCCAGAGATAGGACAAGAAGAGTGCGGCTTCGTCAAAGACACCGGAACACGAAATACAATATTCATGCTCAGAATGTTATCCAAAAGAGCATTACAAATACAGGTGTAGCTGTGTTTTATAGACAACGCAACGGCGTTCGACAAAGTACGCCACAAAGATCTGGCAGAGCTGCTCAGCAACCTTGACATATTCAGGAAAGACATTAGAATAATACAAAAATCTCTACTTGCAGCAAACTGCCAACATACACAAAAAATATGTTCAGCACATATACAAAAATAGAAAGAGGCACAAGGCAAGGATGTGTCTTCTCGCCGGACTTATTCAACCTATACAGTGAGGCAATTCTGAGAGAACTGGAAATCCTACCAGGATTCATCATTGTCGGCCACAATATTAACAACATAACATACTCAAATGACACTGTGTTGATAGCAGACACTGAAAGAAACCTACAAAACCTCTTACAGAAATTAGCGAAGGAGAGCGAGAAGAAGGGACTAAGCATAAAGTACAAGAAGAAAGTCTGCATGGCCATCAGCAAAAAGATGAGCCCAAAATGCAATTTACAGGTCGGGGACACTAAAATCAAGTAGGTACAGTGATTTAAATATCTGTGAGGTGTTCTGACAGAGGACGGAAAGTGCGACACTGAGAGCCGTAGATGTATTGGGATGGCTAAAGACGCATTGCAAAATCTAGGCAGAGTATTACGAGACAGGAGGATTTCGTTGTTAACAAAGAAAAGGGTACTTAACTTCTACGTGATATCTGTCCTCCTTTACAGCAGCGAATGTTGGACAATCTCTTCAAAGATGAAGAAGAGACTCGAGGCAACAGACTTATCGTTCTACAGAAGGATGCTAAGAATACCATGAACCGAACATGTGAGCAACGACGAGGTTTTGGAGGGGATACAAACAAAGGAGAAACTTATAATTAACATCAAGAAGAGGAAGCTGAAATTTCTGTAATGAGAAAAGATGACTTGAAACTCACACGGTGAATAGAGGAAAAGAGGGTCAGAAGAAAGTAACGCGTGACATAGTTAAGAGGCTAAAGCAAGTGGATGGCAGAACAGGGGCTGGGAGAAATAACAAAGAGACAAAACTTAATGAGAGCTACAAGAACAGGAAGAGGTGGAAATCCATGATCGCCTACGTCCTGAAGGGGCAGGGCGCATAAATGAAGTCCGAAATATCTTTTCCTCTTCATCTCCATACACGAATATCAAAATTAAAACAATCTTTTATCCGATGACCAGTATTTATTTTACGTACAAGATATTTGAATAATTATTTGACACCACAGAATAACTATACTTATTTAAAAGAACTGTAGATATTTTTTCCTTAAGAATTCTTGCGACCAACAATTCTTCAGAAGAATTCGTTAGTTTATTTGGGATGAGACACAAGGACGATATTCACAAGAATTAAATATTAGAAGAGGAAACTTAATTTTGGAACACGACTAAAACAATTTATTAGTAAAAATAATTACCGAATAAAAGATAAATGTTTAGAGTGACAATAAAAGAAAAAAAAAGTATTACTCACGCCCACCAAATAAACTTAGTGAGCTGGTAAACTGTTCTTTTTGTCTGCATAGACTTGGTTAGTGTATTTTAATATAAAACGCTTCAAAAATCTTCAAATGATAAGTTGACCAAGCTCTATGCAAGATAGCGAAACAATCATCTGTATATTGATGGGAACAGCCAGGGTTATTCAGATTGTCTTGTTCAATTGCTGAATCATTCACTACGTGGGTCGTACTGCAAGATCGACTAAAGTTAAATGCTCTTGTACTTACAGGAACGTGTTGACCAATACGGGTCTCCAGTCTCTGATTGGTTCGTCCTGTGTATGCAGCATCACACTGACATTTAAATGTATATACCACGAAACTATTTTGTAAATAGGACAGACCATCCTTAACGAAAGAGAGGAACAAAAATAACATGTAACTTCACAGTCGAAAACTTGATGTAATACACGCCGATACCTTTTCAGCGACTATTTCTACCTAGCCAAGATAGTTTTAAATATAGGGGACACAACGAAGGACCAAAAACTACCGGCACCTTGAAGCGCTAAATTTCCCGTTCAACAGTGCGTTTGATAACATTAATAGGAAAACTGTTATCAGTAAAAATGCTACAGACATTGTCTAGTACCTGATCAAGTGTACATGCGGAAGAAATCATCAACGCACAATGTAGTAGTGTATATATTACATTGATCTTACGGGAATTCTAATTTGTATATAAACCGGTGAACATAGGCTTGCAATAAATGCTGGTGATGAACAAACCATCTTTGCTCTCAACTAAAACATCTAAGAACGGTAGAGCGCTGTAGCCTTCCACCTCTATAGGAAACTGCAACTATTGATGAAAGGAATTTAAAAGGGAGTGAAAAGATATTTGGTAAAATATACGAACAAATAATCCACCGTTCACTCCTAATTTTCCTCAGCGACAGTTTATGCTAGCAAAAGGTGGTTACAAGCCAAAAATTATAATTACGCATTGAAAACTAAAAACTAAAATGAAATCATGTACGGAAAAAATTCAAAGAAATAATAAAAATGGTTTCATAAAAATTTTTGTTCCTCAATTAAAAATTAATATATTCACCTGTTCTTTATTCATCCTCGCCCCACAAATTTATTTTCGCACGTGATACAATCATGTCAAATAATTCTTCATGAAAGTCAGGGATCGATTTTACACTGTATAGATATTATAAACAGGAACCTCTTAAATCGATAAATAATAATTATTTTTCGATTGCAAAAATTGTTGCGGTCTAAGGAGTGTTTAAAGAACACTAATTTGCATAAAATTATTTCCAAAAATTATTTTTCTTATTTTTGACAAGTGGACCATTGTTTTTAAGTAGATCCCACAAATGAATAACTTTTATTCTAATCGATTCAATTGCAATAAGATTTTATATAACGTGCAGCTTATCAGCAGAACAATCCAAATTAACCCACAATAATTAATTAAAATAACTCAAAAATCGCATTTTTTACTTCATTTTTCAGCAATCCAAGAATTTATTCTCATATCGCATTCAGTAATTTCTTATCGAAACAACTTAGGGCAAATATATGTCCAGAGTGTAGCCGAATGCGAAAAAAGTTGCCGAGAAAATTATCTTTGCCGTTCAGTTGAGATATCAAAGTGCATTGGTTGTAAGATGCTCTTGTGCGGCCGCTCCACTGGTCATTTTCTACAATATAAAATAAGACCAAGTCGAAACGAATTGGACGTTTACTTTTTGAATCCGAGTACGTATTGATGAGAATAAATGTCAAATTCTCTATTTCTTTTATTTATGGATATTCTGTATGCATAATAACATTATTATTATCATTATTATTATTCAGCTGTTGTATATATATTACAATATATATTCTTCTTAATAATGATAGTAATAATAACAATAATAGCAATACTAATACACACAAACAGACCAATCAAATTCAATCATCCATACATTGAGATCAAAGACCACAAAAATGTTCATTTTTATTGACATAGCAATACTTGAAGATTGTCATGTATCTTTGAAGATCTTAAAAAAACTACCAAAATACAAGAATCTTGAAGTAGATATCTAAAAACGTGGCACATAGTTCCATCAATAAGTCCAGTTATATTTGGAGCCCTGGGTTTTATTTGAAAAAATCCGATAGACTTATTGAAGGGATCTCTGATAGTACGTGCTTTAAAGAAATACATAAACATTACTGTAAAGTACAAGTGACACACTACGAAGGGCATTATCAATGTAAACTGTGTGATCTTAGGTTAAAAAACTTTCAGTGGAAAATGTCATGATGCTATTTCTAACCTTAGGCCTCTGGTTGGGACCCGGAAGGAAATGAGTATACAGTGGAAGTCAAATAAAATATTACTATTAATACTACTATCAATAATAATTGTGAAATTATAATTATTTGGCATTTAATTATTATATAATTTCGTTTTCATGATCTCCTCAATTTGCTCTTCATTAGAGAATGCTTTACAGCGATCGAAAAAGGTAATAATCGGTTGGTGCACGGTCAGCTGAATATGGCGGGTGGAGGTAGAAAAGATCAAGTGAGTCACATATTTTTCCTGTGTTATTCTTGTCATGGAGGAGGACAATATTTTTCTATTGACGAGAGCAGGACACATTTCGCCCAAACATTTATGGACATATTGCAGTTGCTGAATGTATAAATGTGCATTTATTATTTAATTGCGTTTTAATAATTCTAAATGAATAATGGCCTGAACGTCCCACCACACGCATAACATTACATTTTTTCCGTGGATCCCAGCTTCTGAGGTTGGTTATATAAATGTATGCTTGTCAATCCACAGCCATTTGCATTGAACATTGTCTCATATAACCGATTTTTCCTCAGATGTTAAAATATATTTAAGGAAAGGTTAGTTAGTATAATGCATACATCCTCGCAATTGGTTTCTCCAAATAAAAATGATTTCTAACACAACCTAATATATGCAGTTCAAACTTTAACTAATCGTTACTCTATCACTGTTTCCATGGCAAAGGTCAAAACAAGCTACAATCTTTAGTTCCATTTGTTTAGACCTTGACAGGCACCCCCATCTCCAATGTTCAGTCTGTCAAGGTCTATTCAGACCTTGACAGACTTCCACCTTCAATGTTCCATCTGTTTAGACCTTGACAGGCCCCCACCCCCAATGTCCCATCTGTTCAGACCTTGAGAATAAGGATGATTCGAACTTGAAGGTGGGGGTCTGTCAAGGTCGGAAGAAATGAAACATTGAAGTTGGGGCTCCCTCACCTTCAATGTTCCATCTGTTCAGACCATGACAGATCCCCACCTTCAATGTTTCATCTGTTAAGACCTTGATAGCCCCCCACCTCCAATGTTTCATCTGTTTACACCTTGACCGACCCCCACCCCCAATGTTCCATCTGTTCAGACTTTGACAGACCCCCACCTTCAATGTTCCATCTGTTCAGACCTTGACCGGACCCCACCTCAATGTTTCATCTGTTCAGACCTTGATAGCCCCCCACCTCCAATGTTTAATCTGTTTAGACATTGGCAGACCCCCACCTCCAATGTTCCATCTATTTACACCTTGACAGACCCCCACCTCCAATGTTCCATCTATTCAGAACTTGACAGAATCCCACCTCCAATGGTCCATCTGTCCAGACCTTGACAGACCCCCACCTTCAATGTTCCATCTGTTCAGACCTTGACAGAGCCCCAACTTCAATGTTTCATTTCTTCCGACCTTGACAGACCCCCACCTTCAAGTTCGAATCATCCTTATTCTCTTCGAACATCGATAATTATCATTCTATAATTCTCTTCTTTTTTGTCATTCCACAGTTCATGATAGTCGCAAATGCATTCGAACTGATTCCATTGAATATGTAAATATGCATACTTTTGATACTAATCTTGTTTCTGAGATTCTGTACAAATGTTTTCGGGATGAAAGTAAAAAAACAACTGGAGAAGAGACAATATCAGCTAGAAAATGTTCAATTCCAGGTAATACGCTTTTTAATAATTATTAATAGCAAAGATAAAAATAGGGTAATAGCACGCCCGTTCGCACGCACGCACATACACACATACAAAATCACACACATATATATGTATATATATATATATATATAATTATTTATTTGAATATTACAACATAAATATGTTATAAAATTACGACAAAAGTAGCCATTTTGTTTCATTTTCTCTCACTCCGTATATACCAATCCTAAACTTGTATATATATATATATATATATATATATATATATATATATATATATATATATATATATATATATATATATATATATATATATATATATGTGTGTAGGCAGATCTACGTTTTCAATATACAGTTCATATGAATAACCCGAAGCTGGGGAAATTTCCAGATCACATAATAATTGCAACTGACTTAGATTTACAGAGTTATTCATAAGCCAGGCACTGCTACTGAAAGTAAAAATAATTTTATGATTTTAACATAAAGAAACAGATAGGAAACGATTACCAGTCAAAGATTTTACTTTCATTAAATCTTCCAACCTAAACTGGAACATTGTAAATGTTGCTTAATATATGTCAGTGTATGATAATTCTAGTTTGTCTATGATGGATTGAGATGATAATGTATATTCGTAAGTGTGTGTATGTCTTGTAGACATTATATCTGGTGGTTTTTCGCATGTTGATTTAGGAACGTTTTCACGTACACACCGTTTGTTTTAGATAAAAATCAGTTAGAGAATGTTCTTGATGTGTGTTTATATTTTTATCCAAAGTAAAGATACTTTTATTCAAAACGAAGAGATCATTATTCAATATAAAAATATCTTGATTCACAGAACAGATTCTTTTATTCAAAATAAAAATACCTTTATTTACAATTAAAGATACTTTTATTAAAAGTGATGAGATCGTTATTTACACCTGTAATGATGAGAATTCAAATACTGATCCTGAAGTGTTATGCAATACACAGGTGACTCAAATTTTGAATGAATAACGATAGTTTTTATAATCATATAAATTTTACGAACAATATTTGGACAAAGTTTCGATATTTTAACACATCTATGGTTGTATCAATAAAATAAAACTAGCCCTTTTTTTTACTCACATAAGTAATTTACAATGCTGTAATATAGGAAGAAAATGAGAACTCCCGACATCGAGGTTCGAGCTTAACACTCTGGATTATAAATATGTTTTCCGCTAGGTGTATAAATAGCGATGTCAGGCTATTTATACAAGTTGACTGGGGTGGGGGGCTCGCCTTCTGGATTCTGTCGGAGAGATCGTCAGCGGAAGAGAAGTCGGGGTGTCCCGTCGGAGTAGATGCTGCGGTTGTAATATCTGTTCCGTGCCTCTGGCCTTCTCCTCTCCCTTTCGCTCCCCACACCGTTGCGTAACGTAAGTTCTGATGCGGTGGTATGACCGGCTTAGACTAACTTAGAAAAGGTCTGGCCAGCTTAGACAAGCTATGAATGTCTAAGAACAGCTTAGACAAACTTTGACCGGGTTAGACAAGCTAAGACCAGCTTAGACCAGCGGCCCGAATGGAAACACTCGGATTCCCACGGTAAAAACAACCTTGTGTCACAACTTGACTCAGTGGGTGGTTAAGGTAAATCTCAGACTAGGAGTTGACAATTGGTTGATTATTGAGTCGCTTACGAGTGCAATACTAGTTGATAGTTGAGTGACTATTGGACGTTAAGCAGAGCCGCACTACTAAGAAGGTATTCTCTGAATTCATTAATAAGTTTAATTGATTCTTACTTCTTTTGATTGTATTACGTATTTAGTTGCAATTTGTAATTAAATACTGTTTATTTAAAATTGAAATCTTGAATAGTACATTATCATTTATGGTCACCCATACGGGTCACAAAAAATATTCATACAAAATATTTTCAATTCATTCATAATTTTATTATTTGTGAAAAATTCTTTGGCCCGAGCAGAAACACAACTACTCGTGGTCAGTATTAATATATAAGTATATAATAGCTGAACTCCAAACTAAACCTCTCCTACTTTACACACAATTGGGTGTGTTAGTTCCAGTGATATAAAGATGTTTTGCCATATTTCATTTTAATGGGATGATGACTCAATCAATTTTCTGTTTCTTTATTTTAGTCTTGAATAATTTTATTCAAATTTCGAATGCTTCTCTCGATGTACCAAAGGAAAGAGGGGGTGAAATCCTTGATAAAGAAACATGTGCTGATGAATGTATAAGACGTATCAACTGCTATTCCTTCGAGATGGAATCAAGGAAATGTTTTTTGTCAAAATATATCGCTTCGGATGATCATAAACCCAAGAAAAATCCACAAAGAGATATTTACCAGCTAATTAATCGTAAGTTTTTCGTCTTATTTTTTAATACACAACATTTTTCTTCATAACTAGAACAAAAATTAAGAAAAAAATTCACACCTTTAGAAATTGTATATACCATCAAACTGCGGTATCAAATCACGCCACGTCACGTCACGACACCTCACAAGACCCGTAACCCACCAGGATCGTAGAAGCCTTACATATACTGCATTCATTGCAACCGTCGTGTATCTAGGACAAGACAAGGCAACGGAGCCCATGTACCTTTAGATTGGTTTTGAATTTACTTCCTTCTCATAGATAGGTTGTCACTTCAAAGTAACCATTGTTATTTAACTCAACCGGAAACAGAAGAGATGGGTTCATATCTTTCCCGAGATTATTAGGGTGAAGTTTCCTTAAAACTGAAAAAAAAAGAAGGAAAAAATATCACGACTTTAAAATACGCATTATGAAATCATTTTATGAGTCCAGTAAACCATTAGGTTTGTAGTTGCAGTACATGTTCTGGAGACGTAGCAGCTGTGGTGTGTCTAGAAACAAATAGCCTCAGGGCGCGCATCCATATTCAGGCTTGTTTTATTTTTCCATGAAGAATAAACGGAAGCATACTTTTATTAATTTATGTGAATTTTTGTTCGTTAATTAAAAATGAATATATCCGTTTGCACTTTATACAAAATAAATCCTTTCGTAATCTCCCACTAAAAGAGTTTGTTTTCGTACGCAAAACAGTTATGTCCTATTATTCTGTGTGAAAGTCAGGAATCGATTTGATCCGTTCTCTAAATCGATAAATACTCATTATTTTTCGGTTCTAACAAATATAAGGATTTCTAAGGATTTCTAAATAATGCTAATCTACAAAAATGATTCCCAAAAATGTTTTTCATCAATTTTTACAAGTGGACCAATATCTTTAAGTAGTGCCAAAAAATAGCTTTCATTTTAATCAATTAAATTGCAATGAGATTTCATCTAATATACTGCGCATGAAGAGAACAATGAAAATTAACCAACAATAATTAATTAAATTAACTCAAAAAGGCTCATTTTCTTACTTCATTTTTCAGCAAGTCAAGAATTTATACGCGTGAAACATGCAACAATTCCTGGCCATGACCACTTAGGCCGAACTAAAAATAAAACTATAGCCGAATGCGAAGAAAGTTGCCGAAAAAATCGTCGTTGCCGTTCATTTGAGGTTAAATTAATGTGCAAAGGTTGTAAGCGTTTCTACTGCGATCGCTCCGATGTAACGTATCAAAAATTCAAGGTTATTTCAAACTATAATGGATGGAGCATTTATCTATACAAACCGCGTACGTTATGATAAAATATTAACTTATCTCTTATTATGATTTATGGAAAACTAATATTTATTATAACATGGGTCTTCTTCTTCTTCTTCTTCTTCTTCTTCTTCTTCTTCTTCTTCTTATTATTATTATTATTATTATTATTATTATTATTATTATTATACAACAATTAGAGTAGAGTGGGATTTAAGAAAAGAGTGTTTAACAATGTTTCACATGATTTCGACATTATGCCTGTCTTCTTCAAGTTATGCTTAAAAAAGCATACAAGTATAAAATATATATAAGAAATACGAGTCTTTCTGAAATTTTTCCTTAAATCGCATTCTTCTTGAGTTGTTATGGGGAACAACATTGCCTATTCGACCAAACTTTTATGGAGACGTTGTAAGCGATGAACTTATAAATGTGTATTTAGCATTTCATTGCGTTTTAAGGATACTCAAACAATAAGCCGAACATTACACCGCACGCACAACATTACCTTTCTATCTTTATTTAGATAGAATATATCAAGACGAGCTACATTCTTTAGTTCCAGATTTTTACAACTATGACTTGACTTTTTGAATATAGCGAATTTGCATTTTACAGCTGCTGCTTCCGACTGGCATACACGTCTTGTCCACAGATGCGGTGTCTGTTGACATTTTTTGAACTGATCCAGTCTTTCCTATCAAATCGTGAAATGAAAATTATCCTGAACGGTCACTAGTTTACATCCTTTCGTACTAAGACGGGTGTCTCCCAGGGCTCCGTCCTTGGTCCTATTATATTTTTAATTTTCATTAATGACCTACTCAATGGCATCAGCTTGCAACTTGGCATCTACGCTGATGACACTATGATTTACTTTTGCCTCGATTATAAGGATGATCAGTCCGACAATATCAAAATGGCAGCCAATGTCCAAAACAGCCTCAAGTCCGTCGTTAACTGGGGCAAAAGATGGCTTGTTAATTTTAACGTCCCCAAAATTAAACATCTCTCCATTATTGATCTGAGAGACCCCTTGCTGTCTGACATCAGAATGGCGGATGTTAACCTGCAGGACAGTAAATCGTTCGGTCTTCTCGGGCAGACGTTCTTAGATGACATGAAGCGGAAAGACTCTAATGAATCCACTACTAGGTCAACTGCCAAGAAAATCAATTCACTGTGTTGTGCGAGATATTTTTTCTCTAGAATCTATCTAGCAATTCTATAAGTCTACCATTCGTTCATGCTTTGAATATTGCTGCCACATATGGTTCGGCGCCCCTGCTATTTATCTTGAGCTCCTTTATAAGATGCAAAGAAAAACCAGCATTATTATTGGTCCTGATCTCGCTGCTCGACTCCACCGACTTCCTCACCGCCGTAAGGTTGCCGCCTTGTGTCCTCTTTTTATAAATAAGTTCATGGTAATTGTTCGGATGAGCTGTTCTATATGTTAAATAGCCTTCTTGATTTAATCTCAGTACTAGAAATCTCATCAATTTACAGTTGAGCTGATTAGATTTAGTCGTAAGTTCTATGCTAACAGTTTCTTTTCTCACACTTCTTGGTTGTGGAACTTCCTTCTGGCTCCATGCTTTCCAGCTCACTTTAATCTACACAAAGTAAAATGCAATGTCAATCGCTATCTACTTTCCTTCTGATTACACTTTTCTCTTTACGCTTATTATTAATGCTTTTTTCCCTAATTCTTCCACACACTGTAACTCCTTATGATTTAGTGGCTTTACTGCTTCGCATGGTGTGATACCAATTAAAAATGTTATATATAAATAATTTTACCATCTTTCTTTTTCACGTATGTTGCTTTTATTACCATATGGAATTCCGAATCAATGTTTTCCTTACTTGTTTAAATTGCTGTAAAGAATAGTCTTTTAGTAAGAAAAAATAAAGAATTTCATGTTGATCTTAATTTGGTACCCCCAATATCCTGCGCACTTTCCACACTTGTAAAATGTAATGGTATCCCGGTTTTCAAACATCGACCAAATACTCAGTGAATTATACGTTTTCATTGAAGTTTTCAACAATTATTCAACAATCGAGATTAGGTAGCGTTTTATTACTTGTGACTATTTATTTGGCCCAAACAAAAACTTACCAGTGTTAATATATAAGTATATAATAGCTGATTTCCAGACGAAACCACTCCTACTTTACTTAGTGATGGAGTCAGAGATACAATCGAATGCCTTTAGCAAATGCTGATGGCACTGGACAATTTTTCATCTACCCACACACGATTGGGTGTATTAGTTCCAACGATGTAAACACGTTTTGCTATATTTAATTTTAATTGGAAGATGATACATTCAAATTTCTGTCTTTTTCTTTTAGCCGTGAAGGATTTTGTTCGAATTTCAAAAGCTTTCCTTGATGCACCAAAGGTAAGAGTGGGTGGAATCGTTGATAAACAGAGTTGTGCTGATGAATGTTTAAAACGGGTCGACTGCAATTCTTTTCAGACGGAATCAGGGAAGTGTTTTTTGTCAATCTATGTCACATCGGATGTTCATAAACCCAAGAGAAAGACACAAAGTGATATTTACCAGCTAATTAATCGTACGTTTTTCGTCTTATTTTTAATAGAGTACATTTTCAAGAAGTTCTCCTCATATCTAATTTAATATATTAAGAAAAAATGACACCGTTAGAAATTGCATAAACCATCATAGTGCGCTATCAATTCGCATCACATCACGTCACAAGAACCGTAGCAACAGTCGTTTATCTAAGGCAAGAGAAGGCGACGGAGCTTATGTATTTCACATTGGAAAACTTTCTTTCTCATAGATTGAAAACCTTGAGGTGAGAACCATTTTTATTTAACTTATAGTTTGAGAAGAATGGACTGATTCAGATCTTTCCCAATGCAAATCTTTGTTCGTTAATTAAAAATGAATATATCCGTTTGCCCTTTATCGAAAATATACATTTCAGAAGCTTCCACTAAAAAGACTGTTTTCGTGCGCAAAAGTGTTATGCCCAATAACTGTGTGTGAAAGTCAGAAATCAATTTGGCCAGCCCTCTAAATCGATAAATACACATTAGTTTTCGATTTTAACAAATATCGCAGCCTAAGGAGTTCTAAATAATGCTAATGTACAAAAATGATTCCCCAAAATGTTTTTCATCAACTTTTATAAGTCGACGAATGATATTTAGATAGTGCCAACGAAAGAATCACTTTCATTCTAATCGATTAAATTGCAATGAGATTTCATCTAACATACTGAGCATGAAGAGAACAATGAAAATTAGCCCACAATAATTAATTAAAATAACTAAAAAATGCTCATTTTGTTTTTACTTCATTTTTCAGCAAGTCAAGAATTTATTCTCGTGAAGCATGCATCAATTCCTGGCCATGACCACTTAGGCAGAACAAAAAACAAGACTCTAGCCGAATGTCAAGAAAGTTGCCGAAAAAATCCTCGTTGCTTTTCATTTGAAGTCAAATTGATGTGTAAAGGTTGTAAGCGTTTCTACTGCGATCGTTCCGACGTAAACTTTTTAAAATTTAAAGTTTACCCAAATTATAATGGATGGAGCATTTATCTATGGAATCCGTGTACGTAATAAAGAAATATTAAATTATATCTTTCTATGATTTATGGTAGGCTAATATTTATTATAAGATGTTTTAGTTTTTCTTCTTCATACAACAATTAGAGTAGAGTGCGATTTAAGGAAAGACAAAGTGGTTAACAATGTTTCACAATGTTTCGGCAGTATGTCTGTCTATGCCTGTCTTCCTCAAGTTATGTTTAAAAATACATACAAGTAAAAAAAAAAAACAGATAGAATATACGAGTCTTTGTACAGTTTGTCCTTAAATCGAATTCTTCTTCGTTGTCATGGAGGAGACCAGCATTACCTATTAACGACCACCGTGAACTATTCGACCATACATTCATGGAGACGTTGGAACCGTTGGACTCATAAATATGTATCCATTATTTCATTGTGTTTTAAGAATACTGAAACAATAACCCGAACATCCCACCACACGCACAACATTACCTTTCTATCTTTATTTCTATAGCAAAATGTCAAGACAAGTTACATTCTCTAGTTCCATGTGTTCAGATCTTTACAGAGCCTACATGCCACGTACACATTGTTGAATCATCCTTATTCTCTTTGTATTCTATTGGTGAGAAGGAATCTCCACTGTTACTTTGCGGAACAGACACCCGAGAAGATCACTAGAATCTTAACTTCTTCAAGTGTAAAGTCAACTGTTATTTGTACTACATATATTCATAATACGAAATAATATTCTCTTAAAACCGTGAAATAAATACGTTCAGTAATCTACCTTGAGAGGCTCTGGGGCTTTCTATTGGGTAAATATTTTAGTTAAATATAAAAGAGCCATATTGTCTTAAAACCGGTGAAAATTTATAAGAAATGAAAGAATGATAATACGATACTTTCTTTTGTTCTGATTCTATTTTTGTCATTTTACAGATCGTAATCGGAATTGCAGAAAACCTAATCCTACGAAATATGCAAATATGAATATATTTGACACTAACCTTGATTCTAAACTTCAATCTGTGGCCAACTATAAATGTTTAATTAGCAACGCAGTTAGAAAAGATCGGAATTCTTGTACAGACTCACGTAATATGCTTTTTAAAAATTGACCCAACTAATATTCTTAACACACACACACACACACACACACACACACACACACACACACACACCACAAACAAACAAACAAACTCTTACATATCTCAGATATGCAGATCATCTTTTGTAATCAATATTCGATTTTCTCAACGTTATTGCTTCTTTATTTTCTCTTTGTTAGTTCCTTATACCTGCGCCAAAATAAAGAAATGCAATTTGATCACAACGGACACCGAAACCATGATTTCCCCAATACCTTTGAATGGCCAGAAAGTGCCAATTTTCTGTGAGGGAATGTCGACCAATGTTCCAAAAGAATACATCATACTGAAGAGGCCAACTTATTTCGAAGTCCCTTTGAGAAGTGATAAAAATTCTTGCCCTAGTGTCGGAGAGAATGGGAGAAGGCGTTTTAACAAAGTGCGATTCCTGCCAATGGTAAGCCAACTTCCCACCCCGAAAAAAATAAACAACAATGAACTCTTCAGTAAACAATCTCATTTCAACTTCTAAATGATTTCCTAATTACGTGAGAATTACATATCCAGGTCTTCTTTTTAATCCTTTCAACAATGTGGTCAGCGAGATTAGTCTCATTGCTCTCTTACTGCTGGTTAGTGAGTTCGATCCGGAATGGGACCTCAGAAAAAATTCCAAGTTAAAATAATCAAATAAGGGTTGCTATGACTAAAATCAACAAGCAATTACTATTTATATTACGATATATAGACTGGTGTTGGCAAAATTTCATAATCGCATCCCATAAAAAAACAATTAAAAAACAACAGACATTTAAAAAGGACCGTATATTCTCTCAGCCATTCTTATTGTTTTTAAAAGCTATTTATAGAATATTAATAAAATGCAAAAATGTGAAACAGAATTTATACATATTCATTTTCTTTTTTTTATCGGGAATTGAAAACAAAAATATTAAACATATGTGAACCAACTACAATGCAACATTTATTATTTACCATATTATAAAGAAATAAATATGAAAACAACTTTTTTAGTCATAAATTTATAGAAATGTCTGTAAACTATAAAAAAGAAAATTTATATAAATATATAACGAAAAGCAATTGTTATTTTAAATAAAAAACAAATGAAAAGGAATGTATAAATTCATCCATTTTTTTTCTTTCATTTCTTCTCGTAACTTGAATTCACTTTTTACGGTTTTGATCATCTGGATTGATATGCATTTGTTTTTCAAAATTTATAACTACAGTTGATTGTCATTATGCGTTTATTTAAATGATTTTGTTCGCAGTTTGTAAATCGTAAATATTGCAATGCAGTTGGTGCATATATTTTTATAATCATGTAAATATAAAATTATTCTGATGAGTAAAACATCTATTAAATAAGTGGTGTTTTAACATTTCTGTTGTCATTTCTCGAAAAATATTTTAAAAATCCAGTTTCGTATGTTTGGGTATTATTCAGATTCTATAAACAGCATTTTAAACCAATACAAATTATCGAGGGAATATAGAGTAATATCGGTGTCAAAAGTTTTGACACAGCGCTCGTTGTTTTATTTTTGGCGTTTAAGAATGTTAAAGTTTGCGCTGGAATTGATAGACGAGATAGATTTTGTCATCGGTTCCGAAGAAAAAAATTAAAATCCGAATGCTGCCTTTCAAATCAAGATATATCAGTGTTTTTGATTTGCTCATAAGTGACAGACTTGGAAGTTTGGCAAAAACATTAGGCGTGGGATTGGGGGAGACGGATATACAAGGAAGGATTCAGATTGTCCAATTTAGATATAAGTCTTCCTCAACAAATATATAAACAAAAATTATTTACATATATACTAATATAGTAAATTCTGTTAGTAAGGAAAAAGGAACAGTAATCACTTTTGTTAGCTCAGCAAAGAAAATCATACTTTTTTGAAATCCATACTAGTTCGACTCCTTCACCTGGTGAACTAGGTTTGTTGACCTGATTGGCTGAAGTGTCGGTTTTAACAAATGGAACTTCAAAAAGAAAGGCTTGAAGCATCTAGACAATTCTGTTTGAGTTAATGATTTTTCTTATAGTTATAGACAATCCCTTTTCTATGTCCATTCTGATGACTGTTTTCTTTGTTTGCCTTTACAGGAAATGGCTCTGGATCTCAGTGATAAAAAGTTCACTACGTTTGAACCATTAAACACTGGAGATGTAATGTATCTGTATGAGGTAAACCTGACGATTAATCTGAGAGACACAGGGTTTATTCTCAGTGAATGGGTAACTAATTTAGATTCATATGTTACATATTTATTAACTGGATTATACATCGGTATTTCCCATTTTTTAATTACAAATATTTTATTGTACCGCTTTAATAAATCCTAATAGAGCTGAAATGATCTTTTCCTCATGCATGAAAGTTTTGCTAGTAAGAAGGTTAAAACTATTTACATTAGTTACATGCAACCTATTCTCATTTTTGTCGTCATCATTATAATAAGGTTTCGGCTGTTGTGACTTCGGGCCTTCATCAGGTGATTGTCGATCAGCATAAGCTTCAGTTTAATTTTAAAATGAACACTTTATTTAACCTGGTTTGGTACTGTTCAGTTATTGCTCGTTCCGTTTTCACTGAGTTCAATGAAACACTTCCTGGTCTAGGATTTGAACTACCAGTTGCGATGTCATCAAATTTACCAACTAAATTTTTAACCTCGGATTTAACGTTATGACAGTAATAAAAATAATAATGACATATTCCGTATGTAAATAATATGAATAAGGTTAACTCCTCATCCCAGAAAATTCAAACAGAAGATAAAACTCTAAAGATTTGAAAGAATTCACTTGACTCACACATTTATTACAGGTAAACATTTCGTTTAAAACTCGTTTAAACTTTTCTGAATAAATTACCACTAAAAGTCTCTTCCTGTGCAAGCTAAGTTAACCGTGTGCAAGTCAAGGAATACACTTTCTGATCATTTCAAGATACAAACACCAAGAAGAAGCACTCCGACAATGCTGAATATAACGCAGCCATTGTAGTGACTCTTGATTTCCTCGAAGACTTTGGATAAACAATTCGTCCATTTGTTTTTGGCAAGAGCCATGGAGATTGTCAATAGCACCTCAATAATGCTGAAGATAACACATTATAGTTATATGATTCGTAATATAGACGAAAAATTCAGTTATCCTATTCTTCCAGACTTTTTGGTTAGACTATTAAGAGCTTCACTAAAGTTCAGTATAACAAAGCTAATGAAATTATATGATTCACGGTATCAAAGCACGCCAGCAATGCTGAATACAACGCAGCCATTGCATTTATATGATTCGTTATATCCAAGAAAACTTCAGATATTCAATTCTATCAGGCTTTTTGGAAATCGTCTTTGAGATTATTCCAAGCGTTATAACCATTTCAAGTATGTGGTAGTCATTGAAATTCGTGTTATCCAAGAAGACGTCAAATACCTAATTCTTCCATTCTTTTTGTCAGTTATCTTCGAGACTGTTTTAAGTGCTCCACTAATGTTGAGTACAACGAAGTTATTGTAATTATATGATTCACGCTATTCGAGACGAATAGCATGCTCTTTGCTTTTTATTGCAGACAATGTGGAAAACTACCAGCGCTTCCTCTAGACTTCATTCAATTCGAATATCGTCCGACTCTCAGGTTGTTGAGGTCATTTGCCGTGGTGTATGTGGAATCTGCAAAAGCAAAAGTCCGTTTCCAGTAATTTCCCTTAATTTTTAATTTAACTATGTCCTAATGTCTGGTTAATATTTGGTTACATAAACGTCGTAAGTCTCTTGCTGCTCTATCGCTATTTCTATGGAAAGTCTTCAGACGAACTACATTCCTTAGTTCCATCTGTTCAGACCTTCACGGGTAAGACCCGTCCTGCCGCACACATTGCCGCGAACCACACCCAATCCTTTCGTATTTCATTGGTGAGATATCAGTTGCATTCTCGCTTCTTTCTACGAACCACTGCTTTGTGGATCCGACTCCCGAAAGCAACCTTTCCCGATCACAACAATCTTAGCCTGTTCAAATCTAGGGTTAAGCGTTATCGTCTTCACATATTCCATTAAATTCTGTGACCCTTACTCCATAACACTCTAATTTACTTGTTATTTTGCACTGCCTGTTTACCATTAATAAACCATAAACTGGTATATATGAATTTCTCTCGCTCCAAAATAATAAACTGATTTAATTCAGCTTTGTGGATCCACGAAGACCTGATTTGGGAATATACTCCTAAGAGAGTACACGAACCCACTGGTTGGGAACCTGTCAACAGCGTCGTTCGTTTCCTGTTTGTGAATGCCCAGTCCCACCGTCCAGTGTTTCTCATTTTAGAAATTTGGTAGACTTTCTTAGATTCAAAATTAAACCACTTACTGAATGAAAGTTCATATAGGACGTGCCGAAATCGTTATAATTTATCGCCTCGAAATACTCAATTTTTTTTCTTTCTTTCTTTTATCGTCTAGGTTAAAAAGAACCCGTTTTCCTGATTGTTTCAATTCAACGAAGTCGATAGAAGTGCAAGGCAGACACTTATTGGGACCAAATACCTTGGAAGAACAGTAAAATAAAAACAGAATAAACAAAATTATCCATGTGTTGCGTTTTGCATTTTTTACATGACTGAATGAATATTTGAAAAGGACGAGGAATAATAGGTAATAGTAGGTAGCGCCACCTTATTGTAGTATTATGTAAATCCTGTCAGATGTATATCAGCTGTGCTCTGAAATCTAATGCGTCAATGTGAACATTGCCTAAGCTGTATATGGCAAGGGAACTAAATTATCAGACATTGAACAGTGCATGATAATCTGTGTGAGACGGATGAGATATTTATTCAATTTTCAATGTCATATTCATACCAGGAATACCTTATGTACCAAGGAAATTAATGGGTTACGGGAGTCGTGCGTCGTACGTGCAACTTCAGTGATATGGCTGTTTTGAGGGCGCTATCATTCAGAACCTGTGACCTGCTACTGCGGGATTCAACAAGAATGGACACGTGTGATGTCAGTCGACCTGAACTTCTGGTACTAATGCGTGATGTTGTATTCATTCACAGCATTATCGCCAAAGCCTAACTATTGGCGATTTCATGATTTCACAATGTAGGAAACTACGCACGACTGCTTTGACAGCGCCATGTTTCCTCACTACGGTATGACTGATGTATGTGCTCAACGCACATGCATTGGTCAAGTGAAGTAACTCCGACGCTTTCCCAGGACATGATGCACTCATTTGAGTTGCAGTGAATATGTCACACGATGTAAAATCGGCAAGGACATTCGTGGTTACCTTATAACACTGTTAATATATACTGGCTATGATTGGTAAATTGTTGTCATCTTATTTTTTAATTTCGCATTTTTTATTTTGTCGACTGCACAGTAGAATAGGATCAATTGGACACCGTCTTTGAGAAATTGAGAACCAAGGCGCAATTCATGCCTACAGAAATTTGGAAAGGGCATGGTGCTATGCTTGGTATTCGCATCGAGTGTTTGGGTGTCAATCTGAGGACAGTGCAGAGAATTCAGAAAGAGTTGGATGAGTCTAATAGTGATTACGAAGATACGGTAGATAGGAAAATTTATTTAGATCGTTTTGTTGATGGGCGCCTCAGACACAACACGGAGGCCTACATGAAGTGCCTTGAGGAAGTAGTGTTGTCCTGGGTCAAGAGGGTGGCTGCTGGAAGACCCTATGTCAGGAAACAGGGCGCTACACCATACCACACAAGCAGGAGAACCCAGTCATGACTGTCAGACAATTTATGCGACAACATCACCCCTTACATCTGGCCACCGAACACCCAAGACTACAAGTCGATTATTATGTGTAAAGCGCAGTTGAGCCAGGGACCAAAGAACGCCTTGTAACACCACAGATGAACTGAAGGCAAGGATTATGGCAGCATTCACCTAATAATACACCCATGATGGTAAACATTTCTGGATATATATGTACAAATACATGTTTTTACAAAAATATATAAAAACCTACAATGATATGAAACAGCTTAGATGTGGCGCAATGCAGAAAGTGTGTAGCATCCAGTGATGTTCGAATTCACTAATCAGTAGAAATTGCCCCTGTAAAAACTAGCACCAGGCACAGTACCTCACTACGTCATCGTTGACTTGACCCGGAAAGAATGGAAACGTGTGGCATACAACAATGAATTATGGTTCCAGTTCTTTTGAGTAGGGTTAGGGATTGCCGACTCTATCGGACCATGGACGCCAGTTATCAAGATGATATCGTATTGGCTAGTGGGGGTCCATAATGGGGTATGTCATTCCACTGATTCGTCAGAACATGTCATTGATTGGTGACAGGTACGTTGCCGTTTGATCATTTGAACCGATTAGTCCAGCTGGATAATACATTATTTCATTGGATCGAGATTGCCCAGAATTAAATTAGGGAATATTCTGGAAATTTCTGACGAATAGTTTGATAACTGTTCTAACGACCTTTATTTCCCCTGGTGTCCCAAATACATTAATTTAACCGTGCTACTAGATTGGCATCTATGCCTCACCCTTTTACCGTTTGAATATTTAAATGTAACCGCCAGTTCTGCTTCAATAGTTTCTTTTCTCGCACTTCCCGACAGTGGAACTCGCTTCCGGCTACTTGCTTCCCTGAAAAATACAATCTTCAAAATTTCAAATGCAACGTCAATCGCCATCTTCTGTCGTGTTGAATTCCGTTCATCTTCTATCCTTTCGTCAGTCCTCACTATAGCCAGTCTTTTCTCTCACAGTCACCCTCTGTAACTCTCTGCGTACTAGTGGCATGCCTGCCTTACCTGGGGTGAAATGACGAAAAAAAAAAGAAGAAAAAAAGGAAAATATATATGAACAGATCGAGGAGTTAGATATGAACAGACCGCGATAGATAGATATTATCAAAGGAAGATTGACTAATATATATGGAAATTCGTCGTTAAATCTGGACAGTTGGCGATCTGATATTTTACATTGAATGTACGTTTTTAATATTAAAACCGCGTTACTCTGTTGTTATTTCAGACCTTTACAGTTAGGACCCTACACGCCATACACACGGGTCAGATCCTCATCTCTCACTTCGCATTCCATAGGAAAGTAGAAAGTTCCAATGTATTCTTCAATGTGGAACGGACTTCGGAAAGGATGCTTTTTTGATTATTGCAGTCTTAATGTCTCCATGTTTAGGGCCAACCGATATGTCTTAAAAATCCTTATAATGTATGTATGTATGTATGTATGTATGTATGTATGTAATTGAGTAACTGTCAGTCACTGTGTGTTTATCTGAATCTAAAAATAAACACGCTAAAATTCACCTTCACCCCGTACCGTACGCTGACGGCTTAGTGGGAGAAGTTCCGACTGACGCAAATTTAGTCGGGTTTCGATCCTAGCTAGAGGCAACCGGACAACTAGCCACACTGATGAGCTGCGAAACAGTCTGTCTGTGGATGACACACACACACACACATATATATTAAAAATAAGTAGAAAAATTGTCTTAATGAGGCGCGCATATATATATATATATATATATATATATATATATATATATATATGCCTCATTTAGACAATTTTTCTACTTATTTTTAATAGGATCTTCTCGTAATTACGGACAAATTTCTAAGAAATTTATCATTGTGATGCATATTCATTTTATTTTGAGTACTTTCGACATTAGCACAATGTCATCATCACGGTTTCTCAAACAAAAATTGTTGTGTTCATTTGAAAAGACAAGCGTGAAGGTAGGTAACTAAATTGTAATGAAACATTTAAAAAACTATTAAAAACTATTAGTTAAAACATAGATATATGCTAGGTTACATATATGGCACTATAAAAACATACGAACAAAACTACACTACCGTCCTATTATATCTCAAATTCCTATTCCTGTGTATCAGTTAACAAAAATCATGAACCATCTCATCACACCGTACATTCACAGTAAATATAGCATAAAATCAACTCTTGAAGTCATTGAAATTCTAAAAAAATAAAAAAAATAACTAATAATGAAATCAAAGACTCACTTGACGTTGAAAATTTATTAAACTAATGTCTCAGTTAACAAAATTATTGAAATTATTGAAAGAAATATATACATTAATCCATGTGTAACATCACTTAAAATTAAACGTAGTATATTATTTTTTATCATAAAAAAACGAATCAATACTAATATATCTACCACAGATCCTTGTAAAAATAAAATGAATTATATGCTATACTAAATACAATATAACCAATTTAATCATTCATAATGACTCCTCCTTTCCAACTAACGTGTTGCCAAGAAATAACATTGTATATAAATTTAAATATCTCTTGGTAGATTGTATCCCCAACAGAAAACAAGGACTAACCACCCTTAAAGAAGCACTTACTAAAAGTATAAAAGAATCCCCCCCAATGCCACAGAAATAATCATAAAACTTATGGAACATATTCTTACATTGAATACTTTTAATGTCAAAAGAAAACACTACCTACAAGTAAGAGGATTTGTCATGGGTAGCATTACAGCTCCATCATATGCCACAATCTTAATGGGAAAATTTGAGGAGACCCATATTTATCCCTTCACCGGTAACGACTATGCTGAGGAAAAACCCACCGAATTTCTTTATGACCCTAAACACGGTACACGACTCCATTAACTTCTACCACGAAAAATCAACAAGATCGGTTACGTTTTTAGACACCCGCATCTACATCGATAAAAATAGAAAACTAAAAACAACACTAGACATACTCGCACAGCTATCTACATTTTAAGTCCTCCCACCCAAAACAGCTCAAGGAGAACCTTTCCTATTCACATGCGCTTAGATTCAGAAGGATATGTTCTAACAATGAAGAACTAAGTAAACACACTAAAAATCTCGAGCCCTTATTCACAATACGTGGCTATAAACAACACCTAATCAGGGAACACATAAATAAAGCAATTTCCACACCAAGAGAAGACACCCTAATGTATAAAATTTAAAATAAATCCAGATGCATCCCTCTAGTAACCACTTTCAACACCACTTTTCCTCCACTATCTGAGTTAATCAAATGTCGCTGGGAAATACTACATCACAAACCAAACCTAAAAACTTTGAGGATCCCAGCTTTCTAGCATATTGTAGACCTAAAAACCTTAAGAAAATTATAGGTAGTATCCAAATTTCAGATGATAAGTTAACCCGTAATAGATAAAAACTAAAAACAATAGGATCTTCCCAACCATGTGACAACAAAAGGAACGTGTGTTGCAACCACATTAGACATACCAAAAAGTTTCCGAGAGATTAAACATTTCTACCTTAATTTATTCCACTCTATTTTCTCAATCAATTCACTACTACATACGACACCTTCCCAGTTTCAAACAACGAACCCAAAACTAACACAAAGTGATTTCATATTATTCTGACTGAATTTCCTCATAGACAGTTGTTTCTGCTGGCCTACTATAAACAAAGACATAGAGAGTGTTTTTGACAACGCCACGTCATTCACTGTTAAAGAGATTGAAAGTTTTTGTAAATCCTTTGCGATAGAACATATCAAAATCCCACCTACCATCCAAGATGAAATGGGCAAGCAGAAAATCTCATCAATACATTCAAAAGTGCATGAAAAAACAATGGAGGTGAAGCTAAGGATATGTTATGACAGCATTTTACGTGTATATCGGGTGACATGTAATCCTTACACGGTATCAGGTATGTCCCCGGCAGAACTAATGTTTGTAAGGAAAATTAGATCTGTTTTTGATAACCTGCGTCCAAATAAAAAAAGGTCACAAACAAGTTCGGATGCACGTGATTAACATTGGCGGACAATAATTAAATGAAGATTAAATAGATACTTACTTTTATAAATTGATGTAAATTTTGTTCATTAATCAACAATGTTTATATAGATTCGTTTGCTTTAAATCTTCACAGATTCACATCAATCGCTTGTCGAAATCACTGGTGAATCTGGTTATCTCTCAGGTTGCTGATGTCGACATGCAAAACCTCTACAAGTTGACGAGACTAAAAATAGTACTTTCATATATATATATATATATATATATATATATATATATATATATATATATATATATATATATATATATATATGTACACACATATATATATTTATGTATGTAAGTATATATTATATATATTATATATTCATTGAAACAATTTTTGATTAAGATATATATAATTTGATATATATATATATATATATATATGTATCAGTATAAAAACGGATATTTGCAAAAAACACATACATGTACACACATATATATATATTTATACAAATATACGTTTTTAATAGGACAAATTCCATTTCATATATATATATATATATATATATATATATATATATATATATATATATATATATATATATACGAGGGTCATTCAATAAATGAGCTGAATTTTTCGGTATAAGGACTTCTAATACAGATAGAAGCTTACTTTCTTTTTTATTTTTCAACGTAGTCTCCCAGCACTGTCACACACTTTTCCCATCTGTGCACAAGCTTCCGTATTTCCTCAGCGTAAAAATCTTTGGACTGATGTCTCAGCCAGTCGCTCACAACACCTTTGACTTCATCGTCACTTTTAAACTTCGTGCCTCTCGTGAACGCTTTCAAGGGACCAAACAGGTGAAAGTCTGAAGGGGCAAGGTCTGGGCTGTAAGGGGGATGAGGGAGCAGTTCCCAGCCCAGCTCGTTGATGGTCTGCACCGTTTGGTCTGCTGTGTGATGCAAGATGACTCCTTCTGACTGATGACTCATGCGTTTGTCCCAACAGATAAGCTCAAAGTCCTTGAAGTGTCATCCACTGTCACCCTTCTGTCAGACTGAATGGGGTCATTGACTGATTCGATATTCTCAGGAGTCCTCACTTCTGTAGGCCTCCCAGGCCTGTCTTCATCCTCAACACTGCTCCGTCCTTCTTTAAACAATTTAGCCCACTTGTAGACATTTGTTTGGCTGAAACATGTGGCACCGTACACAGTTGACATTCTCTTATGAATTTCAACTGGTTTGCACCCTTCAGCAACCAAAAACTTGATAACTGACCACTCTTCAATCCCGGAGCATTCTTCTTGGTCGGCCATCTTTGTTAATCGCCAAAACTCTCAAAGTTTTTTTTTAATCTGCAAAAGAAATTAAATCCATGTGAAAAAGAAGGAAAAGAAAAAAAGAGTAAGCTTCTATCTGTATTAGAAGTCCTTATACCGAAACATTCACCTTATTTATTGAATGACCCTCGTATATATTGGAAAATGGATTATATGAGACATTTTGTTATTTTAAATTCATTTTGTTTAAACTTTATTTTTGATGGATACACATATTCACATAATTTTCTGACAAGATTTCACGAACATTTAGGCCGGTAGATGTTGTTGGATAAAGAATTCTGTCTAATAAAACAACAGAGTTTCTACTGGAATATTAGTATCCATAATTTGAAATGTGTCATATTCTTCATGATATATATATATATATATATATATATATATATATATATATATATATATATGTATATATAATTAGTCAAATATGAAAAGAGCCAACGTTATACACAAATGTAATAAAGACGAATAGATTCAGACATAAAATAATTCAACGTCGGTTGATATATAAAATCGATCAACCCAACAGTTATTTCTTTTTGTTTGCTCTAAGCACATTTAGTAATATATTTATTCTGGCGTTACAAATTCTCACTTTCCAGGCCTGGTAGAGATCAAAAGATTTAGGCGGCTATTTAGGAAGGAACATTGTAAGCCTCTCTCTGCTTTGTTCCTATTTCCATGTCAAATACTCAAGTGAGCTACATTCCCTAGTCCCACCAGTTCAGACCTTTACAATTAGGACCAGCCATGCCACACATACAGGGTCAGCTTATCCTTCACTTCGCATTCGATTGGAAAGGAAATTAAAAGTAGACAGTGTCTTTTCCAAGAACTGCTTAAATACGTGTGTGTGTGTGTGTGTGTGTGTGTGTGTGTGGAGAGAGAGAGAGAGAGAGAGAGAGAGAGAAAGGATGCGATCGATAAACTTTCGTCTAAATATCGCTAGTAAGAAAATACCACGGAGATCTCATTTTAACACGATGAAACAAAAATATATTCACTCACACACACACACACATATATATATATATATATATATAATTATAACTTATATATATTATATAATTATAATTTTGTTAATATTTGAAAAATAATTACCCTTTTAATGTTACATTTCTGGGCGTAAGACATTTGTCTCGGTTTGCATATTGTTTAGTCTGTGTGCACATTTTTTACCTCGATTTTCGATCTGAAGCGGCAGGATCCATGAAACTGTTCAAAAACCAGCACACGCACACAAATATATATATGTATAAACTTTAGATTCATGTCTCATGTCAATATGATACATATACATATATATATATATATATATATATATATATATATATATATATATATATATGTATATTTCATTTAGTTTCCTCGACTAGTTTCGGCCAACATGGCCATCATCAGGAGAAAAATAATTTTCTACTTGCTGGTAGCAGTGAACTAGAGAAATGAATGTCTTGATGGAGAAAATGAGCTTTTGTCTTTAGTTTTCATTTGTTTTTTTATTTTTTATCATGACTTTTGGTCAGTCCTCGTATTGGTCAAACAGTCTCTTTTAAGTTGTTATTTGAGATAAGAGCTGGATGGATTCATGCTGCTTTGAATTCCCTTGGTCAGTTTGGCAGTTTTATTGGTTTCTGGAGAGGGGATGTGTCTCTGTTAAGTGTGTGTGTCTTATTTGGTTCTTAGGGAGTGAGTGAGTATGATGTGTGTAAACGTGTATATTACAATGGGTGTGTGTTATCATTTGGCTCATCTCTCTTATATCTGAGTTTCTCTTATATCCGGGTCTCTTATATCCGGGTTACACTGTATTATCCAAATTTCGCTTTCACTTCCCATATTTTAGTTTATATATTGATTACCCCACTTTAACCATTTTAACGTCTATTATTACTTAACGTGTTGTCCGGCGTTCCTCTTTTAAACTTTAAGCTTACTTCTTTTAATTTTTTTATAATGGCCCCTACCGACATCCTATTTTCTATATTTACACCCCCATATTATATTTAACTTATTTTAAATTTGAGGTGTGAATCTGTGTGTAATTTAGCGCTCCTCCCATGAGACCCTTAAATCATAATAATATTTCGTGCCTGATAAGTTGGTAGAACAAGGAAATTTAAGGCCCACTCAAAATGTAGGTATATGTATATTTATTAATATATATTTCCTAGCTCTGTCTAAGCACATTGAGCACTGTTTTGTCTATACCTTATAGTAAATTTAGTAAATATTTATTTGCTCACCTGCGTATGCACGCTGACGCGCGCATATACGTTTGCTAATATCTAGTTATTTGATTTACTCACCTCTATACATATATATATATAAATATATTTATATATATGTACACCAGCTTTAAATTTATTATTTTCATGGCATTAATCTTCAGTATTTACTGTCGGTAAAACTAATCACTTTTTAATAATTTATGTTTTATGACTTTCGGTTTATGATAAATATATTTATCAATTTTTGTTTCTCTCCCTGTAAGAACATGTGTCCGATATAAAAGATTGATTGTTTCGTGAAGCGTTAGTCTTACAACACCTGGCCACCGTTACGCTTCGCGTCAAAATGAAATGCTTAGAATTGTCGTTTCTAATCATCTTTTTGGTTTGTATTCACGATGTGAAATCACAATGTAAGTAAAGAAATGTTATCTATAAATTATTTTATCATCATTCTTTTGGCGTATGGTGTCTTTAACTATCATATTGAGTTCTGTATTAATATCTCCTTACATTTTTATCTTGATGTAAAGGATAGTTTTTTAGTAATAAAGAATACCAACTAATTTTATGTGATCTTAATTCGATACCTACAATATCATGTGAACTTTCAACACTTATAGTAAAAAAGGTAGTTTTAAAACAATTACAAAAAAAAATCAGTAATTTATCCGTTTTTATTTAAATGTTCAGCATCTGTCCATCATGAATAGACTTAAAATTGTCTCCATTTTATGTTTTACTTTTGTGGAAGTATTATTTTCATCATTGAAACCAAACCTTTATATAACTTGTGGCTCATACGTACTCGTGAATTTTGAATGTTTCTAATGTTTACATTTTTATGAATCTAAATCTGTATATAAATTTTTGTGACTTGCGTTAGTTCCCCCGCTTGTCCGTACCTCACATCTACAAAATAGACATACATTGACCGATCAAAACCGAACTTAGGTCGATCTGCAAACAGGTAAAGGGGTACAAATTACTGTTGCTTTTACAAGGGTGTGTAGTTGAGTATACAATAAATTCTTTTTTTTTTGAAAAATTAAATGTTTTATTATTCAACATTCAATAAAAGGGGAAGAAAGGACATTTTCTTATTGTTTAACTTGAAAATCCGACAACATTAAATTAAATTAAATATACAGTGTAACCCGGATATAAGAGAGTTGTCGGGACCGGAGAAGAAGTCTCTTATATGCGGCTTTCTCTTATATCCGGGTTTGGTCTATTTTATATACATTAACACAGGCTCTAACTTGGGACCGGAGAAAATCACTCTTATATCCGGGTTTCTCTTATATCCGGGTTACACTGTATTATTAAGCAGCGAATTATGGTTTTTATTAAAGTATTTTTTTTCAAATAAATCAGTTATCGAAACAAAAAGGTTATCGAAAAATACACTTGTTTTCCTATCAACGGATTGTGAGTTATTATTCAGGTGCCTCTTGTTTTATTGTCATGTGATGAAGAGGCTAGTGATGTCCACTTTGCCTTTTCGACTATTAACAGGGAAACATGGTAAGTGACCAGTGACAACGAGATAAGTTTAAATTTAGCCTTAGTGATATTCCCAACTTTAATGACAACTATTTACAACCTGGGTTTATTACCTATAATAAACCCATTCGTTATTCGCCGAAAAGGATCAACAAGGAATGGTACCCTGAACATTCAAAGATTAAAACCAGTTAAAATATTGGTCCCGTGACCAGGGATTTCATAAAAAGTTCTCTAATAATTACATACCAAATAAAATAGTAGTACATTATATTGGTTGACTATTCTTAGTCCCGCTATTTTTGCTCTGGCCTTCTTTTTCTTGAAGTGGGATAGATACATTTCGCTTATCCGTAATTTTGAGGGATGTCAGGAGATTTGTCTGTAATGCTTGACCGCTTCATTGCGCTAAAAGTGACCGGGACAGATACACAGCATGGCGTCTGCAAAGAATGTTGATCGGACAGGACAATTTTTGCATCTACCCATACACAATTAGTTGTGTTGATTCCAGGGATAAAAAAAGTGTTTTGCCATTTATTTTCATGAGAAAATGATTAAATAAACTTTCTGTCTCTTTCATTTAGCCCTGAATAAATTCGTTCTAATATCAAATGCTTCTATCAATGCCCCAGCGGAAAGATGGGGGCAAATCGTTGATAAAGAGAGATGTGCTGATGAATGTTTAAAACGGATCGCCTGCCATTCTTTCGAGATGGAATCAGGGAAGTGTTTTTTGTCAAAATATGTTACATCAGATGAATATATACCCAAGAAGAACCCACAAAGGGATTTTTACCAGCGAATTGATCGTAAGTATTTCGTTTTATTTTTTAATGCACAGCATTTGGGAGAAATTTCACCCAAAACTGAAAAGAAAATTGAGTAAAAAAACAAAAAACAAAACACCGCATTAGAAATTGAATGTAAAGTCAAACTCCGCAATGAAATCACGTAACGTGACGTCCCATGACGTGACGTATCGAGACCCCTGCCCGATCAGGATCGGAGAGACATAACATGTGCTGCAAGCATAGTAACAGTCGTGTATCTAGGACAAGATAGGCGGACGGAGAGGTACCACATGTTCTACAGACATAGAAAATGTGGTGTGTGTAGAACCAAACAGTCTGATGGAAACCATTTATATTCAGGATGATTTTGAATTCAGTTTTGATTTTCTTAGATTGGTTGCCACCTCAAGACAACCGTTGTTATTTAAACCATAGCCAGGAAGAAGGGCGATGGATTTATAACTTTCCCAAGATTATTTATTGGTTATTTGAAGTAAGAACGGTACTTTAAATCTGTAGAAATAAAATTTAAATATTAAAAATATGACTTACTCATATTTAGATGACCCTTTTAGAAAATCTTTGTGTATAAAAATATGAATTAAGATGATAAATAAAAACATTTGAAAACCCAGACGACACTCGAAAAATGGATGTCTATGTTTTTGAGCTGGTACCCCCACCCAACCTAAACTTAACCTGACTTTGTAAGTAACATATATTTGATGCATAATTTGATAGGGAATTTGAAACCCAACCACTCCTAATCGAAATAAATTGAATTTTCCTTAACCTTAACAACACAAAATATTATGAATTTCTGCGCTTATAAATTAAGTAAATTTCTTAGAAAGTTATTCCTAGCATCGATTGACAATGGAGCGAAACTCTGGGTTTTAAGTTAAATTTTTATAATTAAATTTACAATTATAGTTTCAGTTTTGAAACATAGAAATTTCTGTGTCGTGATAGAATAATATTTTTAAAAAAGAAAATAATATATACACATTATATACACAAATTATATACACACATATACATACAATATATATAGGGGGAAGAGATTATAGAAACGAGAGAAAAGTGTGTATATTAAAAAAAGAGAGAAACCGTAAACGTTTTTGCTTTTAATGTGGATATTTTTTTAAAACTATAATTATGGAAAATAAAGCATAATATATTTTAAAAAAATCCACATTACAGCCAAAAATGTTTGCGGTTTCTCTCTTCGTTTTAATATGCATTATATATATACATATATGTACACATTATACACACACACACACACACATATATATATATTGTTACGAGGGAGCATTTCTATAAAAAGTGTTATTTAAAGTAATTAAAATAGTTTAAATGTATAATAGGCCACTCTAGATTGTCCCAGTAATAAAATCCAAAAAGTTTTAATTCACTAAATAGCTTCGATCAGTAAATAGCTTTTGGAACATTCTAGAAAAATCGAGAACGCTTTAGAAGGTCCCAGAAAATTCTACCTAGTTGTTTCGGTCCCCTATAAATAGGTTTTTCAAAGGCACCCAGACAGTTTGTAAGTTGCTGTCGCCAAGCTAACTCCGGTAGATTCACGGATTCAAAGTCCAACCGTAAGAATCCTTCTACATTTTCTCCAGCCACGGAACGTCTGCATGAAACCCTCCTGGGACCAGTGGTAAATAGATATTTTGAACTTTTCATTGACCAAAGAATGTTATTTTAATATTGTCTTTGAATTCTTGTAAAAATTGAGTGGTCTGTTTAAAACTTAGCGGTTGTCCATTCCAAAAAGGTAACTACCTTCCTTCTTCCTCGTGAACTCCTTACCTGACCCCGTATTTGACCTTCTCGGTTCCTGCCTTAGGCAAAAGATAGTAGTTTCCTAAAATCCATTATGTTAGCTTTTGTATTCATGTTTGTTAACTGTTAATTTTTATGTTGTTAATGTAAATAAATTGTCTCATTACCAATAATCACACTTCAGGTTTTTATATTTTTTTGTTACCACCACGTGTGCGAAACATATTGTCTATCTTATCGCACGTGAGCGTAACAAATTGGGGGCTCGTCTAACGTGATAGAATTGTTGACAAAAGTATAAAATAGCTTAACTCGTTAACAATAAAATAAATAAATAAATTGAATTAAAAGATAGCATTCATTAAGTTATTTTCAAAATAAAATAAGTGAAGTGAAGTAACATGCCTTTTTCAGTGGAAATTTTTTTAAGTTTAGCCGATCTGGGCGAAGTATTTAAAAATTTACGAAAATCGGAATTAGTACAAATTGCTGAATATTTCGGTTTAAATACAAACCTAACCATGAAAAAAGCGGAAATAAAAAATATTGTAGCTACAGAATTAATTGAAAAAGAGTTTTTAGACTCGGGTAATATTGTTAGAGATGACCAAAGTAGTCTACATCTCAAATTAGAAATGAAAAAATTGGAGCTAGAAAAAGAAAGAATAGAACTAGAAAAAGAAAAAATAGAGTTAGAAAAATTAAAAATACGAGAAAATCGGAATCAGAATTCTGATAATTTTTCCTTAAAGACGTTTGATATAGGTAGATATATAAAACTAGTGCCTACATTTTTCGAAAAAACAGTGGAAAAGTATTTTCCTCATTTTGAAAAAATTGCTGTAAATTTAGGATGGCCTTATGAGATCTGGGCAACACTTTTACAGACGGTTTTGGTCGGCAGGGCTGCCGATATTTACTCGGCACTCAGTATTGAAGATGCCTCAGATTATGAAAAAATAAAAAATGCGATACTAAACGCATATGAATTAGTACCGGAGGCATATAGGCAGAAATTCAGAAAATATAAGAAATTCGAACGGCAGACTTATGTCGAGTTCGCTAGGGAAAAAGAGGACCTTTTTGATAGATGGGTTAGGGCGAAGAAAATAGATGACTATGAAAAATTAAGACAGCTTATTCTTTTTGAAGAATTTAAGCAATGTGTTCCAAACGAGACTCGAATGTATCTCGAGGATAAAAATATAAACACTATTAACGAAGCCGCAGTAATGGCTGATACGCATAGGCTAACGCATAGGAGTTTTGAAAAAATTAATATAGCCGAAAACCAGTCAGGTTTTACACAACAAAACTTGTCTGAATCCCACCCTAATGTATATCATAGAAAATATACACAAAAGAAAATAAGAGATACACAAAAGAGTTTTGTCCCAACGGAATCGAAAATCTTCTGTGCATACTGCAAGAAGGATAACCATATCATATCCGACTGCAGAATCTTAAAAAGAAAACGAGAAGAAAATAACTCTTTTCAACCTCATGCTTTTACTCAGCAAATTAAAAATCATTCCTCTCCTCAGCTTTTCTCAAAAGTAGGTGATGACGAAAACACCGAAAACGCCTGTATAAAAAATTATAGACCCTTTTTATCCCAAGGCTTCGTTTACAGCAGCAACCCCGATGAAGCTAAGCCTGTCAAAATCTTGCGAGACACCGGGGCGTCTCAAACCTTACTGTTAGAAAGGGTACTTAAATTATCGGAATCGACCTTCACCGGCGATTTTGTTTTGTTACAAGGCGTGGAGTTAGGAGTAATTAAGGTCCCCCTTCACAAAATTTATATAAAATCAGAATTGGTGAATGGTCCTGTCATAGTCGGTGTACGACCAACCCTACCAGTTAAAGGTGTCTCCTTACTGTTAGGCAACGATTTAGCAGGTGACAGGGTAATAGCAGAACCAATTGTCTGCGATAAGATAGAAAAAAATAAAGAATCGTTGGTTGAAGAAGACAGAGACTTATACCCTGATTGTGCGATTACTAGGGCGAGAGCCAAGAAACAAATTTCAGAAAATGATGACTTAGCAACAGATGGTCTGTTACAATTAAATAAAACATTTATATCACATAATAATAATCCTCCTCAGAAGGAAAATAACACAAGAAAAAAGAAAAGAATTTGCCACATTAATATGTTAAAAAGTTATATTGACAGAAATGATCTTAATAATATTAAGACAATCTCAACCTTAACAAACATTAATATTACAAATCAATCTGAAAATGATATAGACAAAGAGGAAGATGTAGTTTTTAGGGAGAAGGACATGGGTCAAGATAGCCATTTAAAAAACTCGGAAATTCTTTCTAATTTAAATGTAAAATTTGAACATTTATCAAATGAAAAAAGACAAGAAATTCATGATTTGGTCAGTGATTTCAAAAATCTTTTTCCTGATGTTCCTGAAAAAACGACAGTTGCTGTACACGATGTTTTAGTTGGAGAGGAAAAACCCATCAAACAACATTTTTACCGGGTAAATCCAATCAAGCTGCAGCAGTTGAGAGCAGAAGTGAAATATATGCTGGATAATGACATCATCGAACCAAGCCAAAGTCAGTGGAGTTCTCCTTGTATTCTGGTACCAAAACCGGATGGTACTTACAGATTCGTGACCGACTTCCGGAAAGTAAATGCAGTAACTAAAAGTGATTCTTTTCCAATTCCTAGAATTGATGACTGCATCGACAATCTTGGAAAGGCAAAATATGTCAGTAAATTTGATCTGATGAAAGGTTACTGGCAAGTACCCTTAACTGACAATGCCAAAGAAATTTCAGCCTTTGTGACTCCGGATGGTTTATACCAATATAAAGTTATGGCGTTTGGGATGAAAAATGCACCGGCAACCTTTCAAAGGATGATGCATTCCCTTCTGCATAATATTCAGGGATGTAAAGTCTATATAGATGATGTAATTGTTTACAGCATGACCTGGGATGAACATTTACACATCATCGGAAAATTTTTTCAGAAGCTTGAAGAAGCAAACCTATGTGTGAACCTAAGCAAGAGTGAATTCTGTTGTGCAAAAGTAAACTATTTAGGTCACACTGTTGGACAAGGACAGGTTAAGCCTATCACAGCAAAAGTGGATGCCATCTTGAAGTACCCTATTCCAACAAATAAAAAACAATTAATGAGATTTCTCGGTATGGCAGGATTCTACCGAAAATTTTGTAAAAATTTCTCATCTATAGCAAGTCTTCTCACCGACCTCCTGAAGAAGAACGTAAAATACAAATGGAGTGAAGCCTGTGATGGGGCTTTCAACAAAATCAAGTCAACCCTCATTGGTGGCCCGGCTCTTGCAACTCCTGTTTTTTCAAAACCGTTCAAACTGCAAATTGATGCCAGTGATGTCGGAATGGGTGGTGTTTTAATTCAAGAAGACGATGAAGGTATTGATAGAGCCATTGGATATTTTTCAAAAAAGTTAAACACCTGCCAGAAGAATTATTCTACCATTGAAAAAGAATGCTTGGCGGTGTTATCAACTCTACAACATTTTGACTTTTATCTTAATGTTACTGTTTCTCCTGTTCTGGTCTATACCGACCACAATCCACTAACTTTCCTTCAAAAAATGGCGAATAAAAATCAAAGACTGACAAGATGGAGTCTTCTCCTACAAGAATATGATATCATTGTGGTACATATTAAAGGAAAGAACAATGTCATTGCAGACGCTTTATCGAGGATATAAAATTATGATTTTATAGTGAGAAAAGAATATTCATTACAAACAAAAAAAAAAAAATGAATAACTTAGACTGATTTTCTCTTGAAAGTTTTTCATTGTCATTTCAAAACTTTACTCTAAAGGGGGGAGGTGTTACGAGGGAGCATTTCTATAAAAAGTGTTATTTAAAGTAATTAAAATAGTTTAAATGTATAATAGGCCACTCTAGATTGTCCCAGTAATAAAATCCAAAAAGTTTTAATTCACTAAATAGCTTCGATCAGTAAATAGCTTTTGGAACATTCTAGAAAAATCGAGAACGCTTTAGAAGGTCCCAGAAAATTCTACCTAGTTGTTTCGGTCCCCTATAAATAGGTTTTTCAAAGGCACCCAGACAGTTTGTAAGTTGCTGTCGCCAAGCTAACTCCGGTAGATTCACGGATTCAAAGTCCAACCGTAAGAATCCTTCTACATTTTCTCCAGCCACGGAACGTCTGCATGAAACCCTCCTGGGACCAGTGGTAAATAGATATTTTGAACTTTTCATTGACCAAAGAATGTTATTTTAATATTGTCTTTGAATTCTTGTAAAAATTGAGTGGTCTGTTTAAAACTTAGCGGTTGTCCATTCCAAAAAGGTAACTACCTTCCTTCTTCCTCGTGAACTCCTTACCTGACCCCGTATTTGACCTTCTCGGTTCCTGCCTTAGGCAAAAGATAGTAGTTTCCTAAAATCCATTATGTTAGCTTTTGTATTCATGTTTGTTAACTGTTAATTTTTATGTTGTTAATGTAAATAAATTGTCTCATTACCAATAATCACACTTCAGGTTTTTATATTTTTTTGTTACCACCACGTGTGCGAAACATATTGTCTATCTTATCGCACGTGAGCGTAACAATATATATATATATATATATATATATATATATATATATATACATGTATATATGTATACATACATACAAATATATACATATATAGCCATATAGATATATGCATGTACATATATATACACACACACTGACATATATATTATCTATATAAACACACATTATATATATACAGTTATATATATAAAATATACATAAATACACATTATATATATATATATTTAAATTCTATATATGCATATATATAAACATTATATATATGCATATATACATATATACATGTATATATATATACATACAAATATATACATACATATATATATATATATATATATATATATATATATATATACATGTACATATATACGCACACACACTGAAATATATATATATATATATATATATATATATATATATATGTGTGTGTGTGTATAAAAAATGGGTAATTGTTTCACTGTTGAAATGTCGGCGACTAAACCGGGTGCACCACTTCATGTTTTGGCGAGTGAGGGGGGATGTCAGCAATTCAATAGGACAAAAGTTAAGCCTGGTGGGTCAACGGACAGCTATCTAAAGGCGGTGTTTCCGTAAAAACAGTGGAGAAGGCAACGTGAAACTACTCCACTATTAATACCAATATACATAATGCAAATAACAAACACATTATGTAACCTAACGACGTGAAGGGAGTTTAAGTCTGTGGGAGTTAACTCTTTGCCCGGTAAGAACCGACATGTGCAACAGGTGTTACCTGACCGCCATCCAACGACTACTAGCATAAACGGTGTAAAAGGCATAAAATTCTTTGGAATCTATCCTTCACCTGGAAAGGAAAAATATGAGCGACATGTGTCAGCGGACCCCCATCTAGCGACTGTCCGCACAAAAAAAAAAAACAACAAAAAAACAACTCTTGGGAGATAGAACATTAGGACGTTGAATAACAGTGGCCAGTTGGAAAACGTAAAACAGGAGATGGCTATGTTAAATGTCAAAATTGTACGTGTATGTGAATCTAGGTGGCTAAACAGTGGAGATTTTGTCAGTGACAATCACAGGATTATATCTGGAGGCGGAGAGAAAAAACGAAAAAGGAGTAGGATTGATACGAGATCAAGACTTCAAGAAATGCGTTTTGGGATACTGTCAATTTTCCGAAAGAATTCTGGTAGAAAACCTTTCAAAATAGCTATCATATTAGCGTAAGCACCGAGAGCACAAAGTAAAGAAGAAGAAATCGAAGGCGCAGTGCAAAAAACAAGCAGTCATAATCATCATGGCAGACCTGAACGCTAAAGTAGGCAGGAAGAGTGAAGGGGAGGTAGCTGGTAAATTCAGACTAGTATCCCACAACAAACGCGGAGAAAAAGTGAAACAACGGAAACTGATGAAGTTTAACGCAGCACTCATATTGCAACACAACAAACTCCTGAGTGACGATCCGAAACTGAAGGAAAAGCATAAGGACAGTGACAAAAGAAGATACGACAAAATGGAAAATGGAAACGCAAAATGGGACACACTAATAGCAGATTTAGAGACATCAGCACACATCATCCCAAAGGAGAGTCGACGAAGATGAAGAAAAAACAAAACTAAACAAAAACGAATGGATCACAGATGAGACCCTCGACATCGTGCAAAAGAAACAGAAAACTGCCAAGATACGGAGCGGAATACAAAAAATTACACAAAGAAATAAGGAACAAATGAAGACAGGCTAATGAAAAGTGGCTAAACGAAAATTGTGCAGAAACAGAAAGATTATCACGGGCAAAGGCGATATGCATAAAAAAAATAAGGGAACTAACAGAAGACATGCTCATCAAAGATTGCATAAAAACCAAAGATGGAACGCTCTTTTTAGAGAAGGAAAAAATTCATCAGCACTGGAACAAATATATTGGAGAACTCTTCCACAACGAAAGAGAACAACCGGCAATACACAAAATTTCGACAGGCCTAAAATTTTAATAGGCGAAGTGGAAGCTCCATTGGATAAACTGAACAGAAACAAGGGTCATGGCGTGACGAAATGGTAACAGAGATGCTGACGGCATATACAAGATTCAATTAGAGAAATAATAAATGAAAAGTACAAGAATGGTGATATAACGGAAGATCTAAGCATATCTATTTTCAAAGCACTGCCTAAGAAATCGGGTGCAAACGAATGTTAACTTCACCAGTCAAATAGCCTAATGAGTCACATAACAAAACTTATCACCCGAATTCGGATGAACAGAGCGTGTAGAAGAAATGCGCCAGAGATAGGACAAGAAGACTGCGGCTTCGTCAAAGACACCGGAACACGAAATACGATATTCATGCTCAGAATGTTATCCAAAAGAGCATTACAAATACAGAAGGTGTAGCTGTGTTTTATAGACAACGCAACGGCGTTCGACAAAGTACGCCACAAAGATCTGGCAGAGCTGCTCAGCAACCTTGACATATTCAGGAAAGACATTAGAATAATACAAAAATCTCTACTTGCAGCAAACTGCCAACATACACAAAAAATATGTTCAGCACATATACAAGAATAGAAAGAGGCACAAGGCAAGGATGTGTCTTCTCGCCGGACTTATTCAACCTATACAGTGAGGCAATTCTGAGAAAACTGGAAATTCTACCAGGATTCATCAATGTCGGCCACAATCTTATCAACATAACATAACATACGCAAATGACACCGTGTTGATAGCAGACACTGAAAGAAACCTACAAAACCTCCTACAGAAGGTAACGAAGGAGAGGGAGAAGAAGGGACTAAGTATAAACTACAAGAAGACAGAATGGAAGGTCACCAACAAAAAGATGAGCCCAAAATGCAAATTACACGCCGGGGACACTAAAATCAAGCAGGTACAGTGATTTATGCATCTGTGAAGTGTTCTGACAGAGGACGGAAAGTGCGACGCTGAGATCCGAAGATGTATTGGGATGGACAAAGACGCAATCAAAAAGCTAAGCAGATTATTACGAGACAGGAAAGTTTCGTAGGTAACAAAGAAAAGAGTACTGAACAGCTACGTGATATATGTCTTCCTTTACAGCAGCAAATGTTGGGCAATCTCTTCAAAAATGAACAAGAGACTCGAACTAAAGGAGTTATCATTCCAGAGAAGGATGCTAAGAATACCATGTGCCGATCCTGTGAGCAACGACGAGGTTTTGGAGAGGATACAAACAAAGAGGAAAGTTATACTTAGCATCAGGAAGAGGCAGCTGAAATTTCTGGGACACGTAATGAGAAAAGAGGGCTTGGAAAATCTGATACTCACTGGGTCGATAGAGGGAAAGAGGGACAAAATAAAGCAATACGTGACATACTTAACGAGTATAAGCAAGTTGATGGCAGAACAGGGTCTGGGAGAAATAACAAAGAGACAAAACTTAATGAGAGCTAAAAGGGCCGATAGAGGTAGAGAGCCATGATCGTCTACGCCATGAAGGGGCACGGGACATAAAAGAAGTACCAAATTTCTCTTCCTCTCCCTCTCCATATGCGACTACTAAGTTAAAACAATCTTTTATGCGATGACCAGTATTTATTTTATATACAAGCTATTTGAATAATGAGTTGACACCACAGAATAGATATACTTACTTAAAAAGAACTGTAGATATTTTTTCCTTAAGAATTCTTGCGGCCAACACTTCTTCAGAAGAATTCGTTAGTTTACTTGGGAAGAGACACAAGAAGATATTCACAAGAACTAAATAGTAGAAGCGAACACTTCGCTATTTTGTAAACACTTACATTGCTGATAAACAAGCAATCTGTTTTCTTACAGTTAAAAGTGTCATCAGAACAACGGTATAAAAATGATATTCATATATTTTAATTTGTATATATATATATATATATATATATATATATATATATATATATATATATATATATATATATATATGTTTACTCCTCAGAGATGAAGAAGAGACTCGAAGCAATGGAGGTATGGTTCTACAGAAGGATGCTAAGTATATCATGGGCCGATACTGTGAGCAACGACGAGGTTTTGGAGAGGATGCAAAAAAAGAGGAAACTTATACTTAGCATCAGGAAAAGGTAGCTGAAATTTCTGGGACACGTAATGAGAAAAGAGGGCATGGAAAATCTGATAATGACAGTGCGGATAGAGGGAAAGACGGGCAAAGGGAAAGCAAAAAGTGACATACTTAACGGGCTTAAGCAAGTAGATGGCATAACAGGGTCTGGGAGAAATAAAAAAGAGACAAAGATTTTTGAGAGCTACAAGAACAGGAAGAGGTGGAAAGCTATGATCGCCTACGTCATGAAAGGACACGGCACATAAAAGAAGTCCCAAATATTTTTTACTCTCCCTCCACAGAATAAATATACTGACTTTAATAGAACTTTAGATAATTTTTCCTTAAGAAATTTTTAGAAGAATTCGTTAGTTTACTTGGGACGAGACGTAAGACGATATTCACAAGAACTAAATAGTAGAAGTGAAGACGAAACTTAATTTTGGAACACGACTAAAACAATTTATTAGTAAAAATAATTACCGAATAAAAGATAAATGTTTCGAGTGACAATAAAAGAGAAAAGTATTACTCACGCTCTCCACTGAGCTGGTAAACAGTTCTTTTTGTCTGTATAGACTCGGTTAGTGTATTTTAATATAAACCGTGTCTAAAATCTTCAAATGATAAGCGAACCAAGCTAGGATAGTGAAAGAATCATCTGTATATATATGTGAACAGTCAGGGTTATCGAGAAGGTTTTGGTCAATTGCTGAATCATGCACTACTTGGGTCGTACTGCAAGATCGACTAAAGTTAAATGCTCTTGTACTTACAGAAACGTGTTAACCAATACGGGTCTCCAGTCACTGATTGGTTCGTCCTATGTAGGCAGCATCACACATTTAAATTTAGATACCACGGAACTATTTTGTAAATAGGACAGACCATCCTTAACGAAAGAGAGGAACAAAAATAACATGCAGCTTCACAGCCGAAAACTTGATGTAATACACGCCGATACCTTTCAGCGATAAAATTGACTATTTCTACCTAGCCATGGTAGTTTTAGATATAGAGGGCACAATGGGGGACCAAAAACTATCGGCTCCTTGAAGCGCTTAATTTTCCAGTTAAACAGTGCGTTTGATACATTAATAGGATAACCGTTATCAATAAAAATGCTACAGATATTGTCTAGTACCTGATCAAGTGTACATGCGGAAGATATCATCACGTTGATTTTACGAGACTTCAGAATTCTAATTTGTATATAAACCGATGAACTTAGGTTTGCGATAAATGCTGGTGATGAACAAACCGACTTTACGCACAACCAAAACATTCAAGAACGGTAGAGTGCCGTCGCTGTCCACCTCCATAATAAACTGCAACGATGGATGAAGGGAATTAAAAAGGGAATGAAAAGATATTTGATAAAACATACGAACAATTAATCCGCCGTTCGCTCCTAATTTTCCTAAGCGACAGTTTATGCTAACAAAAGGTGGTTACAAGACAAAAATGACAATTACGCATTGAAAAATAAACACTAAAATAAAAATGCAACGAAATAATAAAAATTTGTTTAATGAAAAATATTTGCTTTCAATTAAAAATTAATATTTATCCACCTGTTCTTTATTCATCCCCGCCCCACAAATTTATTTTCGCACGTAATACAATCATGTCAAATAATTCTTCATGAAAGTCAGGGATCGATTTCACACTGTATAGATATTATAAACAGGAACCTCTTAAATCGATGAATAATAATTCTTTTTCGATTGCAAAAATTGTTGCAGTCTAAGGAATGTTTATAGAACTCTAATTTGCAGAGAATTATTTCCAAAAATTATTTTTCTTATTTTTGACAAGAGGAACAATGTATTTAAGTAGATCCAACAAATGAATAACTTATTCTATTCGATTCAATTAATGAGATTTCATATAACGTGCTCATCAGTAGAACAATCCAAATTAACCCACAATAATTAATTAAAATAACTCAAAAATCACGTTTTTTTACTTCATTTTTCAGAAAGCCAAGTTTTTATTCTCATATCGCATTCGACAATTCCTTATCGAAACAACTTAGGGCAAATATATGTCCCGAGTGTAGCCGAATGCCAAAAAAGTTGCCAAGAAAATCCACGTTGCAATTCAGTTGAGATATCAAAGTGCATTGGTTGTAAGACGCTCTTCTGCGGCCGCTCCACTGGTCATTTTCTACAATATAAAATAAGACCAAGTCGTAACGAATTGGACGTTTACTTTTTGAATCCGAGTACGTATTGATGAGAATAAATGTCAAATTCTCTATTTATTTTATTTATGGATATTCTGTATGCATAATAACATTATTATTATTATTATTATTGTTATTGTTGTTGTTAGTGTTGTTATTGTTATTGTTATTATTATTATTATTATTATTATTATTATTATTATTATTATTATTATTATTAAGCAGCTGTTGTATATGTATTATAATGTATATTCTTCTTAATAATAATAGTTGGGACCCGGAAGGAAATGAGTATATAGTGGAAATCAATTGAAATATTACTATTAATATTACTACAAATAATAATTGTGAAATTATAATTATTCGTCATTTAATTATTATATAATTTCGTTTTCACGATCTCCTCAACTTGCTCTTCATTAGAAAATGCTTTACACCGATCGTAAAAGGTAATAATCGGATGGTGCACGGTCAGCTGAATATGGCGGGTGGCGGTAGAAAAGATCAAGTGAGCCACATATTTTCCCCTGTGTTATTCTAGTTAAACGTAGCCTTAGATTGTGATAGAGGAGGAAAACATTTTCTATTGACGAGAGCAGGACACATTTCGACCAAACATTTATGGACATATTGCAACTGCTGGATGTATAAATGTGCATTTATTATTTAATTGCGTTTTAAGAATTCTGAATGGATAATGCCCTGAACCTCCCACCACACGCAAAACATTACATTTCTTCCGTGGATCCCAGCTTCTGGTGTTGGTTATATAAATGTATCCTTGTCAATCCACTACTTTCTCCATTGAACATTGTCTTATATAACCGATTTTTACTCATAGGTTAAAATATATTTAAGGAACGGTTAGTTAGTATAATGCATTTATCATCGCAATTAGTTTATCCAAATACAAATTATTCTGACTCAACTTAATATATGCAGTTCAAACTTTAAGTAAGTGTTATTCTATCACTATTTCCATGGCAAATGCCAAAACAAGCTACAGTCTTTAGTGCCATCTGTTTAGACCTTGACAAATCCCCACCTCCAATGTTTCATCTGTTTAGACCTTGAAAGACCCCAACCTCCAATGTTTCATCTGTTCAGACCTTGACAGACCCCCACTTCCAATGTCTCATCTGTTCAGATCTTGACAGACCCCACCTTCAATGTTCCATCTCTCTAGACCCTGACAGACCCCCACCTCCAATGTTTTATCTGTTCATATTTTGACAGACCCCCACCTTCAATGTTCCTTTTGTTTAGACCTTGACAAACCCCCACCTCCAATGTTTCATCTGTTGAGACATTGACAGACCCCCACCACCAATGTTCCATCTGTTTAGACCTTGATAGACACCCACCTTCAAGTGCGAATCCTCCTTATTCTCTTTGAACATCCATAATTATCATACTATACTTCGGTTCTAATTCTCTTCCTTTCTGCCATTCCACAGTTCATGATAGTCGCAAATGCATTCGAACTGATTCCATCGAATATGTAAATATACATACTTTTGGTACTAACCGTGATTCTGAGATTGTGTACAAATGTTTTCGTCGTGAAAGTAAAAAACCAACTGGAGAAGAGTTAATGTCAACTAGAAAATGTTCATTTCCAGGTAATATGCTTTTGAATAATTAATAATAACAATGATAAAAACAGGTTAATAGCACGCCCGTTCGCACGCACATACACACATACAAAATCCCACACACACTCTCTCTCTCTCTCTCTCTCTCTCTCTCACTCACTCACTCACTCACTCACTCACTCACTCACTCACTCACTCACTCACTCACTCACTCACACACACACACACACACACACACACACACACACACACACATATACATATGATGTCAGAATTTACCAGGTAAATCAACGTTTTCATAATACAATTCATATTAATAAGCCCAAGCTGAAAAAATGTCCGGATTACTCAATAAATGCAGCTGACTTAGATTTACAGAGTTATTCATTAAGCCAGGCACTGCTAGTGAAATTAAAAATAGTTGTATGATGATAAGATAAAAAAACAAATAGGAAACGATTAGCGATCTAAGATATTTCACTTTTATTGAAGCTTCATTAGAGAATGAAATGCGAAGAAAATAAAAAGAAATTCTGGAAACTTTATTTGTGTATTTTTTGAGTTTCATCCGCATTCGAATAGTTAATCAAACGTTAGTATAAATTATGGCGTTCCGAATTCAAGGAGAGACGACATGTCCTTTTGAAATTCCAAGAAATTAACGAATTCCAAGCTAAACTGAAAAATCGTAAATATTGTTTTATCCATGTAAGTGTATAATAATTCTAGTTTGTCTATGAGTTATTGAGTTGATAATGTATATTTGTAAGTATAAATATAATATATAGACAGATATAATGTCTTGTAGATTCGTAAGTATATATATATATATATATATATATATATATATATATATATAGAGAGAGAGAGAGAGAGAGAGAGAGATATAATGTCTTGTATACCTGGTGGTTTTTCACATGTTTATTTCGTAACATTTTCACGTATACATCGTTTGTTTTAGATAAACTTGAGTTAGATAATGTTCTTGACCAAATTATCAAAATTAATGATAATTTTATTCAAAACGAATAGACCATTATTCAATATAAAAAGATTTTGATTTATTGAACAGTTTTCAAAATAAAAATATCTTTATATACAATAAAATATATTCAGTGATGAGACCGTTATTCGCACCTGTAATGAAGAGAATTCAAATGCTTATCCTAAAGGTTTATGCAATACACAGGTGACTCAAATTTTGAATCAATGACAATAGTTATAATATTAATTTTAAGAAAAAAATGTTTGGCCAAAGATTCGATATTGTAACACATTTGCGGTAGTATCAATAAAACAACTAGTTTTATTTTTACTTACATACGTAATTTACAATATACATACAAAATGTTCTCGATTTATTCATAATTTCATTACTTTAAATTAGATTTATTATTTTTTATAGCATTGATATGAATAGTTTTTTTTTGAAAAGCTAAAAAAAAATTCATTTTTTAATCATTTATCAATTTTTGTTTTGCTGTCTCTACGAACATGTGTCCGATATAAAAGATGGATTGTTTGGTGAGTCCTTAGTCTTACTACGCCTGGTCACCGCTTCGTTTTGCGTGAAATGGAAATGATTAGAATCGTCATTCCTAATTCTCTTTTTGGTTTGTATTCAAAATGTGAAATCACAGTGTAAATTTATAAATATTATCCATAAATCATTTTATCATCTTTCTTTTTGGTGTATGTTGAATATGGAGTTCCTTATCTGTTATGGGACTTACCTATAACGACAGAGTGAACTCTTCCTGACACTATAAATACTCTTAACAGAGAGGGACGAGACGGAATAGAGTCGAGCTAATAGTCGTTCACTCCAAACCAGACTGACAGTCATACTAACACCTTCCACATCTTGTATTATTATTTCGTGTAATATATCTTTGTTATTTCTACTCTTGTGTTCGTGTTGTTCTTCCTTGGTCCTAACCTTGGACCATAACAGTGGCGACGAGGATATTGAAGAAACGAAGTTCTACGCAGAAAATCTAAAAAAAAAAACCCTTTTTGCTATCGGTCGCCCATAACAGAGGCGACGGAGGTATTGAGAAAAGAAAACAAGTTCTACGCGAAAAAAAAAAAAGAAAATTTTTTTTCGACACCAACCTTATCAGTGGTAACGAAGACACGAATTTTATCTGCCAGCCAAAACAGAATCGAATTCTACGCAGGAAAATTTTTTCGTACTAAGATTCCAGAACAATAGGCGACAAAGACCTGAAGTCTACATTGAGAAAAAAGGAAAAATAGTTACACAAAATTACGGTGTAAACATGGAAGACTTTAAGGCAACCATATTGGAACTAATGAAAATGCAATTCGAGCAGCAACAAAAAAAAATGGGGAAAGACAGACTAGGGTCGAAGAAAAACAATTAAAAATTCAACAAGAAAAACGAAGAAAAACTATTGGAAATTCAACAGAAAAACGAAGAGAAGCAACTCGAACTACAAGAATTACTACTACGGGCAGAAACAAATAAAGGACAACATTCTGGAAATGAAGTGGCATTCTCGCAAAATGCTATATGGAGCTCTATCAAAGACTTCACTTATACACCGGACGAAGACAAAACCTTCGCGGCTTACTTCAGAAGATATGAAGATTCATATGAGTTTGATTGCGGAAATTGGTCAGACGCGAAAAAAGTACGTCTACTAATGAGGAAAATAGGGTCAAGCGAATACACTAAATTCGTAGACTACATCCTACCGAGAAAAACGAATGAGTTGACTTTCAAGGAAGCCGTGAAACTTTTAACGGAATTATTTAGTCCGAACACTTCACTATTCCACAAAAGGTGGAAATGTTTAAATTTAACAAAAAAGGATAGAGAAGACTATAGAACATTCGCTTCCGTAGTAAACAAACACTGCGGTGACTTTAAGTTATCTATATTCAGCCCTGGCAATTTTAAATGTTTGATATTCGTCCAAAGCCTGGTTTCGACTAAAGATGCGGAGATCAGACGCAGAATTCTAACAAAACTTGAGAGTGAACCAGAATTGACGTACAAAAATTGGCTGAGCACTGTCAGAGATGTATAAGCGTAAAAAAGACTCGAAATATATTGAGGAGTCTGGCGTCGCTCACATACGAAAAGTACAACGACAAACACGTTTTTCTTCTTCCTCAAAAACAAGCCAAATAAATTATTTTACTACAAAAAGTCAAATGAAATCTCAGAAAAAACTAACACCCAGTCCATGCTATCGCTGTGGGACTTTGCATTGGTACAAAGATTGTCCATACCGCTGTAAGACGTGTCTGTCGTGCAATAAAGTGAGACATAAAAGTTCGCATTGTAGAACAAAGAAAGAAAGCAAAAGCCGAGTAAGAGTCACTAGAACTGAAAAAGCGGACGGGATAAATATACGAAAATACGTACAAGTAGAAATGTTAAACAAAAAAAATCAAATTACAATTAGATTCCGGATCACATTTAACTATTATTAGCTTGCAGACGTGGAAGAAATTAAACAAACCGACCATGTTGAGAACAGATAAAACGGCCAGGCTGGTAACAGGAGGAAAAATCAAATTTGTGGGGGAAATTATTACAAATGTGACGTTCACCGGGATGACTAAGAAATTAAAGATGTATGTTCTAAAAAATACGGGAAATTTATTTGGAACTGACTGGATGCAGAAATTTGACCCCTGGGATTTACCGATAAATACGTTCTGCCAAAAAGTGGAAAGGTTGTCGACCGAGGCAGAGAAATTGAAGGAGAAATTAAAGGAAAGTCTCCGCGACGTATTTTCAGCCGGCCTCGGGAGGTGAAAAAAATGGCGGCCAAAATCGCACTAAAAGAAAATGTACAACCCATTTTCAAGAAGAAAAGAAATGTATCTTTTGCATCATTAGAAAAAATAAACGAAGAGTTGGATAGACTCGTGAAAACCGGTATATTGACAAAGGTGCAATATAGTCAATGGGACGCACATACGGTTTACGTGAAAAAGAAATCGGGTGAGATACGAGTATGCGTTGATTTCTCGGCGGGATTGAATGTAGCGATTAAGGATTATCACTATCCCCTCCCTTTTTTTTTCAAAGATAGACTTGAGCGAAGCATACCTACAAGTACCAGTAGATGAGGAAAGCTCGAGGTTGCATAAACACACATAAAGGGTTATATAAGTTCCAGAGATTACCATTCGGGATCAAGATTGCGCCGGCGATACTTCAGCAAATAATGGGCACTATGTGTTATGGTCCAGGTTCTTTGTTCCATGGTGATGGTCCAAGGTAGAACCAATGAAGAATAACTCGAACACAGGTATGGAATAACACAGATATATTACAAACAGAATATGTACAAAGAAAGTAGAAGTGTTAGTAATAACAATCAGGTTAGGCTAGAGAGAACTATGTTGTCTCGACCAGTATCACTATTCCAATGTCTTACAGTAATCGTCTGACGCGACTATGTCTCTGACTGACTGACTGACGATGTTGATTAACACGCCCACGTGTGTCAAATATGGCACAAGGCCGGTTTAATGTGGGCTTTCCGAGCCCGTAGGCTCGGGCAAAAATTGCCCGTAGAACCCGTATAAACGGGATCGGGTTGGTCAACCTCCCCGAACGAGGCTCTACCCTTCGGCGGAGCCTCGTCCGAGTTCCTCTCTGCCCAGAGGCAGAGAGTTCCCCTCTGCCTCAGAGGCAGAGAGTTCGACCGAATAGCTGAGACGTCCAAAAAGGACTGACTGTCTGACTGCTGCTTTCTCTTGAGGAGCAGTATTTATGAGGTACGGAATAGTCCATTCTTATTATGGGTAAGTTCCCATAACACTATGCTAGGCGGACTGGATTTCACGATCGCATACCTTGATGACATCCTGATAAATAGCAAAATATTGAACAACACTGGGAACACCTTCAAGAGGTTTTCAGGCAGATACAAAACTCCGGTTTTAAGGTAAAAGAAAATAAATGTAACTTCTTTATGAAGGAGATAAAATATATGGGTCATATTATTGACGAAGAAGGAAGAAGACCAGACCCAGAAAGGGCCACGGCAATAAAAAAAATGCCGGCTCCAAAATATTTAGCCGAATTACAAAGCTTCTTGGGCTTAGTAAATTATTATCAAGAATTTATTCCTAACATGCACAAATTACGCGCACCCCTAAACGAACTGTTGAAGAAGGAAAAAGTTTGGGAATGGTCATATAAATGTCAGAAAACTTTCGATAAAACCATTAAGACTCTAACAGCAGATTTATTTTTAGAGCATTATAACCCAAAATTGGAAATAATAGTCGCTAGTGACGCGAGTGCCTATGGTGTTGGGCATGTATACTTCATAAAATGCCGGATGACACTAAAACCCATCGCGCATGCGTCAAGAACCTTGAACCAGCCGAAAAAAATTACTCGCAAATCGAAAAAGAAGTGCTGGTGATTATTTTTGCGGTTACGAGTTTCCACAGATATATTTACGGTAGATTTTTTACCTTACAGATGGACCACAAGCCCTTATTGACAATATTTGGATCAAAGAAAGGTCTACCTGTCTACACTGCTAATAGATTGCTAAGATGGGGGACTATTTTATTAAACTATAACTTTAAATTGGAGTATCTTCCATCAAACAAAATCGGGTATGCAGATGGTCTTTTGATACTAATACCAAAGAAAACGGAGCCATTAGAAGATTCCGTAATTGCAGCTCTACGATATGAGGAAGATATTAGAACATCATTATGTAGTACAATTCGAAACCTCCCCGTCACATTACAGGAAATAAGAAACGAAGTAGTGAATGACGAATTTATAAAGGAAACGAAAACAAAAATTGCAGGAAAAGATAACCATATATCAGACAGTTTTTCATTATGTGATAATGTTTTTCTATATAATGAAAGAGTAGTAATCCCGAAAACGCTACAAAGGCGAATCCTCAAGAATTTTCATATGGGCCACCCAGGAAAGAACAGGATGAAATCCTTAATGCGAAGTTACGTGTACTGGCCAAACATGTATCAAGATATTATTCATATGGTGGACAAATGCAAGGGCTGTTCTTTAGCAGCCAAAGTACCCTCGATCACTCATAAGCCATGGCCTAAGACAGATCGACCGTGGTCGAGAATCCATGTAGATTTCGCAGGTCCATTAGATAGTTTTTACTACTTGATTGTAGTATACAGTTACAGCAAATGGCCAGAAGTATTTCGTTGTAGAAAACCTACTTCTGAGACTACAATAAATTGCCTTCACGAGCTGTTTGCTCGTTTCGGAGTGGTTGATTGTTTAGTCACGGATAATGGGACACAATTTACATCTGCGGATTTTCAAGAATTTTGTGAAACTTTTCAGGTGAAACACATCAAATCCCCGCCATACCACCCAAGATCAAACGGGCAAGCGGAGAGGTTTGTAGATACATTAAAAAGAGCTCTAAGGAAAGCTTATGACGTAAGAACAGAAAAGGGCTTTACAACAATTCTTGCAAGTGTATAGAATTACACCGAACAGTAATACGCCGTCGGCATTATCACCGGCGGAAGTAATGTTCGCCCGAAAAATTAGATCGTTATTCGACAAATTACTGCCAAAAACAAACAAAGCAATCACCAACGTGGTTTGTACCGAAAAGAAAATTTAACCCAGGGAGAACATTTTTTTTTAAATGTTCAAAAACAATACATCCTATTGGGAGCTAGGTACAATAGAGAAACGAATCGGGAACGTGATTTGCATAATTCAGAGTCCGAAGTTCTCGCATAAAAGGCACTTAAATCAGATCAGAAAGAGCCTGTTAGAGGATTCTAACGGTCTACCTCAGGAAGAGGAGGAAGTGATGGACACAATATTTGACACATTCAATATGTCAACGCTTCAAGCAATTTCAGAACCGCGGAAATTAAGCGGAGAAAGAAAATTTACAGAGCTTTTGATGATTAATCCAAAGAGGAAAAACATTAAAGACCCCTGCGAGGTAAAAGCTTGGGAGGGGGGGTTTATGGGACTTACCTATAACGACAGAGTGAACTCTTCCTGACACTATAAATACTACGCCTCTCAAGAGAGAGAGAGAGAGAGAGAGAGAGACGAACCGAGTCGAGCCGATAGTAGTTCACTCCAAATCAGACTGACAGTCATACTAACACCTTCCACATATTGTATTATTATTTCGTGTAATATATCTTTGTTATTTCTACTCTTGTGTTCGTGTTGTTCTTCCTTGGTCCTAACCTTGGACCATAACGATATCAATATTATCCTTATTTTTTATCTTGTCACAAAGAATAGACTTTTAATAAGAAAAAAATAATAAAGAATTTTATGTGGATCTTAATTCGGTAGAACGAAAATCATGTGCACTGTCAACAATTGTAGTCCAGTTTACCAAACATTTACCCAAAACTAGTGACTTATACGTTTTCATTAAAATTTTCAGCAGTAATTCAACAAGCGAGATTAGGTGGAGTTAAGTTACCTGTGAAAAATTCTTTGGCCCGAGCAGAAACACGACTACTCGTGGCCAGTATTAATATATAAGTATATAATAGCTGAACTCTAGACTAAACTTCTTTTACTTTACACACAATTGGGTGTGTTAGTTGCACTGATATAAAGATGTTTTGCCATATTTCATTTTAATGGGATGATGACTCAATCAACTTTCTGTCTCTTTCTTTCAGTCTTGGATAATTTTATTCAAATTTCAAATGCTTCTCTCGATGCACCAAAGGAAAGATGGAGTGATCTCGTCGATAAAGAAACATGTGCTGATGAATGTATAAGACGTATCAACTGCTATTCCTTCGAGATGGAATCAGGGAAATGTTTTTTGTCAAAATATCTCACTTCGGATGATCATAAACCCAAGAAAAATCCACAAAGAGATATTTACCAGCTAATTAATCGTAAGGTTTTCGTCTTGTTACTTAATGCGCAACATTTTTCTTCACAGCTAAAAAAAGAAAATTAAGAAAAAAATTCATACCATTAGAAATTGTATATACCATCAAACTGCGGTATCAAATCACGTCACGTCACCTCACAAGACCCGTAACCCACCAGGATTGTAGAGGCCTTACATATACTGCATTCATTGCAAACGTTGTATATCTAGGGCAAGATAGGCCGACGGAGCCCATGTACCTTCAGATTGGTTTTGAATTAACTTCCTTGTCTTAGATTGGCTGTCACTTCAAAGTAATCATTGTTGATTGGGAACAGAAGAAATGGGTTCATATCTTTCCCAAGGTTATTGGGGTGGAGTTTCCTTAAAACTGAAAAAAAGGAAAAATAACACGAATTTAAAATACATGACATGACTTCATTTTACGTGTCCAGTAAACCATTAGGTTTGTAGTTGCAGTACATGTTCTGGAAACGTAGCAGCTGTGCTGTGTCTAGAAACAAATGGCCTCACGGCGCGCATCCATATTCAGACTTGTTTTATTTTTCAATGAAGAATAAACGGAAGCATACTTTTATTAATTTATGAAAATTTTTGTTCGTTAATTAAAAATGAATATATCCGTTTGCACTTTATACAAAATAAATCTTTTCGTAATCTCCCATTAAGTCTGTTTTCGAACGCAAAACAGTTATGTCCTATAATTCTGTGTGAAAATCAGGATTCGATGTGACTCGTTCTCTGAATCGATAAATACTCATTATTTTTCGATTCTAACAAATGTCGCAGCCTATAGAATTCCAAATAATACTAATCTACGAAAATGATTCCCAAAATGTTTTTCATTAATTTTTACAGGTGGACCAATGTATTTAAGTAGTGCCAACAAAAGATCGCTTTTATTCTAATCGATTAAATTGCAATGAGATTTTATCTTAACATACTGCGCATGAGAAGAACAATAAAAATTAACCCATATATATTAATTAAATTAATTCAAAAAGGGTTATTTTCTTACTTCATTTTTCAGCATATCAAGAATTTATTCATGTGAAGCATGCATCAATTCCTGGCCATGACCACTTAGAAAAAACAGAAAACAAAACTCTAGCCGAATGTCAAGAAAGTTGCCGAAAATCACGTCGTTGCCGCTCATTTGAAGTTAAATTAATGTGCAAAGGTTGTAAGCGTTTCTACTGCTATCGCTCCGATGTAACGTATCCAAAATTTAAGATTATTCCGAACTATGAAGGATGGAGCATTTATCTATACAAACCGCGTACGTTATGACGAAATATTAACTTATCTCTTTTTATGATTTATGAAAATCTAATATTTATTGTAACATGCTTCTTCTTTTTCTTGTTGTTGTTGTTATTATTATTATTATTATTATTATTATTATTATTATTATTATTATTATTGTGGGATTTAAGGAAAGACACAGTGGTTCACAACAGTTCACACTATTTGGCATTATGGCTGCCTTCATCAACTTATGTTTAAAATGGATATAGGTATAAAATATATTAAAAAATACGAGTTCATCTACAATTTTTCCTTAAATCGCGTTCTTCTTGCGTTGTTATGGGGAACAACATTACCTATTCGACCAAACTTTTCTGAAGACCTTGAAGCCGCTGAACTTATAAATGTGTATGTTGTATTTCATTGCGTTTTGAGAATACTGAAACAATAATCCGAAAATCCTACCACACGCACAGCATTACCTTTCTATCATTATTTAGGTGACATATATCAAGACGATCTACATTCCTTAGTTCCATCTGTGGCTTACCTTTGTGAGGGTAGCGTTTGTGCAGTTTACTGGCTGCTACTTCCGATCAGTCGTTAGGAGCCCGAACTGTTTGTTAGTGCTCAGAGGAGCTGATCAACAGTCGCATAATATCGGAGTATTTGCAGTGTCATGTTGCGCATGGATAAGTTTCCTGCATGTATTTTCGGTGGGAAACCATGAAGCCACATTATGCTCTGTTCTCAGACATGGTCTAGCTAGTTTTATTGCCATTGACGACGGCTAGTGATAATTAGAGTGATCCGTTCTCTCCTCACCCTCAAAGAGAATTTCATGGAAAGCACAACAAAAAGAAATACAACTAAAACAGTAAACACCCCCCCCCAAAAAAAACCCAAAGAAACTAACCCACTCAACCTTTCTTTCTTCCATATTCGTGGTATCCGCTCTAACTTCTGCAGAGGAGAATCTTTTCTCTCGGAACCGTCGTCTGATATCCTTGACGTTTGTGAAACCAATTTCATTTCTCCCACTGCCACCAATAAATTTTTGGTTCTGGGCTATCTTTCCATTTGCTGAAAAATTCCATCATTTACATCATAGACATTCTTAATCGTTTCCCTAGCAAGGCCGAGCAACAGGCTTCGCTACTTGATTTATTTTTTTTTATCTCCCCTCATCGCTGTTGCCGACTTTCATTCGCGACACTGTCCTCTTGGTAAATCAGACCACTCTATGGTAGCTATTGATATTTCTTTCAAATCATTTATTAGACAGGAACTCCCTATTAATAAAACCTCTTCGTTACCGACAGTTGATCTGGAAAAACGAAAAGCATATTGCTTGTCCGAGAAAAAACTCTGTGATGAGATGATGAACCAATTCAGTATTGATTATAGTTCCGTATCAATATTTTCCTTACTTGTTCAAATTGGTGTAAAGAATATTCTTTTAGTAAGAAAAAATGAAGAATTTTATGCCGATCTTAATTCGGTACCCCTAAAATCAAGCGTTTGTAAAAAAAAAATGTTATCCCGGTTTTTAAACATCGACCAAAAAATCAGTGAATTATAAATTTTTATTAAAGTTTTCAGCAATTATTCAATAATCGAGATTAGGTGGGTTTTATTACCCGTGAATACTTATTTGGCCCAAGCAGAAACTTACTAGTGTTAATATATAAGTATAACATAGTTGATTTCCAACTTTCTGCTTTACTTATAGATGGGTTCAGAGACACAGTCGAATACCTGTAGCAAATGCTGATGGCACTGGGCAATTTTTCATCTACCCACACACAAATATGTGCCTTAGTTCCAACGATATAAACATGTTTTGCCATATTTAATTTTAATAGGAAGATGATTGATTCAAATTTTTGTCTTTTTCTTTTAGCCGTGAAAGATTTTATTCGAATTTCAAATGCTTCTTTTGATGCACCAAAGGTAAGAGTGGGTGGAATCGTTGATAGACAGAAATGTGCTGACGAATGTCTAAAACGGTTCGACTGCAATTCTTTTCAGACGCAATCAGGGAAGTGTTTTTTGTCAATCTATGTCCCATCGGATGATTATAAACCCAAGAAAAACGCACAAAGTGATATTTACCTGCTAATTAATTGTAAGTATTTCGTCTTATTTTTAATAGAGAGCATTTTGAAGTTCTCCTCATAACTAATTTAAAATATTAAGAAAGAAAAATCACACCGTTAGAAATTGTATAAACCATCAAAGTGCGCTATCAATTCGCGTCACATCACGCCACAAGAACAGTCGTTTATCTAAGGCAAAATAAGGCGACGGAGCTCATGTAGATTCACATTGAAAAACTTTCCTTCACATGGATTTTTAACTTGAGGTGACAACAATTTTTATTTAACTCATAGTTTGACAAGAGATGGATTCATATCTTTTCCCATAATTCATTTTTGTTAGTTTATTAAAAATGAATATATCCGTTTGCACTTTATCCAAAAGAAGACTGTTTTCGTACGCAAAACAGTAATCTCCTATAATTCTGTGTGAAAATCAGGATTCGATTTGAACCTCTAAATCGATAAATACTCATTATTTTTCGATTCTAACAAATGTCGCAGCCTATAGAATTCCAAATCATACTAATCTACAAAAATGATATCCAAAATGTTTTTAATTAATTTTTACAAGTGGGCCAATATATTTAAGTAGTGCCAACAAAAGATCGCTTTTATTCTAATCGATTAAATTGCAATGCGATTTTATCTAACATACGGCGCATGAGTAAAACAATAAAAAATGGCCATAATTATTAAATAAATTAATTCTAAATGGTTTATTTTCTTATTTCAGCAATTTATATAAAAAATCAAGAATTTATTCCTGTGAAGCATGCATCAATTATGGGCCATGACCACTTAGGTCGAATAAAAAACATAACTGTAGCCGAATGTAAAGAATATTGCCGAAAAGATCCTCGCTGCTTTTCATTTGAAGTCGGATTGATGTGTGAAGGTTGTAAGCGTTTCTACTGCGACCGCTCCGACGTAAACTTTTTAAAATTTAAAATTTACCCAAATTATTATGGATGGAGCATTTATCTATGGAATCCGTGTACGTAATAAAGAAATATTAAATTATCTCTTTCTATGATTTATGGAAACCTAATATTTATTATAAGATGTTTTAGTTTTTCTTCTTCATACAACAATTAGAGTAGAGTGCGATTTAAGGAAAGACAAAGTGGTTAACAATGTTTCACAATGTTTCGGCAGTATGTCTGTCTATGCCTGTCTTCCTCAAGTTACGTTTAAAAATACATACAAGTAAAAAAAAACAGATAGAATATACGAGTCTTTGTACAGTTTGTCCTTAAATCGAATTCTTCTTCGTTGTCATGGAGGAGAACAGCATTACCTATTAACGACCGCCGTGAACTATTCGACCATACATTCATGGAGACGTTGGACTCATAAATATGTATCCATTATTTCATTGTGTTTTAAGAATAATGAAACAATAACCCGAACATTCCACCACACGCACAACATTACCTTTCTATCTTTATTTCCATAGTAAAATGTCAAGATAAGTTACATTCTCTAGTTCCATGTGTTCAGATCTTTACAGAGCCTACATGCCACGTACACATTGTCGAATCATCCCTATTCTCTTCGTATTCTATTGGTGAGAAGGAATATCCACTCAGACATATTTTCCTAACAACTGTTACATTGCGGAACAGACACCCGAGAACATCACTACAATCTTAACTTCTTCAAGTGTAATGTCAACTACATATCTTCATAATACGAAATAATATTCTCTTAAAACCGTGAAATAACTATGTTCAGTAATCTACCTTGAGAAGCTCTGGGGTTTTCTATTCGGTAAATATTTTACTTAAATATAAAAGAGCCATATTGTCTTAAAACCGGTGAAAATTTATAAGAAATGAAAGAATGATAATACGATACTTTCGTTTGTTCTAATTCTATTTTTTGTCATTTTACAGATTTCAGTCAGAATTGCAGAAACTCTGGTCCTATGAAATATGCAAATACGAATATATTTGACACTAACCTTGATCCTAAACTTCAATCTGTGGCCAACTATAAATGTTTAATTAGCAAAGCATTTAGAAAAGATCGGAATTCATGTACAGACCCACGTAATATGCTTTTTAAAAATTGACCCAACTAATATTCTTAACACACACACACACACACACACACACACACACACACACACACACACACACACACACAAACAAACAAACAAACAAACTCTTACATATCTCAGATATGCAGATCATCTTTTGTAATAAATATTCTATTTCCTCACTGCCTGTCACAAAGTTATTGCGTCTTTATTTTTCTCTCTTTTTTCTTTAGATCCTTATACCTGCGCCAAAATAAGGAAATGCAATTTTATCACAACGGACACCAAAACCATGATTTCCCCAATACCTTTGAATGGCCAGAAAGTGCCAGTTTTTTGTGAGGGAATGTCGACCGACTTTCCGAAAGAATACATCATACTGAAGTGGCCAAATTATTTCGAAGTCCCTTTGAGAAATGTTAAAAATTCTTGCTCTGGTGTCGGAGAGAATGGGAGAAGGCGTTATAACAAAGTGCGATTCCTGCCAAAGGTAAGTACTCTCCCAAAAAGTTAAACAACAATGAACTCTTCAGTAAACAATCTCATTTCCACTTCCAAATGATTTCCTAATTACGTGAGAATTACATATCTAGGTCTTCTTTTTAATCCATTGAAAATTGTGGTCAGCGATATTAGTCTGATTGCTCTCTTACTGATGGTTAATGAGTTCAATCCTGAATGGGACCTCAGAAAAATTTCCAAGTTAAAATGATCAAATAAGGGTTGATATGGCGTAAAATCAACACGCAATTACTATTTATATTACAATATATACACTGGTGTTGGCAAAATTTCATAATCGCACTCCATAAAAAACAATTAAAAAAACAACAGAACGTTTTTTTCTTGACACCGCTTACTGTATACTCCTTCGGCCATTCTTATGGTTTTAAAAGCTATTTATAGAATTTTAATAAAATCCAAACATATGAAACAGAATTTATACATATTTTATGCATTTTCTTTGTTCTCTGGAATTGAAAACGAAATTCTTAAACACAATGTATTTATTCATAAGATTATCGAAATATGTGAACCAACTGCAAAGTAATATTTATTATTCACTATATTATAAAGAAATAAATATGAAAACAACTTTTTAGTCATAAATTTATAGAAATGTCTGTAAACTATGAAAAAGAAAATTTATATAAATATATAACGAAAAGCAATTGTTATTTTAAATAAAAAACAAATAAAAAGGAATGTATAAATTCATCCATTTTTTTTCTTTCATTTCTTCTCGTAACTTGAATTCACTTTTTACAGTTTTGATCATCTGGATTGATATGCATTTGTTTTTCAAAATTTATAACTACAGTTGATTGTCATTATGCGTTTATTTAAATGATTTTGTTCGCAGTTTGTAAATCGTAAATATTGCAATGCAGTTGGTGCATATATTTTTATAATCATGTAAATATAAAATTATTCTGATGAGTAAAACATCTATTAAATAAGTGGTGTTTTAACATTTCTGTTGTCATTTCTCGAAAAATATTTTAAAAATCCAGTTTCGTATGTTTGGGTATTATTCAGATTCTATAAACAGCATTTTAAACCAATACAAATTATCGATGGAATATAGAGTAATATCGGTGTCAAAAGTTTTGACACAGCGCTCGTTGTTTTATTTTTGGCGTTTAAGAATGTTAAAGTTTGCGCTGGAATTGATAGACGAGATAGATTTTGTCATCGGTTCCGAAGAAAAAAATTAAAATCCGAATGCTGCCTTTCAAATCAAGATATATCAGTGTTTTTGATTTGCTCATAAGTGACAGACTTGGAAGTTCGGCAAAAACATTAGGCGTGGGATTGGGGGAGACGGATATTCAAGGAAGGATTGAGATTTTCCAATTTAGATATAAGACTTCCTCAACAAAGATATAAACAAAAATTATTTACATATATACTAATGTAAATTCTGTTAGTAAGGAAAAAAGAACAGTAATCACTTTTGTTAGCTAAGCAAAGAAAATCATACTTTGTTGATATCCATACTAGTTCGACTCATTCACCTGGTGAACAAGGTTTGTTGAATTGATTGGCTGAAGCGTTGGTTTTAACAAAAGCAACTGCAGAAACAAGGGCTTGGAGGATCTGGACAATTCTGCTTGAATTTTTCTCAGTTATAGACAATGCCTTTTCTTCCATTCTGAAGACTGTTTTGTTATTGTTTGTCTTTACAGAAAATGGCTCTGGATCTCAGTGATAAAAAGTTCACTACGTTTGAACCATTAAACACCGGAGATGAAAAGTATCCTAATGAGGCAAACCTGACGGTTGATCTGAGGGACTCAGGGTTTATTCTCAGTGAATGGGTAACTAATTTTGATTCATACGTTACATATTTATTAACTGGATTATGCATCTATATTTCCCATTTTTTAATTACAAACATTTTATTGTACCGCTTTAATAAATCCTAATAGAGCTGAAATGATCTTTTCCTCATGCATCAAAGTTTTGCTAGTAAGAAAGTTAAAACTATTTACATTAGTTACATGCAACCTATTCTCATTTTTGTCGTCATCATTATAATAAGGTTTCAGCTGTTGTGACTTCGGGCCTTCATCAGGTGATTGTCGATCAGCATAAGCTTCAGTTTAATTTTAAAATGAACACTTTATTTAACCTGGTTTGGTACTGTTCAGTTATTGCTCGTTCCGTTTTCCCTAAATTCAATTAAACACTGCCTGGTCTAGGATTTGAACTACCAGTTGCGATGTCATCAAATTTACAAACTAAATTTTTAACCTCGGATTCAACGTTATGACAGTAATAAAAATAATAATTAATGACATATTCCGTATGTAAATAATATGAATATGGTTAACTCCTCATCCCAGAAATGCAAACAGAAGATAAAACTCTAAAGAATTAAAAGAATTCACTTGACTCAGACATTTATTACAGGTAAACATTTCGTTTAAAACTCCTTACCTCAAATTACGGCATTATTTTCTGAATAACTTATCACGTTTATAAATGGAATAAAAGACTCTTCCTGTGCAAGCTAAGTTAACCGTGTGCAAGTCAAGGAATACACTTTCTGATCATTTCAAGATACAAACACCAAGAAGAAGCACTCCGACAATTCTGAATATAACGCAGCCATTGTAGTGACTCTTGATTTCCTCGAAGACTTTGGATAACCAATTCTTCCAGTTGTTTTTGGCAAGAGCCATGGAGATTGTCAATAGCACCATAATAATGCTGAAAATAACGCATTATAGATATATGATTCGTAATATAGACGAAAAATTCAGATATCCTATTCTTCCAGACTTTTTTGGCTGGACTATTAAGTGCTTCATATATACAATTCTATCAGGCTTTTTGGCAAGCGTCTTCGAGATTATTCCAAGCGTTATAATAATTTCGAGTTTAAAGTAGTGATTGTAATACTTGTTACGTCAAATATCCAATTCTTCCATTCTTTTTGCCAATTATCTCCGAAACCTTTTTTAAGTGCTCTACTAATAACGAAGTTATTGTAATTATATGATTCACGATATTAAAGAAGAATAGCATGCTCTTTGCTTTTTATTGCAGTCATCTTGGGAAACTACCAGTGATTCGGCTAACGTTGTTTCACTTCAAATATTCAACGGCTCTCAGATGGCTAAAATCAAGTGCCGTGGTGTATGTGGATCCTGCAAAAGCGAAAGTCCATTTGAAGTAATTTCCCTTATTTAATTTTTAATTTAACTGTGTCCTAATGTCTGGTTAATCTTTGGTTACATAAACGTTGTAAGTCTCTCGCTGCTCTATCGCTATTTCTCTGGAAAGTCTTCAGACGAACTACATTCCTTAGTTTCATCTGTTCAGACATTCATGGCTAAGACCCGTCGTGTCGCGCATTGCAGCGAACCACACCCATTTCTTTCGTATTTCATTGGTAAGATATAAGTTCCACTCGAGCTACTTCTTTCTACGAATCACTGCTTTGTGGATCCGACTCCCAAGACGAACCGTTCCCTATCACAACAATCTTAGCCTGTTCAAATCTAGTTTTAAGCATTATCGTCTCCCCATATTCCATTAAATTCTGTGACCCTTACTCCATGTTATTTTGCACTGACTGTTTAATATTAATAAACCCTAATCTGGTATATATGAAACTGGTATATATGAATTTCTCTCGCTCCAAAATAACAGACTGATTTAATTCAGCTTTGTGGATCCGCGAAAACCTGATTGGGAATCTACTCCTAAGAGAGTACACGAACCCACTGGTTGGGAACCTGTCAACAGCGTCTTTCGTTTCCTGTTTGTGAATTCCCAGTCCAATCGTCCAGCGTTTTACATTTTAGAAATTTGGTAGACTTCCTTAGCTTTTAAATTTAACCAGTTACTGAATGAAAGACGGCTTCTGACAGTTCATATAGGATGATTTATCACCTCAAATTTCTCAAATTTTATTCTTTCTTTTATCGTCTAGGTTAAAAAGAGCCCGTATTCCTGATTGTTTCAATTCAACGAGGTCGATTGAAGTGTATGGCAGACACTTATCGGGCCCAAGTACCTTGGAAAAACAGTAAAATAAAAACAGAATAAACAAAATTATCCATGTGTTGCGTTTTGCATTTTTTACACGACTGAATGAATATTTGAAAAGTAAGAGGAATAATAGGTAATAGTAGGTAGCGCCACCTTATTGTAGTATTATGTAAATCCTGTCAGATGTATATCAGCTGTGCTCTGAAATCTAATGTGTCAATGTGAACATTGCCTAATCTGTACATGGTAAGGGAACTAAATTATCAGACATTGAACGGTGCATGATAATAAGTGTCAGACGGATGAGATATTTATTCAATTTTCAATGTCATTTGCGTATCGCGAATACCTTAATGTGTTACGGGACTGATGCGTCGTACACACAGCTATTTTCAGAACACTGTCATTCAGGATCTGCAACCGGCTACTGCGGGATTCAACACGACGTGAATCTTTGGTACTAATGCCTGGTATTGTATTCATTCACAGCATTATCCACAAAGGTTTAACGTATGGATGACTTGATGATGTCACAATGTAGGAAACCTCGAACGAGCTTTGACAGCGCCATGTTTCCTCACCGCGGTATGACTGATGTATGTGCTCTACGCACATATGCATTGGTCAGGTGCAATCCACCCCACCGCAACGCTTTTCTAGGACATGCACTCATTTCAGTTGAAGTGAAGTTCTCACACGATGTAAAAACGGCAAGGATATTTTTGGTTATCTGATAACACTGTTAGTATATACTGGGTATAGTTGGTAATTTGTCGCCATCTTATATTTTTAATTTCGCGCATGCGCGTTGTTTGTTTTTATTTTGTCGACTGCACAGTGTAGTAGGATCAATTGAGCACCTTCTTTGAGAAATTGAGCACCATGGCGCTATTCGCTTCGCCAGAAATTTGGAAAAGGCATGCTGTACTGCTTGGTATTCGCGTCGAGTGTTTAGGTGTGAATTTGAGGACAGTTCTGAGAGTTCAGAAAGAGTTGGATGAGTCTAATAGTTATTAAGAAGATACAGCAGATTACAAAATTCACTCTTATCGTTTTGATAAGAAAAGAATCCTCGAATTTGCTGGTGAACTGCTCAGACACAACACGGAGGCTTACATCAAGTGCCTTGGGGAGGTAGTGCTGCCCTGGGTCAAGAGGGTGGCTGCTGGAAGACCCTATGTCAAGCAACAGGACTCCACACCATGCCACGCAACCAGGAGAACTCAGTCATGTCTGTCAGACAATTTCTGCGACAACATCACCCCCTTGCATAACGTCACCCAACAACCAAGGCTACAACTTGATTATTATGTGTAAAGCACAGGGACCAAAAAAACGCCTTGTAACATCACAGATGAACTGAAGGCAAGGATTATATACATCACAGATGAACTGAAGGCAAGGATTATATACATCACAGATGAACTGAAGGCAAGGATCCATTCACCAACTTAATCAAGATGACCATCCAGAATAGTTGCAGGGGTTTCCTGAGTCAACTGAAGTTCGCGGTTCATGCGAATTCGATTTTATTGAATAAATATACTCTTTAGTATTACAAGATATTTTTGAATAATTTTGGTAAATATTTGTGTCAAACAGAGATATCAGTGTCACGTTTATTTTTGCGTAATTTAGACGAAAATGTATCCATCGCAACCTCTACAGATACACGCACACACACATATACACACATATACATATGCTTGTTTGTGTGTAGTAAAAGTGATAGTTATAGCTGTATATAAAGGTATAGCAGTATTGAAATGTCACGACGTCATCGCTAATTAGACCCAGAAGAACTGGAAATGTGTATCTTAGTTCATTGAATTATGGTTCCAGTATATCGAGTAGGGTCAGAGCATGGTGACCCCAACAGCCCAACGATTGTAGTTATCAAGAAGATACTGTGTTGGCTAGTGGGCTGACCATAATGTTGGTGTGCTGGTATCATCACCTGGCTTGAGCTGAATCCATTGTTTCGATTAAACATGTCATTGGTTAGTGACAGCTACGTTGCGTTGTGATGATTTTCATCCATTTATGAAAACTGGTCACTGTCTATTCTACTTCTAGATAATTCGATTCGTGACCCATTCATTCTAACGATTGCCACACACACCACAAGAAAACATCCGTCTTCATCCAAATAAGTACCAAAACAGCGTATTTACACGGGGCCCTAATAATACACCCATGATGGTAAACATTTCTGGATATATATCTACAAATACATGTTTTTACAAAAATATATAAAAACTTACAATGATATGAAACACCTTAGATGTGGCACAATGCAGAAAGTGTGTAGCATCCAGTGATGTTCGAAATCACTACTCAGTAGAAATTGCCCCTGTGAAAACTGTAGCACCAGGCACAGTACCTCACTAAGTCATCGCTGACTGAACCCGGAAGGACTGGAAACGTGTGACTTACAACAATGAATTATGGTTCCAGTTCTTTTGAGTAGGGTTAGGGATTGCCGACTCCATCGGATCATGGCCGCCAGTTATCAAGAGGATACCATATTGGCTAGTGGGAGTTCCATAATGTTGGTGATGGGTATGGCAATGTGGCAATTCACTGATTCGTCTGAATACGTCATTGATTGGTGACAGTTACGTTGATTTTTAATCATTTACATATACCACGACATGAACCGGTTATTTTAGCCGGATAATGCATTATTTCATGTCGTGTTAATCCCGTTTATCTTTTTTCCTTTCCTCAGTCCCCCATATAGCCACTGCTGTGAATGAATACAATACCAGGCATTAGTACCAGAAGTTCAGGTCGGTTAACATTACACGTGTCCCTTTTTGTTGAATCCCTATAGTCTTTTCTCTCACATTCAGTCTCTGTAACTCCCTGTGTACTAGTGGAATACCCGCTTTGCCTGGGGTGAAATTAATAAAAAAAGGAAAAGAAATATGAACAGAACGAGTTAGATATGAACAGACTATGATAGACAGGCAGACAGACAGACAAATAGATAGATAGATAGATAGATAGATAGATAGATAGATAGATATTATCAAAGGAAGATAGAATGATATATATGAAAATTCGTCGATAAATCTAGACAGTTGGAGATCAGATATTTTACATTGAATGTTCTTTTTAACATTAAAACCGCGTTTCTCTTGTAGGTTAAAAATTTGAAGTTAAAAATAACAGTTATAATTGAATATGAGAATTTATATTAAGATGGCCAAAAAGGATCAGTTGTTGCTAGAATGATAAGCTTTAATACACCATATGTTATGCCATTTATAGTTTATGTGATCTTCATTTTCAGTTTAAACATATTAGGTTAGTCCCAAAGCATATGGAAGTGGGGAATACTTTACAAAACCAAATCAATATTACGCATGCGGTGAACAACATTTCAAGAAGAATTGCTCCTTTAAGAAAAAATGTTTCGACTGTGGATATGTGGGATACGAGAGTTGGCGTTGTAAAGTTATAAAAAGTCAAATTTCAAAAGTACTCTAAACGTAGCGTCGGCGACAGACAACGGTAAAAAGTTAATTTATAACTGTAAAAATAAATATAATGTTTCATTTAGACACTGGGTCAGATTTGACTATTATAAATAAAGAAACGTTGGAAAGAATCAGTAAACCAATGTTAATATTACAAAAAAACAAACAAACAAAAAACAACAAAAAAACAAAACAACAACAACAAAAAACAAACAAACAAACAAAACAAACAGGGGTGGGAAACGGTGATGGCTAAAGCATTCTTGATGGAAAGAACTTACAACTATTCAGAACAGATTGGATGCATTTTTTCAGTTTATGGGATTTGCCCATAAACTCTTGTAATAAAGTGGATGGCTCCTTTAGTAACTCTGAAAGGCTAAAAACAAAAGAATTGAGAAAAAAACAATAACAAAAAAAAATAACTAATTTTCCGGAAGTGATTTTCTGAAGGTTTAAGAAATACACAAAACTTAAGGCTAAGTTCCAGTTAAAGTAAAATGTGGTACTAATTTTTAGACCAAAGAAGAATGTACCTTTTCTAGCTCTGGAGGAATATTTGAGCGAAATCATCGACAAAAATCTGACCGAACCATAGCAACTGCGATTGAAAATACGCCCTCTCCAACAAATGGGTCATTTTTACAAGCATTTGTAGATTATGCAAATTATTATGCTTTTTATTCCAAACATGCATTTTTTTGCATGCACCATTAAATAATTTACTAAAAAAGACTCTAATTGGAATTGGACGGCTGAATGCCACAGATGATTCGAAAAAAATAAATATATTTTAACGTCGGACTTGTTTTGCATTTTGATCCCAAATTAGAAATAATCAAGGCGAGCGACACTAGTAACTACGGTATCAGTTACATTACTTTTTTTTGCATCAGCACAAAGATGATTCTGTAATAGCCATAGCACGTGCGTTAAGAACACTTTTATCGGCTGAGAAGAATTATGGCAGATAGAGAAATAGGCGTCGGGGATATTTTTTCTGGTAAAAATATGCACGGTGGAGGGTTTACCCTACAGACGGACCACCGTCTTTAGATATCTATTTTCGGGTCGTAAACGGGTATCCCAACACATACAGTGAATCGACTACAGCAATCGGGCACAATTCCTGTTGAAATACAATTTTAAAATAGAATTCCTACTATCAAAAAGAAAAAAGCTAAGTCACGCAGATGGTTTGTCGAGACTCATACCTAAATTTTGAGAACCTTTACGAGATACGGTAATTGCAGTGCTAAGAGCTGAGAATGAAATTAAGAACGTTCTTTGCAATACCGTATGTGATCTATCAGTGACACTGGATGAAGTTGGAATAAAAACTAAGGTGGATACTTTTATTAGAGTAAAAAAGAAGCAAATAAGGTGGAAATTGAAGGAGAAAAATAAAATAGAATCGAAAACTGACAGTGACTATTTTCTCAAACTGCGATGAGGTCTTAATGTATGGCGAAAGAATAGTAATGCCTGCATCTTTTCATAATATAAGATGTTGAAAGAATTTCATACAGGCCATCCAGGTATCTCTAGAATTAAATTCCTCATGTGCAGCTATGTCTACTGGCCTAATATTGACATAGATTGGTAAAAGTATGCAGAGGTTGTAACATGACAGCAATAACAGCATCAGTTAAATTCCATATTTGGCTAAAGACAGACACACCGTGGTCGAGGTTACACATCGTTTTTGCGAGGCCAATAATCGTTGTCGACTGTTTTTCCAAATGGCCAAAAATTTAATTCAAGATACCAACTTCTACAATTACAATAAACTTCTTGCATGAATTATTTGATTCGCACAACTCCACGCATTTCACTGCTAAAGAGTTTGAAAGTTTTGTATAACCTTTGCGATACAAGATATCAAAACTCTCCTTACCACTCAAGATAAAATAGGCAAGTAGAACGCTTCGTCGATACATTCAAAAAGTGCATTGAAACCCCAATGGAGTTGAAACTAAGGATATATTATTACAACAGTTTTTACGTGTATATCTGGTGAGACCTAATGATTACAAGGTATCAGTTATGTCACTGGCATAAGGAAAATTCGATCGGTTATTGATAAGCTGCTCCCAAATATAAAAAGGTCGTTCGGAAGAACATTGGCAAATAATAATTAAATGAAGATTAAACAGATACATACTGTTATAAATTGCTGTAAATTTTGATCTTTAATCAACGATATATAGAAACGTTTGTTTTAAATCTACACAGATTGACAACTATCGCTGTTCGAAATCCCTGGAGAATATCTGTTTGCTGATGTCGACAGGCAAAACCTCCGACAAGTGATATCAAGAATACTATGTTTTTATATTTATATGTATTTATGCACATAATAATGTATTTATATGAATATTTATATGCTTGTGTGGGGGTTTGTTTTTGTGCATGTGTATGTGTACATAATATATTCATTTAAACAATTTTTGATTACGATATATATATATATATATATATATATATATATATATATATATATATATAATAATAAAAAGACTTAAACACTAATATTCCATGGTCATAATTTATTCCATTGGAATCGTAAGAACGATCCAATTCATCAGACATACAGATTCAAAAAGAAAACGGAACAACGACTCCGGGAAAAATTGGTGAGAGTATGTGTGAGAGTGTGGGGGGACCTGTGATCTATATAGAGGGGTAACAGACGAGAGACAGGGAGGTCCGAAGGTGGAGAGGGCATTAAAATCTAACAGAGGGAGGATTTAAAGAGGGGTTTCAGTGAGAAAAGGGTGCGTATTTTCAAAGATATACCGGAAGAGTGTACATTTCTTGGCGACACACACACCCCACAGGCGATAAAATCTTATACTCCCTCCCAGACCCCTACAACGCATACGTACACACACAATACACACACATCTATATATATATATATATATATATACATCTACCTCTGCACGCCTAGGACAGCCGGTTTCAAAACCAATGCTAAATTCGCTATAATGAGATAAAAGAAAAGTTTAGATAAGATAACATGAGAAGGATTTTAGGATTCCCTGAAGTTAAGTGGAGACAGCGTTCGGAAACATATTGTCAAGCCGGGCCAAGTCATAAACCAACAATCTCTGCCCCCATAAATTTATCGGACTGGCTAAATGATTCTCGGGCGGTCTGTTTTCATCCCGCCCCCATCCCAAATAACAACCCAAACGAGACCGTTTGACCAACACAAGGAATTTTGGGGAAATCCCGCTGACAAGATAAAAGACAGATGAAAACCTACAGACAAAATATTATATCCTTACTCTATCCTGGACATCGAGTTCTACCTGGATCATATCCTCTTGGAATTATTTTTATACATATATGTATGTGTATATATAATTGCATATGTATGTGTATATTCACCACTAATATTGTCTATATATATATATATATATATATATATATATATATATTGATACATGTTTCATTAAATAATATAGAAAAGTGTTGTCTATTCATTTTATGTAAATTCTTTTCATATCGTCTGATAAACTTAATAACATTATCATTAAACGAAGAAAGAAAATCACAATATTGATACATTTTTTAAATTTTATCTAAGCTTTCGGCTTAAATAAGCCATTATCAAAGATGACAATTACATTACAATACATTAAGCAATACACGGACAACACAATGATGATAGTCTGTTTCTGCTTACATGGAAGATTTCCAAGCAACGACAAACTCGTGCATACAAGACGCTGGAAGCGAAAATCACACCGAAGCTCATGACGTCACACATGACCACGCAAGAGTGAAAACGAGAAGTATTAAGTATGGGAAGCCGTTGGTATAAACCAATGGCTTCTGTTATCAATTATAGGCATTTAAGAATATTTGTAGAGATTTCATAGTTTATTTTGTTCAGGTTAGGTTTCAACTGTTTTATGTATATAGCTTCATGAATTTTTAGTTTCTGTTTATTGTATTCGTGTTTAACTATATACATACATACATATATATATATATATATATATATATATATATATATATATATATATATATATATATATTAGGAAATGGATTAAATCCGACATATTGTAATTTTTAATTTATTTTGTTTAAACTTTTTTATGATGGATATTAATATTCTCATTGTTCCTGAGAAGATTTCTCGAATATTCAGGACAGCAGATGTAGTTGGATAAAAATACTGTTTTAATTTTTAAAAAAAGATCTTCTACTCAAATATGAATATCCATAAAAAATAACGATTAAACAAAATAAATTAAAAGTAAAAACATGTATTTAATCCATTTCCTAAAAATAAATTTCTTTCTTACGTTAGGATATGATGCAGAACAGAGATGGATGTTTCTAGAATCGGCAAAGGGTGTATTTTCAAAAACCAATATTTGGGCTTTGTTTGACCGGAAGTCCTACGTGTACGAGCGCTTAAGCACGTAAGATCCAATGACGGTCCCCCACAGAAGATGCAGGTTCGTATTTCTGCCGCAGAACTCATATTTTTCTGACAAGATTCCCCTAATATTCAGGTCGGTAGATGTAGTTGGATAAAAATTAGTTTAATTAAAAAACAGAGCTTCTACTAGAATATGACTATCCATGAAAAATAACGATTAAACAAAATAAATTAATTTTTAATTTAATTTTCCAATTTCATCAAGGTTTGAATTCGGATCCAAATTGTGAATAAAATGTCCAAATTCCACGGTTTTGTGCAATATTGTCGAGTACTTTCGACTGACACGGTCATTACCAAGAAGTAAATATCGGTATCGCAATCAAAAATGTTAAAGATAAATCCCGCTATTTCTTTGCTTGTTACATTTCTAATTTAAATATGCATATAATACATATACATGCGTATGTATAAGCGAAGAGATCATTTAAATCTTGATAATGACTGAGACGATCGATCTCGAAGAAAAAGTTTGATTCTGACAGTTTCTCCACAACATTCATTAGAATGTGCATTTTTTTCAGAAATTAAAAAACAAAAAATATTACAGATATTGTCTGTCGAATTTAATCAAACTCGTCTGAATTTGAAATAGGTCATTTTTCCTTATATATATATATATATATATATATATATATATATATATATATATATATATATATATATATATATTTGTGTATTTAGGCAGCATATTTTCATTCAAACAGGTTTCGTTAAATAATTAGACATACTATTTTATTTTAATCCCTTCGCGGCCACGGATCAATTTCTTCGTAGCTGTAGAATATTGATTAAGAAAAATACCAAAATTTTTTTCGAATAATTTTTATTTTCTCAAGTACTACCTGAAGATGGTCTCAGATGTCGTTTTAAAACTAAAATAAACATAGTATGTATAAAATATCTAACCAAACCTGTTTGAATGATATATATATATGTATATATATATATATATATATATATATATATATATATATATATATATATATATATATATATATATATATATATGTGTGTGTGTGTGTGTGAAATTTGCTATGCAACGATAACGATCGCGGAATAGCGGACGTAGATCGTAAATTCGTAGGCTTAAATGCATTGTAATCTGTTCTGACTGGTTTGAAATGTAATTTTATTGAGTGTGGGTTGCTTTGTTTTAATGTAGATGGCCTCTAATATCTTAAGTTTCTTTTTACTGTGTGTATGTGTGAGTATTGTTGTGTTATAAAGTAATATCTGTCTAATATTGTGTCTAATATTGTATATATGTTATGTTTTTCTAAAAATGTTGTTTAATAAAAAAGATCCGAAATATAATTGGTAAAGCTACGGGAGAGAGTGGTTGTAGTAAAAACAATGTATGTAGTAAGTGTATTATTAGTATCAGAGTTTAAATATCTCTCTCTCTCTCTCTCTATATATATATATATATCTATATCTATATATCTCTCTCTCTCTATATATATATATATATATATATATATATATATTCATAATTTAGTCAAATATAAACAACGTTTGCGTAAGACACTAATGTTATTAAAACAAATAAATTTCGACATTAAATAATTCAACGTCGGTTGATATATCGTCAAATATCGTCAAATACATCAACCTAACGGTTATTTCTTTTTGTTTGCTCTAAGCATATTTACTTATATATTTATTATGTAGCGGCTCAAATCCTCACTTTTCAGATATGGCAGAGTTCAAAAAATTTAGGCGGGCATGTGGGTGATGAATTATTTTCAACCCTATAATAACTTTACCATAGAAGAAACGTTGTGAGCCTTTCACTGCCTTTTTGCTATTTACATGTCAAATGCTCAGTCGAGCTACATTCTTTAGACTCACCAGTTCAGATCTTTACACATCCGACCCGCCATGACACGCATACAGGGTCAGCTTATTCTTCCTTTCGCATTCTATTGGAAAGGAAGTTCAACATAGACAGCGTCTTTACAAGAACTGTTTAAATGTGTACACCTTTTCTTTCTGTGTGTCTGTGGGGGGGAGGGAGAGAGCGATAGTGAGAGTGAGAGGCGCTATGGATAAAATGTCGTCTAAATTACGCTAGAATGAAAATAACACTGACATCATATTTTAACAGGTGTATTTGCCAAAATTACGCAAAAATATCTTGTAAATTTATTCGGTAAAACCGCCATTAGCTTCAACTACGGTCTCCAGACGACTTCGAAATCTCCTGCAACTCTTCCGGACGGTCTTCTTGTTTAAGTTGGTGAGTGCTGCCATAATCCTTACCATCAGTTCATCTTTGGTGCTGCAAGGTCTTTTGTTGACTCTCGATCAACTGCGCCCCACACATAATAATCAAGGGTGTTGCAGTTGGGGAGTTAGTTGGCCAGATATATGGGGGTGATGTGGCCGTAGAAATTGTCTCATAGCATTGACTGGGTTCTTCTGCTTGTGTGGCATGGTACAAAGTCCTTTTGACAGAAATAGGGAATTACAGCAGTCAAGCTCTTGACCCACGGCTGCACTGCCTCCTCAAGGCACTTGATGTCGGCCTCCGTGTTGAGTTTGATGCCCCCAGCAACAAATTCGGGAGTTCTTTTCTTATCAGAATGAGATTTTAAAGCTGTCGTACATTCGTAATCAGCATTAGACCATTCCAACCGTTTTCGAATCCTCTGCACTGTCCCCAGATTGACACAAACACTCTGAAATGTTTGTATTGGAGCTTCCGGTGTGAATGCTAAGCAGTACAGCATACCGTTTCCAAATTTCTGGCGAAGTGAATTGCGTCATGGTGCTCTTCTTCTAAAAGATTGAGCTCAATTTACCTTACTATACTGTGCAGTTGACAAAATCAAAAACAAACAAGGTGCATGCGATAATTTAAAATGTAAAATGGCGACAATTTACACAACGAACACACACACACTCTATCTCTCCCTATATATATATATATATATATATATATATATATATATATATATATATATATATATATATATATATTATATATATATATATTTTTATATATATATATATATATATATTTATATATATATATATGTATATATATATATGTATATATGTATATATATATATATATATATATATATAAATTTAAATATTATATATATATATATATATATATATATATATATATATATATATATATATATATATATATATATATATGCGTGTACAAGCTTTAGATTTATTATTTTTCGTGACATTAATTCTCAATATTTTCGTCTTTTGGTATGAATTCTTACTCATTTTCGAAATAATAATTCATGTTTTATGACTTTGGCTTTATGATCAATATATTTATCAATATTTGTTTTTCTCTCTATAAGAACATGTGTCCGATATAAAAGATTGATTGTTTTGTGAAGCGTTAGTCTTACGACACCTGGTCACCATTTCGTTTCGCGTCAAAATGAAATGCTTAGAATTGTCGTTTCTAATCATTTTTTTGCTTTGTCTTCACGATGTGAAATCACAGTGTAAGTAAAGAAATGTTGTCTATGAATTATTTTATCATCATTCTATTGGCGTATGTTGTCTTTTATTGAGTTCTGTATCCATCTTTTCCTTACATTTTTATCTTGATCTAAAGGATAGTTTTTCGAATTGAAAAATAACAAAGAATTTTTATGTTGATCTTAAATCCGTACCTTCAAAACCATGCGAATTTCGATAGTTATCGCAAAAAATGGTAGCATTTTTTCAAAGAATTAAAAAAAAATCAGTAATTTATCCGAATTCACTGACATGTTCAGCATTTATTCATCATGAACTTTATAATTTCTCCTTTTTATGTTTCAGTTTTGTGGAAGTATTTTTCAGGTCTTTGAAACCCAACCTTTATTTAACTAGTGGCTCATACATACTTGTGAATTTTGGATGTTACTAATATTTACATGAAGGAACATCCAAAATGAAGCTAAATCTATATATAAAATTCTGTGACTTCTGTCATTTCGTCCGTCCGTCTCTCACTCCCTCTAAGACAACCATACATTGACCGATCGAAACCAAATTTTGGGAGATCTGCAAAGAGGTAAGGGAGTACAAAGTACAATTTGCCTTACGAGTATTGCTGAGTACAATAAATTTTCGTTAATTCTTTTTTTTTTAAATTAAATATTTTATTATTTAACATAAAATAAAAGAAAAAGAAATTTTCTTGAGAAATATTGTTTACCACGAAATCCATTAAAATTAAAGAAATCATTAAGCAGCGAAGTATATTTCCCAAAAATCAGCTTGTTCAAATTTCATCGATTGGTTTGCGAAATTGAGCGAAACGTAGAGTTTGTAAATCTCGACAAAAATGTTAGCGATAAATTTAACAATACTAAATACTGTGGGGATTTCACACACTTTAGTCCTTGAAAAATACGAAAAATAAGTTATCAAAAAATACACTTGTTTTTCTATCAACGAATTGTGAGTTCTCATTCAGATGAGCCCTGTTTTATTGTCATGCAATGAAGAGGCTTATGATATCCACTTTGCCTTTTCGACTCTATTAACAGGGAAACATGGTAGGTGACAAGTGACAACGAGATAAGATTAAATCCAGCCTCAATGATAACCCAATGTTATTGTCACGCGTTTTCAAACTGGGTTTATTAACCAAAATAAACCCATTCGTTATTCCTCGAAAAGGATCAACGAGGAATAGTGTCCTCAACATTCAAAGATCAACACCGGTTACAATATTGTCCCCCTGACCAGGGATTTCATAAAAGAATGGAAGTTGTCTAATAATTACATATAAAGTAAAATAATAGTACAATATATTGATTGACTATTCTTGGTCCCGTTGTTTTTACTCTGCCCTTTTTTTTCTTCCAGTGGGACAGATACATTTCACTTATCCGTAATTTTGAGGGATGGCGGGAGGTCTGTCTGTAATGCTTGACCGCTTTATTGCGCTAAAAGTGACCGGGACAGATATACAGGATGGCATCTGCTAAGAATGCTGATCGGACAGGACAAGTTTTGCATCTACCCACACAATCAGTTGTGTTGGTTCTAGTGATAAGAAAATGCGATTTGCTATAGTTTATTTTCATGAGAAAATGTATAAATAAACTTTCTGTCTCTTTACTTTTAGCCTTGAATAATTTCGTTTTCATGTCAAATGCTTCTATCAATGCCCCAGCGGAAAGATGGGGGCAAATCGTTGATAAAGAGAGATGTGCTGATGAATGTTTAAAACGGATCACCTGCCATTCTTTCGAGATGGAATCAGGGAAGTGTTTTTTCTCAAAGCATGCCACTTCGGATTATTATAGACCTAGGGTGAACCCACAAAGGGATTTTTACCAGAGAATTGATCGTAAGTATTTCGTTTTATATTATAATGCACAGCATTTGGGAGAATTTTCCTTCACAACTGAAAAATAAAAATTAGTAAAACCCCCCACAAAAACACGCCATTAGAAAACGAACGTAAAGTCAAACTCCGCAATGAAATCACGTTACGTGACGTCACGTAACGAGACCCGTACCCAATCAGGATCGGAGAGGCATGAGATGTACTGCAAGCATAGCAACAGCAGGGTATCTAGGACATGATAGGCGGACGGAGGGGTACCACATGTTCTGCAGACATAGCAACTGTGGTATGTGTAGAACCAAATAGTCTGACGAACCCATCCATTTTCAGTTTGATTTTGAATTCAGTTTTGCTTCTCTTAGATTGGTTGCCACCTCAAGGAAATCGTTGTTATTTAACCCATAGCCGAGAGGATGGGGATGGCTTTATACATTTACCAAGATTATTTGTGCGAGTGTGAAAATAATTCGCAGTCGATCATTTCTTTCGATACGCTAGCCATTAGATTACTCGCCCATCCAAATTCCGCTATGCACCATTTCAATCAATACAAAATTTTCTCACGACGATTGGGAAATCAATGACAATTTCCCGTAATAATCGAGTACCCCGTATCTTTCTGGATATGACTAGAAAATAATTTTGGGTTCGACTTATTTGCATTGATTGATATAGGAAAGAATTCTGTGAAAATGATTTTCAATTCGATGATCATCGTGAATTTGAAGAAACAGAAGACGAAGCCGTGGGAATAGATAGAAATAAGAAAACCACTATAAAAAACTTCAATGATTTCAACTTGTTTAAACCGCTAAAGTCAAAGAATGATGGATGTTTGCGAAGACTTTGAGAAGCAGATCGCTTGTAACATAAACATTGGAAGAGTGAAATTAAAATCAAATCGACGTCGGACAAGTACTTTTGTCAGAAATAAATTTGTTATGATATTGTATGGAAAATAGAAGGCAATTTTCGCTTTACAGGGTGAATTTACTCACAATGTTTGTATTATATTCAGCTGAAATATATTTTTGGAATAACTTTTAAAGTCTTGATTGATAAACAGAAAGGAGGGGAAGTCATTGTAATTTTTCCGAATGCTTCTTGCATGTATCCTGCTGAATCAGAACATAAATGTGTTTAACTTTCTAAATGTTGTTGTTTCCGAGTGTTATATTCCTTTCTTGAAACAGTGACAAAAATAATTTGTAATGAATATTCTTGTAATAAATAACATCGAGTTTAGAACTCTATAATTATTATTAATAATGTTATTCACTATGATTTTTACATTACTATATAATACATGGGCAACGCTGAGTGGTCCTGATGGTGTGAAATTAAGTAGAAATATAATAATTATTTTATTAACCTTAAAAGCTTTTGTATTCTATTCAGTTAAAAGATGTTTTTGCAATAAAATTTAAATGTCTTGATGGTTGATTTGGATGGAAGAGAATTCTTTCTAATTTTTCGCAATGATTCTTAAAAGAGAGAAAATCACAATGAGTTAATTACATTAAACAGTTCTTTTTATCTGTATTTTTCATATTTGATACTCAGAGCATATTATAAACTTTTCCATTGTTTCAAATGGACAATATTACTGATGTCTCGGGTACTTTACAATGTTTGCGTTGAAATCTGTTGAGTAATGCCAAAGACCTCCCCATATATATATAAAAACATATCACTGGCATTGGTTGACTATATTTATAATGGATACATCACTGTGGAACAATGCATCGCAAGTTTTCCCTGCCAATCTATTTCTATATACATAACCTTTTGTTCTACCAAATAATAATTAATAAATTTACATATATCTAGATTTATTTTCAATTTCAATGTTTCTGCTTGAAGTAAAGAAGTTGGTAACTACCGGTATGGCTACCCTCTGGATTTAATAATTGGTCACATTCAATATCATCTTTGTTTTAATGGGTTTTACATATTTATAAGTCTACCATTCGTCCATGCATTGAATATTGCTGTCACATCTGGCTTGGTGATTCTGCTATGTACTTAGAGATTCTTCATAAAGAAGTATCTGCAATGTTATTGGTCCTGATTCGGCATCTTGGCTTCAGTCACGATCGTAATTTAGCTTCCCTGTTCTTTTTCTTTAAACATTTTCATAGCAATTGCTTTGATGAGATTCACTTTTGATACCTAGACTGTACGAATTTAAGGGCAATTCTCATTGACGGTAGGGTTTTATTTTTTACATTTGAAATGGCTAGATATAACCGTAAGTTCTATGCTAACAGCTTCTTCTCTCGTACTTCTCGCTTGTGGAACTCTATTTCAACTTCTTGCTTTCCGGACAACTTTTATCTTTAAAATTTAAATGCGATGTCAATCGTTATCTTCTGTCTTCTGAATTCCTGTTCTTTTATTGTTTTCTCTCATTAATAATGTTTTCTTTTTCTCACTTTCTTTCACGCTCAGTAACTCCTTGCGACTTAGTGGTTTTATTGTCTTACTTGGGTGAGCGGATTAAAAAAAATTATTAACTCATTCTAAACTAGTATGCTGAAACTATTTAACCCATTAGTGCATAATAGTCGAATGTTTTTAGAGAGATGGTTACCTAAAATGAAAAAAAAATGACTAAGCCTTATTAGCCAGCACGGTAAATTACGGAAAATGACGTAAATTTCCAAGAAAAACATTTTCCGAATTCATTAGTTAATATTTCTTTGCAGTGATTGTTTTATTTTGACTGGACTATTAAATTATTTCGGAGATAGCAGTTTTCGATAATAGATTCACCGAATCGATATTTGTTTACAGTCGGAATGTCTCAATGGTGGTCCCAAATCAGCCTCCATTGAAAATTTCTATCAAGAATTCGAAGAACGATTGTTTAAAGTTAACATTTTTGGTTTGTTTTTGAAATATTTCTGTTTGCATATTTTGTTTTTTTAATCAATTCGCCCCAAGCAAGGCGATAAAGCCACTAAGACGCAAGGAGGCTACTAGAAGTGAAATGGGTTGAAGAAACATTAAAAAGAACCGGAAGCCAACTGTTAAAGCGGAAACCTCTACTCCTGTTCAAAAACCACGGAAAAGCGTGAACCGTACAATGGGCTAACCTATCTACTCCTATAGAGGAACAAAAAAATAAATACATAGTATAAATTTCAGAGTTTAGACGGAGATGTTTTAAGTATTGTAATGACAAAAGTACGTGCAGACTTTAAGAAAGCTTTATTCAACTGAGAATACAAGGTTCACGTATAGTGTCCTTTTATAGTCCCAGTAAACAGAAATAGGTCTTTCAAAGAGGAGAGTAACAAAATAAGAGGTGACCACTCTTGATTATTCATAACACGTATATTGAAGTAAAATTTAGGAGCCGGAAACTCAATTTTAAACAGGAAACACGGGACAAACCTCTACTCCTGTTCAAAAGATATGGAGGAATATAAAGCAAGCAGGTATTCAGTTATGATGAGTTAGACATGTATTCATGCTTTTACTGTTTAAAATGACAAATTTCAATTTCTCCCCTTTTTCACTATTTCTCCTCTACACATAACCCTAAATCTCCAATGTAGAATAGTAATAAAAATTAAGGTAAATAATATAAGAAATGAATCAATGTGGTTCTACGTGTAGGGTTGACTCATGTGTATGTATTTTAGTAGGAGTGCAATAGGTGACGGCTTACAGATTATATTCTATTGCGATTTTAACGTAATATAAGTTGCGATATCTCCTATCAAGCTAAAATTGATCAAAAGATTAACTGCTCTAATTACCACATTTTTTTACAACTAGTTTGAAACATCTCTTCTCTCTCCGTCTACATACACGACTACAAAGTCAAAACAGTCTTTTATAAGATGACCAATATTTATTTTTATATACAAGATATTTGGTAAAATACAAATAATCCACCGTTCACTCCTAATTTTCGTCATCTTGAAGCGCTTAATTTTCCGTTCAACAGTGCCTTTGATAACATTAATAGGAAAACCGTTATCAATAAAAAATACTAGATATTCTCTAGTACCTGATCAAGTATACATGGAGAACAAATCATCAAACACGATGGACTAGGGTAGAAATCTCGTTGATCTTACGGGACTTAGGAATTCTAATGTGATAATATAAACCGGTGAACGTAGGTTTGCGATAAATGCTGGTGATGAACAAACCGACTTTACGCACAACCAAAACATTCAAGAACGGTAGAGCGCTGTCGCTCTCCACCTCCATAATAAACTGCAACGATGGATGAAGGGAATTAAGAAGGGAGTGAAAAGATATTTGGTAAAATATACGAACAATTAATCCACCGTTCGCTCCTAATTTTTCTCAGCGACAGTTTATGCTAGCAAAGGGTGGTTACAAGCCAAAAATGACAAGCATTCAAAAATAAACAGTAAGATAAAATCAGGGACGGAAAAAAATGCAACAAAATAAAAAAAAAAGTTTTATGAAAAATGTTTGCTCTTCAATAAAAAAATTAATATATCGACCTGTTATTTATTCATCCCCACCAAAAAGAAAATCTGTTTTCGTACATAAAACAGTAATATCCACTAATTCTTCATGTAAGTCAGGGATCGATTTTACACTATCGATATTATAAACAGGAACCGCCTTCTAAATCGATAAATAATAATTGTTTTTAGATTTAAAAAAATGTTGTGGCTTAAGGAATGTTTAAAGAACACTAATTTGTAGAAAACAATTTCCAATATTGTTTCCCCATTTTTGACACATGGGCTAGTAGAGCAACAAATAAACTATCCAAATTAACCCACAGTAATTAATTAAATTAACTCAAAAATCGCATTTTTAATTCATTTTTCAGCAAGACAAAAATTTATTCTCATGTCGCATTCAACAATTCCTGGTCAAGACGACTTAATTCGAAGAAATGTCGAGAATGCAGCCGAATGCCAAAACTTTTGTCGAGGAAATGCTCGTTGCCGTACATTTGAGTTAAAGAAGTGCACTGATTGTAAGAAGTTATTATGCGACCGGGGCACTGTAAACTTTCTAGACCATAAAGTGAAACCAAACAGTGCAGGGTGGAGCAGTTACTTTTTGAATCCGAGTACGTATTGATGAGAATAAATATAAAATTCTCTATTTTTTTTATTTATGCATATTGTATATGTATCATAAATTTTTCTTCTTCTTCTTAGTCTTCTTATCCTTAATAATAATAACAGTAATAATAATACACACAGGCAGAACAATCAAAGCTAATCCTCCACACATAGAGATCAAAACCACAGAAGTGTGCTTTCTCATTGACATGGCAGGAATGTAATGTATCTTGTAATGTATATTTGATGATCTTAAAAAAACTATCAGAATACAAGGATCTTGAAGTTGATATTTCAAAAATGTGGTAAATGAGGACATCAATAATTCCAGTTGTAGTTGGAGCTCTCCGTTTGACTAGAAAAAGTTCCAATAGACTCATTGAAGGGATCTCTTGTAGTACATATCTTAAAGAAATACAAAAGATTGTACTCTGAAGTACAGTTCACACATTACGAAGGGCTTTATGAATGTAAAATGTGTGATCTTAGGTTAAAAAAATCTTCAGTGGAAAAGGTCATGATGCCATTTCTGACCTTAGGCCTCTGGTTGGGACCCGGAAGGAAATGAGTATACAGAGGAAATCAAATGAAATACTACTACTACTACTACTACTACTACTACTACTACTACTACTACTACTACTACTACTACTACTACTACTACTAATAATAATAATAATAATAAATGTAAAATTATAATCGTCATTTAATTATTATATAATTTCGTTTTCACGATCTCCTCAACTGGCTCTTCATTAGAGAATGCTTTACAGAAATCGAAAAAGGTAATAATCGGTTGGTGCATGGTCAGCTGAATATGGCGGGTGGAGGTAGAAAAGATCAAGTGAGTCATATTTTTTCCTGTGTTATTTTTGTTAAAAGTAACCTTGGGTTGTCATGGAGGAGGACAACATTTTTCTATTGACGAGAACAGGACACATTTCGACCAAACATTTATGGACATATTGCAACTGATGGGTGTATAAATGTGCATTTATTATTTAATTGCGTTTTAAGAATTCTAAATGAATAATGACCTGAACCTCCCACCACACGCATATCATTACATTTCTTCCGTGGATCCCAGCTTCTGGTGTTGGTTATATAAATGTATCCTTGTCAATCCACTGCTTTTTCCATTGAACATTGTCGTATATAACCGATTTTTCATCAAATGTTATAATATATTTAAGGAACGATTAGTTAGTATAATGCATTCATCATCGCAATTGCATTACCCCCCCCCAATATTTCTGGCTCAAACTAATACATGCAGTTCAAACTTTAAATAAGTGTTACTTTCTCACTATTTCTATGGCAAATGTCAAGACAAGTTACATTCTTTAGTTCCATCTGTTCAGAACTTGATAGACACCCACCATCAATGCCTCATACACAGGTTCGAATCATCCTTATTCTCTAAGAACATGCAGAATTATAATCCGATACTTACTTTGGTTCTAATTCTCTTTTTTTCTGGCATTCCACAGTTTACGATAATCGCACATGCACCCAAACTGATTCCATCGAATATGTAAACATGTATAAATTTGATACTAACCTTGATTCTGAGATTCTGTACAAATGTTTTCGTGATGAAAATAAAGTACCAACTGGAGAAGAGGGAATATCTGCAAGAAGATGTTCAGTTCCAGGTAATATGCTTTTGAATAATTAATAGCACGCACGCACGCACGCACGCATATAGAGACTCTTTGATATATGATGTTAGATTTTACTACGCAGATCAACGTTTTCAACATGCAATTCATATTAACTATCCGATGCTGAGAAAATGTCTAGGTTTACATAATAAATCAACTGAAATAGATGTAAAGTGGGGGAGGGAATTCAAATGCTATTCCTGAAGGTTTATGCAGTACAAAGGTGATTCAAAATTTGAATGAATAACGATAGTTTTTATTATCATATTAATTTTAAGAAAAAAATGTTTGGCCAAAATTTGATATTGTAAGACATTTGCGGTAGTATCAACAAAACAACTAGTTTTATTTTCACTTACATAAGTATTTTAAAATTTGCATACAAAATGTTTTCGATTTATTCATAATTTCATTACTTCAAATTAGATTTATTGATTTATATAGCATTTAAATGAAGAGTTCTTCTTTTTTTTTAAATTTTGAAAAATATTTTTAATCATTCATATTTTATAACTTTCGGTTTACGATCAATAATGTTATCAGTATTTGTTTTGCTGTCTGTAAGAACATGTATCCGATATAAAAGATTGATTGTTTGGTGGGGCTTTAGTCTTACTACGCCTGGTCACCGTTTCGTTTCGCGTGAAAAAAAAATGATTAGAATTGTCATTGATAATTCTTTTTTTGGTTTTTAAATGTTATCTATAAATCATTTTATCATCTTTCTTTTTGGCGTTTGTTTCTTTTGGTATCATATGGACTTCCGTATCAATATTTTCATTATTTGTTTATCATGTCGTACAGAAGAATAGTCTTTTCGTAATAAAAATAACAAAGAATTTTATGTTGATCTTAGTTCGGTATCTCTAAAATCATGCAACACTTGTAAAAAAAATGGTAGTCCAGTTTTATACATTCTCCAAAAACAAGTGAATTATACGTTTTCTTAGAAATTTCCAGCAATTATTCAACAAGCGAGATTAGGTGGAGTTGTATTACCTGTGAATATATATTTGGCCACAGCTGAAAGTCGACTATTCGTGGCCAGTGTTAATACATAAGTATATAATATCTGCTTTCCAGATTAAACCTCTCCTACTTTATTAGCGATGAGGTCAGACATACAGTCTAATGTAAGTAGCAAATGCTGATGGCACTGGACATTTTTGTATCTACCCACACAGATTTGGTTGCGGTAGTTCCAACGATATAAAGACATTTTGTCATATTTCATTTTGGAAGATGACTCAATCAGCGTTTTGTCTCTTTTCTTTTAGTCGCGGATTATTTCATTTTCATGCCATATACTTCTCTCGATGCACCAAAGGAAAGATGGGGTGAAATCGTGGATAAGGAGAGATGTGCTGATGAATGTTTAAAACGGATCGCCTGCCATTCTTTCGAGATGGAATCGGGGAGGTGTTTTTTGTCAAACTATACCACTTCGGATGATCATAAACCCACGCGTAATGCAAACAGAAATTTTTACCAGCTAATCAATCGTAAGATTTTCGATTTATTTTTTAATACACAACATTTTGAGGAAGTACTCCTTACAAGTTAAAAAAAAAAATAAGAAAAAAATCAATTGAATATACCATCAAACTGCGCTATCAAGTCACGTTACAATACTTGTAAACCACTAGGATCGAGACGCCATACATGTATTGCATCCATAGTAACAGTCGTGTATTTAGGACAAGACAGGTCTACGGAGCCCATGTATCTTCAGATTGGTTCTGAATTCACTTTCCTTCTCATACATTGGTTATCACCTCAAGGCTACTATAGTTGGGAGCAGAAGAGATTGATTCATATCTTTCTCAAGATTATTGGGGTGAAGTTTCCTTAAAATTGAAAAAAGAAAAAAACACGACTTTAAAACATGCATTATGCTCTATGACTTCACTATAGGAGTCCCATAAACTATTAGTGTTGTATGTAGTTGCAGTACATGTTCTGTATATATAGCAGCTGTGGTGTGTCTAGAACCAAACAGCCTCACGTCTCCCATCCATATTCAAGCTTGTTATATTTTTTAATGACGTATAAACGGAAGCACACTTTTATAAATGTATGTAAATTTTTGTTCGTTAATTTAAAATGAATATGTCCGTTTGCTTTTTATTCAAAATGAATCTTTTCATAACCTCCCACTAAAAATCTGTCTTGGTACGCGAAACGACGTCCAATCATTCTGTGTGAAAGTCAGGAATCGATTTGACCCGCCCTCAAAATCGATAAATACTCATTATTTTTCGATTCTAACAAATGTCGCAGCCTAAGGAGAGGTAAATAATGCTAATCTACAAAAATTATTTTGTAAAATATTTTCCCTCTTTTTTTTTATAAGTTGACCAATGTATTCAAGCAGTGCCAACAAAAGAATCAATTTCATTCTAATCCATTCAATTGGAATGAGATTTAATCTAACATATTGCGCACGAGAAAACCAAAACAGTCAACAATGATTAATTCAATTTAACTCAAAAAGACGCATTTTATTACTTCCTTTTTCAGCAAACGAAGATTTTGTTTCCGTGAAACATGCATCAATTTCTGGCCATGACCATATACCCCGAATAGAAACCAAAACTATAGCCGAATGTCAAGAAAGTTGCCGAAAACATCCTCGTTGCAATTCATTTGAAGTCAATGTGGTGTGCAACGATTGTAACAAATTCTTCTGCGATCGCTCTGACGTAAACTATCCAAAATATAAGGTTTCCCCAAATTCTAATGGATGGAGCATTTATCTATTGAAACCGCGTACGTAATCATAAAATATTAACTCCTCTCTTTCTATGATTTATGGAAATCTATTTTTTATTATAACATGTTTCTTCTTCATCTGCCTCATCTTCTTCTTCATCTTCTTCTAAAACACTTACAGTAGAGTAGGATTTAAGAAAAAAAAGTGTTTAACAACGTTCACAATATTTCAGCAGTATGCCTGTCTATGTCTGTATTCCTCAAGTTATGTTTAAAAATTCATACAAGTATAAAATATATATAAGTAATATGAGTCTTCTTAAAATTTTTCTTTAAATTGCATTCTTCTTGTGTTGTTATGGAGAACAACATTGCCTATTCGACCAAACTTCTATCGATACCTTGAAAACGCTAAACTTATAAATGTTTCATTGCGTTTTAAGAATACTCAAACAATAACCCAATCATCCAACCACACCAACAACGAGCTGCATTCTTTAGTTCCCTCTGTTCAGATCTTTACAGACTCATCATGCCACATACACATTGTTGAATCACCCTTATTCTCTTCGTTTTCCATTGCTGAGAAGGAAGCTCCACTCAGGCAGATTTTACCAATAAACTGTTACTTCGGGAAACAGACTCACAAGAAGATGCTTACCCGATCACTACAATCTAAAATTATTCAAGTCGAAATTCAACCCTTATCTGTACTACATATCCTCATAATACGCAATTAGATTTATTGTTTTTCAGAGCATTAATCTGGAAAGATTTCGCGTTTTTGTAAAACTGAAGAAAATCTTATTCATTTTTAATCATTCCTAATTTATGTCATTCGGTTTACGATCAATAATTTTTGTTTTTCTGACACCCAGTAATTGTGTCCGACATAAAACTTTGATTGTTTGATTAGGCGTTAGTATTACGACGCCTGGTCACTGCGTCGTTTTGCGTCAAAATGAAATGCTTAGAATTATCGTTCCTAATTCTCTTTTTGGTTTGTATTCGCAATGTGGAATATGAGTGCAATAATAGAAATATCAGCATATATATATATATATATATATATATATATATATATAATACCAATTTGCAATTTGTAGGGATTATTCCAAGAATAACTTTAATCCAATGAGAGCTCAATATAAGTTACGCAGCAATATAATGATAAATAAAGAAAACCATACAATCCTGTTATCTGTTATAATTTATTTCATGAATATAAAAATATTCATCTCTTCAGACCGAATATTTTTAAGAAAAAAAAAATTCGATCTGTAGAGATGAATATAAAAATATTCATGAAATAAATTATAACCGATATGGATCTTTAAGCTTTTCTTTATTTATCATTATATATATATATATATATATATATATATATATATATATATATATATATACATATTAGATTGGTGCATAATTATAAAGCGTTTTTAAACAATATTTATTATGAAAAAAGAAACATAACATTTCAACAATAACATTTTTAAATGAATATGATTGACACGCATTTTTACAACGGGAAAATAAAATAATATTTTTATTAAAAATGTACCAAAACAATTTTTATTAACAAATAACTCGCCTACAAAAACGCCTGATAATTAGGCACCAAGCCATTATATATATCTATCTATCTATCTATATATATATATATATATAATGGCTTGTGCCTAATTATATATATATATATATATATATATATATATATATATATATATATATATATATATATATATATATATATAATGGCTTGGTGCCTAATTATCAGGCGTTTTATTTTATTTTAAATTTTCATTAATGACCTACTCGATGACATCAGCTCGCAACTTGGCATCTACGCTGATGACACAACGATTTAGTTCTGCCTCGATACTAAGGATGATCAGTTTGACAAAGTCAAAATGGCAGCCAATGTTCAAAACGACCTCAACCTGTGTCAAAAAGATGGCTTCTTAACTTTAACGTCTCCAGAAGTCAACATCTCTTCATTAATCATCTGAGAGACCCCTCTCTGTCTTCCTTAAGCATGGCTGATGCTAACCTTAAGAAAAATGACTCGTTACGTCTTCTCGGGCTAACGTTCTCACCTGACATGAAGTGGAAAGACAATATTGACTCTATTCCTAGGTCAGCTGCTAAGAAAGTGCACTTTGTCGTGCGAGACAATTTTTTCCTCTCGAACCTCTCTTGCATATCTATGTCTACTATTCGTTCATGCTTAAAAATATTGTTTATGCTCCGGTGCCCTTGCTATTTACCTTGGGGTCCTTGATAAAACCAAAGAAGAATCATTAATATTATTGGTCCTGATCTGGCAAGTCGACTTCTGTCTCTTTCCCACCGCCGTAAGGTTGCCTTTCTGTGTCTTTCTTTATAAATACTTTCACGGTAATTTTTCAAATGAGATCTTCGTTGTGGTACCTTGAAATTAAACGCAGTACTAGAGATTTTATGAACTTACAGTTGAGATGGTTGATTTAGCTGTAAGTTCTGTGTTAGCAGCTTCTTTTCTCGCACTTCTCGTTTGTGGAATTCCCTTCCGGATTCATTCATTCTAGCCAACTTTAATCTGCAGAAATTTAAATGCAATGTCAATCGCTATCTATAGTTCTTACGCTTTTCTCTTTCCACTCATTATTAATGTTTCTGTTCCTGATTCTTCCACACCCTGCAATCCTTTGAGTTTTAGTGGTTTCACTGCCCGGCTTGGGGTGGTACCGATTACATAAAATGTTATATATCAATAATTGTATCATCTTCTTTTAGCGTATGTTGCTTTTAGCACCATGTGGAGTTCTATAACAATATTTTCCTTACTTGTTTATCTTGTCGTAAATAATAGTCATTTAGTAAGAAAAAATAACAGAGTTTATGATGATCCTAGTTCGGCACACTCACAACCATGCGCACGGAAGAAACTTGCAAAATAAATGGTAGCCCGGTTTTTAAACATCGACCAAAAATCAGTGAATTATACGTTTTCACTGTAGTTTTCACAATTATACAACAATTGAGATTAAGTGGAATTCTATTACCTGTGAATACTTATTTCGCCCAAGCAGAAACTTATTAGTGTTAATATATAAATATATAATAGCTGATTTCCAGATGAAACCTTCCCACTTTACTTAGCGATGGGGTCAGACATACAGTCAAATGCCTGTAGCAAATGCTGATGGCAGTAGACAATTTTTCATCTCCCCGCCCACACAATTGGGTTTGTTAGCTCCAACGGTATAAAGATGTTATGCCATATTTCATTTTAATGAGAAGATGATTCACTCAAATTTTTGTCTCTTTCTTTTAGACGTGAGAGATTTTATTCGAATTTCAAGTGCTACTTTTGATGCACCAAAGGTAAGAGTGCGTGAAATCGTCGATAAACAGAGATGTGCTGATGAATGTATGAAACGGACCAACTGTCATTCTTTCGTGATGGAATCAGGGAAGTGTTTTTTGTCAAAATATTTTACTTCGGATGATTATAAACCCAGGAGAAAGGCACAAAGTGATATTTACCAGCTAATAATTTGTAAGTTCTTCGTCTTATTTTTTAATACACAGGATTTTGAAAAGGTTTTCACAACTAATAAAAAAAAATAATGAACCAAATCACACCGTCAGAAATTGTATATATTAGGTTGGTGCAAAAATAATGTCGTTTTTTGACGTTCAACTTCATGTGAGAAAACGACATTATTTTTGCACCAACCTAATACCATTGCACAATTAAGTCGTGTGACGTCACGTCACAAACCCGTAACCGCCCAGCATCAATAAGCATTACATATACTGCATCTATAGCAACAGTCGTGATAATAAGGCAAGACAGGCCGACGGAGCCCATGTATCTTCATATTGGCTTTGTATTCATTTTCCTTCTCAAAGATTGGTTGTCACTTCAAGGTAACCACTGTTATTTAACTCATAGTTGGGGGCCGAAGAGATGCATTCATATCTTTCCCAAGATTATTGTTTGTGAAGTTTCCTTAAAACTGAAAAAGAAGAAAAAAACACGAATTAAAATACACATTATGACATCATGACTTAATTTTAGGAGTCCCATTAGGTTTGTGGGAGCATTACATGTTCTGAAAACATAGCAGCTGTGGTGTGTTTAGAACCAAATAGCCTGGCGGTGCCCATCCATATTCAGGCTTGTTTTATTTTTCAATGAAGAATAAACGGAAGCATACTTTTATTAATTTATATAATTTTTTGTCAATAAAAAACGAATATATTGGTTTGTTTTTTATTCAAAATAAATCTTTTAATAACCTCCCACCAAAAAGTCTATTTTCTTACGCAAAACAGTTATGCCTAATAATTCTGTGTGAAAGAAAAGAATCAATTTGACCCGATGTCTAAATAATGCTAATCTACAAAAATGATTTCCAAAAATGTTTCTCCACATTTTTTTTACAAGTGGACCAATGTATTTAAGTATTGCCAACAAAATAATCCCTTTCATTATAATCGATTATATTACAATGAGATTTCATCTAACATGAGCAAAACAATCAAAATTAGCCAACAATAATTAATTAAATCAACTCAAAATGGCGCATTTTCTTACTTCATTTTTCAGCAAATCAAGAATTTATTCCTGTGAAGCAAGCAACAATTCCTGGCCATGACCACTTAGGCAGAACAGAAGTCCGGAGTGTAGGCAAATGTCAAGAAAAATGCCGAAAAAATCCTCGTTGCCATTCATTTGAAGTCAAATTGGTGTGCAAAGGTTGTAACCGTTTCTACTGCGATCTCTCCGATATAAACTATCCAAAATTTCAAGTTTACCCAAATTATTTTGGATGGAGCATTTATCTAGAGAATCCGAGTACGTAATGATGAAATTATATCTTTCTATGATTTGTGGAAACCTATTTTTCTTCAATTCTTCATCTTCTACTTCTACTTCTTCCTCTACTACTACTACTACTACTACTACTACATCACCACCACCATTAAAAATAAAGTGGGATTTAAGAAAAGACAGTATTTTAACAATGTTTTAAGATATTTCAGCAGCATGCCTACCTTCCATCACTTATGTTTTAAAATGGATACGTGTATAAAACATAAAAATACGAGTCATTCTAGAATTTTTCCTTAAATCGCATTCTTCTTGCGTTGTCATGGAGGAGAGCAACATTGCCTATTGACGAGAGTCGTGAGGTATTCCACCAAACTTTCATGGAGACATTGTACCAACTGGACTCATAAATGTGTATTTATTATTTCATTGCGTTTTAATAATACTGAAACAATAACCCGAACATCCTACCACACACACAACTTTAAACTTTTTCTCTATTTCCATGGCAAATTTCAAGACGAGCTACATTCTTTAGTTCCATCTGTTCAGGTATTTACAGACTTGCCATGCCACGTACACATTGCCAAATCATCCTTATTCCGTTCGTATTCCATTGCTGAGAAGGAATCGCCAGATTTTCTCAAGAACTGTTACTTTCCGTAACAGACACCTGAGAAGATCACTATAATCTTAACTTCTTAAAGTTTAAACATTTACCTGTACTACATATCCTCATAATACAAAATAATATCCTCTTAAAACAGTGCAATAACCACGTTCAGTAATCTACCTTAGAAGCTCTGGGGTCTTCTATTGGGTAAATATTTTAGTTAAAAATAAAAGAGCTAAATTACCTTAAAACCGATGAATATTTAGAAGGAATGAATGAACACGCAGAATGATAATACGATACTTTCTTCTGTTCTAATTCTATTCTTTTTTTTTGTCATTTTACAGATCCCCATCGGAATTGCAGTAAACCTGATCCTATGGAATATGCAAATATAAATATATTTGACATTAACCCCGATTCTAAACTTCAATCTGTAGCGAAGTATAAATGTTTAACTAGTGAAAGCACACCTGGCAACGCAGATGAAAAAGATGAAAATATGGCTGTTCCGTCTATTTTTTGTACAAACCCACGTAATATACTTTTCAAACACTGACCCAACGTAATATTCTTCTCAACACACACACACACACACACACACACACACACACACACACACACACACACACACACACACACACACACATACACACACACACACACACACATACACACACACTGTCTCTCCTCTCATTCACATATCTTAGATATGCACATCATCGTTTGTAATTAATATTCTATTTTCTCACTATCAGCCATGTTATTTCTTCTTTATTTTTTTGTTTCTTTTTTTAGTTCCTTATACCTGCGCCAAAATAAAGGAATGCAATAACATCAGAACGGACATCGAAACCATGGTTAACCCAAGATCTTTGGGAGTCCAAAATGTGTCAGTTTTCTGTGTGGGAATGTCGACTGATGATCCGAAAGAATACATCAGACTGAGGAACCCAAGTTATTTCGAAGTCCCCTTAAAAAGTGATGCATTATGCCCTAATTTCGAAGTGAATGGGAGAAGACGTTATAACAAAGTGCGATTCCTGCCAGAGGTAAACCAACGTCCCCAAGACAAAAACAACAGTGAAGTCTTCAGTAAATAATCTCATTTCCGTTTTCAAATGATTTCCTAATTACGCGAGGATTACATATCCAGGTCTTCTTTTTAATCCTTTCAAAATTGTGATCAGCGAGATTAGTCTTATTGTTCTCTTACTGCTGGTTAGTGAGTTCGATCCTAAATGGATACCAAGACAAAAATTTTAAAAGTTAAATTTATCCAACAAGGGTTGATGCACTGTAAAATCAAACAACCACTATTTATATTACAGCATATATATTGGGGTTGACAAGGTTTAATAACTGCTCTCGAGAAAAAGCAATAAAAAAGCTATTTATAGAATGTTAATAAAATCCAAACATATGAAACAGAATTTATACATATTTTATGCATTTTCTATTCGTGAATTGAAAACAACATTCTTAAGCACAATGTATTTATTCCTAAGATTATCGAAATATTTGAACCAACTACAAGGCAATGTTTATTATTTACTACATTATAAAGAAATAAATATGAAAACAACTCATTTAGGCATAAATTCATAAAAATGTCTGTAAACTATAAAAAAGAAAATTTATATAAATATATAACGAAATGCAATTGTCATTTTAAATAAAAACAAATAAATATCTGGATTGATATGCATTTGTTTTTCAAAATTTATAACTACAGTTGGTTGTCATTATGCGTTCATCTAAATGCTCCTTGTTTACAGGTATTGTAAATAATCATAAATATTGCAATGTAGCTGGTTCATTTATTTTTATAATATTGTAAATGTAAAATTATTCTTATAAGTAAAACATCTATTAAATAAACAGTGTTTAATATTTTTGTTGTCATTTCTCGAAAAATATAAAAATCCGGTTTCATGTTTTTGGGTTTTATTCAAATTCTATAAACAGCATTTTTAACCAATACAAATTGCCGAGGGAATACAGAACAATAGCGGTGTCAAGAGAAAAACCGTCATGTTTACACAGCGTTCTTTTTTGAGGGAGTGGGTGGGTAAGAGTGTAAGTGCCTTCTTTTTATTTCTTATTTTTTTTTGCGCTTAAGAATGTTAAACTTTGCACTGGAATTGATAGACGAGACAGATTTCGCCATCGATTCCGAAGAATAAAAATCCGAATATTTATTTTCAAATCAAAAAATATCAGTGTTTCGTATTTGTTCATAGTAAGTGACACACTAGGAAGTTTGGCAAAGACATTAGACGCGGGACTGGAGGGGACAGATATACAAAGAAACGAGTGAGACTGTCCAATTTAGATATAAGTCTCCCTCAACAGTGTTTACATATATACTAACGTATTAATTTATGATCGTAGAAAAAAAAGAACAGTAATTACTTCTGTTAGCTAAGTAGAAATTCATACCGTGTTGAAAACCGTACTAGTTCGACTCATTCTCCTGGGAACTAGGCTTGTTGAATCGATTGACTGAAGCGTTGGTTTTAACAAAAGCAACCGCAGAAAGAAGGGCTTGGAGCATCTGAACAATTCTTCTCAGAATTATAGGTAATTCCTGTTTTATGTCAATTCTTATGAATTTTTCCTTGTTTGTCTTTACAGGAAATGGTTCTAGATCTCAGTGATACAACATTCACTACGTTTGAACCATTAAACACCAGAGATGAAGAGTATCCTCTTAACCCAAACATTACAATCGATCTGAGAGGAACAAGTCTTATTATCAGTGAATTGGTAAGTAATTTAAATTCATATTTTATATATTTATTAACTGCATTATACATCTGTATTTCTCCCATTTTTTAATTACAAATATTTTATTGTACCGCTTTAATAAATCCTAATAGAGCTGAACTGATCTTTTCTTCACGCATCAAAGTTTTGCTAGTAAGAAGGTTAAAACTATTTGCATTAGTTACATGCAACCTATTCTCAATCTTTGTTGTCATCATTATAATAAGGTTTCGGCTGTTATGACTTCGGGCCTTCATCAGGTGATTGTCAATCAGGATAGGCTTCAGTTTATTTTTAAAATGAACACTTTATTTAATCTGGTTTAGTGCTGTTCAGTTATTACTCGTCCCGTTTCCATTGAGTCCAATGACACACTGCCTGGACCAGGGTTTGAACTTCCATTCACTATTCATCAAATTTACTAACTTTTTAATCTCAGACGAAAGCTCGTATGTAAATAATGCAAGTAAGGATAACTACTCATTCCAGAACTTCATACAGAAGATAAGACTCCAAAAAATTGAAAGAATTCTTTTGACTAAGAAATTTATTCCAGTTTTTGAAACTCATTATATAAAAATACGACATTACTTTCCGAATAACCTAATACGTTTATAAATGGAATAAAAGACCCAATCCCGTGCAAGCTACGTTGAGTGGGCGCGTGGTTGAATGGTTAGTCAATGATGTGACTTCTTATAAATATCGTCCCAGGACGATGTTCCTAGCGTGTGACACCGTAGGGAAGTGCCTGAAAATCATACTACAGGTTGACGCAAACTTTGTGAATGGAATAGGGCAAAGGAAACTGTTCGAAATGGCCGAGGTAATGACGGAGCTAGTTGACACTTATTCTATTGTTCATCTGTAATGTGTCTGTGATTCAGGATTTCACGTGATGTTAACCGTGTGCAAGTCAAGGAATACAGTTTATGATCATTTCAAGATGTAAGCACCAAGAAGAAGCGCTCCAGTAATGCTGAATATAACGCAGCCGTTGCAGAGACACGTGATTTCCACAAAGTGTTTGGATATCCAATTCCCCCAGGTTTTTCGGCAGGAGCCATCTTGATAGTCACTAGCGCACTACTAATACTGAATATATCGCAGCCCTTATAGTTATATGATTTGTAATAACCACGTAAAATTAAAATATCCTATTCTTCCAGACTCTTTGGTTAGAATTTTAAAGTTACACTAATGCTGAGTATAACGAAGTTATTGTAATTATATGATTCATGATATCCAAGTACAACAACAATTCTGAATATGTGTAGTTATATGATTCGTGATATCCAAGAAAACTTCAGATATACAATTCACTCAGGATTTTTGGCAAGGGTTTTCGAGATTGTTCAAATCGTTATAATAATGTCGTGTATAAGGTAGCCATTGTAATTCGCGATATCCAAGAAGATGTCAAATATCCAATTCTGACAAGCTTTCCGTCAATTGCCTTCGAGCCTGTTTTTAGTGCTCCACAAATGTTGAGTACAACAAAGATCTTGTAATTATATGATTCAAGATATCCAAGAAGACTAGCAGTAACTTTGCTTTTTATTGCAGGCACGTTGGACAACTAACAGCACTTCCGCAGAACTGTCACTTCAAATATCGAAATACAGGGATAGGGCTGTCGTCTTATGCCGTGGTGTATGTGGAATCTGCAAAAGCGAAAGTCCGTTTCCAGTAATTTCCCTTATTTAATTTTTAATTTAACTGTGTCCTAATGTCTGGTTAATCTTTGGTTACATAAACGTCGTAAGTCTCTCGCTGCTCTATCGCTATTTCTATGGAAAGTGTTCAGACGAACTACATTCCCTACCTAGTGCCATCTGTTCAGACCTTCACGGGTAAGACCCGTCATGCTGCACACATTACCGCGAACCACACCCAATCCTTTCGTAATTCATTGGTAAGATATAAGTCCCACTCGAGCAACTTCTTTCTATGAACTACTGCTTTGTAGATCCAACTCCCAAAACCAACCTTTCCCAATCGCAACAATCTAGTTTTAAGCATTATCGTCTCCCCCATATTCCATTAAAATTCTGTGCCTCTAACTGAATTGTTATTTCGCACAGACTGTTTGACATTATTAAACAATAATCTGCTATATATGAATTTCTCAAAAATACCAAATTGATTTAATACAGTTTGCGGATCCGTGGAGTCGCAATTGAGAATCTACTCCTAAGAGAGTACACGAACCCACTGGTTGGGAACCTGTCAACAGCGTCTTTCGTTTCCTGTTTGTGAATGCCCAGCCCCATCGACCAGCGTTTTCATTTAAGAAATTTGTCAAACTTTCTTAGATTTTAAATTAAACCAGTTACTGAATAAACGACGACTTTTTAAAGTTCATATAGGATGAGCTGAAATCGTTATAATTTATCAGCTCGAATTTCTCAAATTTTAATCTTTCTTTCTTTTATCATTTAGGTTAGAAAACGCTTTTTCTGACTGTTTCCATTGAAGTGCATGCCAGAAACTTATTGGACCCAAGTACCTAGGAAGAACAGTAAAATAAAAACAGAATAAACAAAACTACCCATGTGTTGCGTTTTGCATTTTTTACACGACTGAATGAATAATTGAAAGGGAAGAGGAGTAATAGGTAATAGTAGGTAGCGCCACCATATTTTAATATTATGTAAATTTGCATATCTATATCAAATGTGCTCTGAAATCAAATGTGTCAATGTGAAAATTGCCTAAACTACACAGGACAAGACGGGCTGAGTTATCGGATATCGACTGTACATGATAATGAGTGTCAGACGGATGAGATATGTATTCAATTTCTAAGGGTCATATGCTTACCGGGAATACTTGATGTGGTGCACCAGCGGCATTAATGGGTTCTTGGAGCCGTGCGTCGTACGGGCAACTTCTGTGATATGGCTGTTTCAGGGCCTGATCTTCCAGGACCTGTGACCGGCAACTGCGGGATTCATCACAAAGGGACACGTGTAATGTTTCCCGACCTGAACTTCTGGAACTAATGTTTGGTGGCGTATTCACTCAGAACATTATCCCCAAAGACGTGACGTATCGGAGACTTGATGATGTCACAAATTAGACAATTAGGCTTTGATAGCACCATGTTTCCTCGCCGCTGCTTGCGGTATGATTGATGTGTGCGAGCAATGCACATGCATTGATCAATAGTAATCCTCACCCACGCAGCGCTTTCCCAGTACGTGATGAACTCATTTGAGTATAAGTGATCATTTTTTGCCACACGACACAAAAAAAAAACGTCAAGGACATTTTTGGTTACCTTATAACATTGTTATTATATACTGGATGCGATGGGTAAATTGCAGACATCTTATATTTTTAATTTCGTGCATGCGCATTGTTTGTTTTTGATTTTGTCGACGGGACAGTGTGGACACCGTCTTTTAGAAATAGAGCACCATGTTGCAATTCACTCCGCCAGAAATTTGGAAAAGGCAGGCTGTACTGCTTGGTATTCGCATCGGAAGCTCCTATGCGAAAAATTCAGAGTGTTTGGGTGTCAATCTGAGGACGCTGCACAGAATTCAGAAAGAGTTGGATAAGTCTAATGGTGTTTACTTTGGTACGGTAGATCGGAAAAGTCATTCTGATCGTTTTGACAAAAGAAGAACTCCTCAATTTGATGGTGAGGGCCTCACACTCAACACAGAGGCCTACATCAAGTGCCTTGAGGAGATAGTGCTGCCCTGCTGTTATTGCCACAAGACTCTAAGTCTGGTAACAGGACTCTACATCATGCCACACAAGCAGGAGAAACCAGTCATAGACGTTGGACAATTTTTGCGACCACATCACCCCATAAGTCTGTCCACAAAACTCCCCAAACTACAACACACTTGATTATTATGTGTGGGGCGCAGTTGAGCGAGGGACCAACAAAACGTCTTGTAACAACAAAGATAAACTGAAAGAAATGATTACGGTAGGATTCATCAACTTAATCAAGAAGACAGTCCAGAAGAGTTGCAGGAGTTTATGAAGTCGTCTGGAAGTCGTGGCTAAAGCCAATGGCAATTTTATTGAATAAATTTACTCTTTAGTATTCCAATATATTTTGTGTAATTTTGGTGAATATTTGTGTTAAAATGAGATATCAGTGTTACTTTCAATTTTGTGTAATTTAGACGACAATTTATTCATCGCGCCGTGTATATGAACACACACACACACACACACACACACACACACACATATATATATATATATATATGTATGTATATATATATATATATAGTAATTAATGAATATGAAACACTTAAAATCCCATAGGTAATTATTTATATTTTATGAGAGCTCTAAAAAACAGCTCACAATCTTCAAGACCTACAAACAAAATCACAAATAAAATGGAAAAATACTCCAGGTTAAAGTCAAGAAATACTGCTATCTTATTTAGAGAGTTAAAAAAGTCAGAGGGTGTTGATTTATTTTGACATACTGATTTCAGATTTAACATTAGTATGTCATTTGAGGAAGGGGGAGAGGCATAAAGTGTAGTTCAGATTTCCATTTTATTTGTGAGTGATTTTCTTTGTAGGTCTTGAAGCTTGAGAGCTGCTTTTTTAGAGCTCTCATGAAATAAAAATTATTACCTATGGGATTTTCAGTGCTTGATATTCTTTAATTAATAATAATTTTGGTCTGTTTTTGACACAGAGCTCTCGCTGGATCTATATCCTCCTGGAAATTCCATAAAGATATATATATATATATATATATATATATATATATATATATATATATATATAGTTAATTCGATTCATTACCAATTCATTCTAACGAGTGACACAAACACCACAAGAAATCATCCCACCCCACCAAAACAGTGTATTTTCACCGGGGACCTAATAATTCACTCATGATGGTAGACATTTCAGGATATATGTACAAATATATTGTTTTACTAAAATATATAACAATTTACAATGATATGAAACAGCTTAGATATGGCACAATGCAGAAAGTGTGTAGAATCCAGTGATGTTCGAAATCCTTACTCAGTAGAAATTGCCCCTGTGAAAACTGTACCACCAGGCACAGTACCTCATTACGTCATCGCTGACTGGACCCGGAAGGACTGAAAACGTGTGGCTTACAGCAATGAATTATGGTTCCAGTTCTTTTGAGTAGAATTAGGGATTGCTGACTCTATCGGGCCAGTTTCAAGATGATATCGTATTGGCTAGTGGGGGTTCCATAATGTTGGTGTTGGGTAAGGCAATACTGATTCGTCTGAACACGTCATAAGTTGGTGACAGCTACGTTACTTTTTGAACATTAGCATATACTACGACATGAATCGTTTGTTCTAGCCGGATAATTCATTATTTCATCGAATCGAGATTGCACAGAATTAAATTGGGGGATATTCTGGAAAATTCCGACGAATAGTTTGATAACTGTTCTGACGAGCTGGTGCCTCGACTACATTAATTTAATCGTGCTATTAGATTGGCGTTTAGGTCTCATCCTATTAGTGTTGAAAAATTAAATGCAACCGCCATTTCTACTTCAGCAGTTTCTTCTCTCGCACTTCCCGACACCCTTCCATTTACTTGCTTCACTGAAAACTACAAAAATTGCAATGCAACGTCAATCGCCAACTTCTGTTGTCTTGAACGCCGTTTGTCTTTTTTATCCTTTCCTCAATCCCCACTATAGCAAGTTTTTTTTAATCTCACATTAACTCTCTGTAACATCCTACGTGCTAGTGGCATGCTTGGGGTGAAATGATTAAAAGAAGGAAAAAATATGAACAGAACAAGTTAGATATGAACAGACTGTGATAGACAGAGAGATAGACAGACTGATAGATAAACAGATATGAGCAGAGTTCGATATGAAAAGATTTTAATAGATAGATAGATAGATGGATAGATAGATATTATCAAAGGAAGATAGATTGATATATCCAAAAACTCGACGATAAATCTGGATAGTTGGAGATCAGATATTTTACATTGAATGTACGTTTTTAACATTAAAACTGCGTTTCTCTCGTAGGTTAAAAATTTGAAGTTAAAGATAACAGTTATAATTGAATATCAGAATTTATATCCAGATGGTCAAAAAGGTTCAGTTGTTGCTAGATTAATAAGCTTTGATACACCATATTTCATGGCATTTATAACTTATATGGTCTTCATTTCTAGTTTAAACGGAGAATATTAAAATATTGTAAGATTTTATATTGTTTGTGACTGAAATTTAATCTCTTAAAACTTTTATTATTGTTAGTTTTCTCAGTTTTTTCGGTCTGGATTTGTTCATATGAGAAAGAAACGTGCCTCAAAACAATTTTCCCTCGTGCCATCTATCTATCTATCTATCTATCTATCTATCTATCTATCTATCTATCTATCTATCTATCTATCTATCTATCTATCTAATCACCTACCTACCTACTTACCTACCTACGTACGAGATATGTTTGTTTTAAAGTGAAGTGTATATTTATGTACGATAATGTTGCTTCTCATGTATCTAACGTCACCCGCGAATTTTTGTGCGCAAAATATTTACAGGAGAGAATGGAATAACTACTATCAAGTTCCGATATGGATCGATGGTCAACTGTGAAGATGAAATTATATGAAGGGGGCAAATAATATGAGAATAAAACAGGATTATGAGAAACAATTAAAAACCACCCTGTCGGAAATGTCTTGAAGAAAATAATTAAACAAAATCAATGGCTAATAGATTGCTGTCTGTTATTAAGGAGGGTCACTATATTAAGATATAAATGCTACAAAGACTTATTATATATGTTTGTTATTTGTTCTGCTAGATGTGTTGATCAATTATTATTGAATTAAAAAGTGATTTTTATTTATAATTTCAGACAATAATAAACATGTTAAACCTACCTAAAGAATTAACTCAAAAGCTTTATTTAGAGTCTGAAATTTAAAATTTAACAACTTTTTGTTAATGATGTTTGTGTCATTTGTATAATAATTTCAGACTCGCTCCACACGCGCATGCACAAATACACACAAGTATATATATATATATATATATATATATATATATATATATATATATATATATATATATATATATAATATATATATATATATATATATATATATATATATATATATATTACAGGTACAAAATCCATCTTTCTGGGTTGAATAAGACAGACGTACTCGGCGTTGGTTGAAATAGATTATACCCATGAGGTAATTTTTGATTTCTCTGGTGTGTAATATATATATATATATATATATATATATGTGTGTGTGTGTGTGTGTGTGTGTATTTATGTATGTATATATGTATATATTACGAATCCTGTGATCCATTAGGGTCGTAGGGTCATCACATGCACTGGTGCTTCTTGGGCAATGTAGCCTGATGGAGACCAACCCACTGCATACCAGTTTGAATTCAGAGTTTTTCTTCTCTTAGGCCAACCAAGGCTATAGAACCTAGTTTGTCCTGCCATTTATTCATACCTATCCCAAGTGTATTAGCACGTAAGTGAATATAATGACTCCGACTGGAATTCGAACTCGATTCCTCAATCCAAGACGCTATCCATTACGCCATCATTCCTTTTAAGCCGCGAGGCATTACCACTGTCCCTCTTAAGCCACTGTGCCTCCTATATGTATGTATATAGGTTTCTCCAAAGAAACGCTATAACTAAAGTTTAAAATGAATTTCTTGGGGCTTTCATCTAACTTGTATTTTCAAGTTCATAGATTAAATTTAATATTTCCAATAAGCAAAATAATTTTCTGTATTTAAAAACGAATTTAAATTGATTCGAATGTTTGTTTTTTTAAATCGCTAAAATAGAATTTCCTTCCAAGAAGGATACACACACACACACACACACACACACACACACACACATATATATATATATATATATATATATATATTACTTGACGAATACACTGTGAGCAACTTTTTATTTATTTCTTAACTACATAATAATCTTAAATTTTAGGAAAATATTGTAAGTAATCTAATATTTTATTGAGTTTTAAGTGCTTTGGCTTTAAATTTACAATAGTTACAGTTTTTATTTTCTGATAATGTCGTGTATGGACGTCAATATTTACAAAATCGTTACATTTATATACAAACAAAAAATCCAAATTGTTTTAAAGATGCAGGGGTCGCTGAGTGGTTGTCAGTTTTTTTTAACTTATGATTAGTAAATATAGTTTCTACGTAATAACAATATCACGTAACCAGTACAATACAGAAATTAAAAAAAATTAAAAAGATGAAAACAATTCATATTCATCGAAAAAATATTTTACTTAAGACAATAGTGTCCATAATATATTATATATAAGGAATGTAAAGCTTTTCTAATTAAATAATATCTGAATTTCATTGCAGTTTTTATTTTACGATAAAGAGCAGATTTTCTGTAACTGGAGACACCGTCTGATCAAAGAAAAAAAATTGAATTATTTACATTCTCCCTGCACTTGTGCTTCTAACTGATATAAACATTAAGCTCTACAAAAATGAATTTGTCATAACTTCATAAAATTAAATAAGTATCTGTGTGTGTGGCTGGAATAAAAGATGTAAAAAAATAGTTTCATCAAACTTTTCTAACAAGTAAAAATTATGATTTATTTCAAAATACTCCTAATTATTTCTATCTGTATATCCTCGCTTGAGCCGGCTTCTAATGCTCTGAATTGAGCGGCTTGGGGATAGTAGTCGTGGCTCTGATGAGTTCCACCATGGAACATGTGATCGAGCGGCGCTATATCGAGTTTAATTCGTTACCTCTTCGTCACCGAGGCTCGTTGGTACAGTTGGTTATGGCGTTTGTCTCCTATCGTAACTGTTTGGATTTCAATTCTCGGTTGTGGATGCGCACAGCTGATGAGTCCCAAATATAGGACGAAACTGCCGTCCAGTGCTTTCTGCAATTCTCTTGAGGCATCTTCTAAACTCGATGAATTACTTAATTATGATTATATCAAAATCCTCCTAATTATATATATATATATATATATATATATATATATATATATATATATATATATATATATATATTGTCATCTACAAACATACTGTTTCGGTGTTTCACAGCTCATCAGTGTGACTAGACATCCGATTGCCTCAAGCCGAAATCGGAACCCGACTAATTTGGTATCAGCCGGAGATTTTACCCCTAAGCCATTGCACGGATGAAGGTAAATTTAGATTTATTTTTAGACAACCACGCCAGTGACCGGGGAACTCGATTCGTCTTAACGTATTATATAGAAAGAAAAGTAGCCAGGGTTTGATTATCATCAGAACATTCCTTGAATTTAAACTTTCTTCCACATTCTTTGAATTTGCCCTTTCTTTCACCTTCCTTGAATTTACACTTTCTTTCACATTCCTTGAATTTGCACTTTCTTTCACATTCCCTGAATTTGCACTTTCTTTCACCTTCCTTGAATTTGCACTTTCTTTCACATTCCCTGAATTTACACTGTCTTTCACATTCCTTGAATTTGCACTTTCTTTCACATTCCCTGAATTTACACTTTCTTTCACATTCCTTGAATTTACACTTTCTTCCACATTCTTTGAATTTGCCCTTTCTTTCACATTCCTTGAATTTACACTTTCTTTCACATTCCCTGAATTTGCACTTTCTTTCACCTTCCTTGAATTTGCACTTTCTTTCACATTCCCTGAATTTACACTTTCTTTCACATTCCTTGAATTTGCACTTTCTTTCACATTCCCTGAATTTACACTTTCTTTCACATTCCTTGAATTTACACTTTCTTCCACATTCTTTGAATTTGCCCTTTCTTTCACATTCCTTGAATTTACACTTTCTTCCACATTCTTTGAATTTGCCCTTTCTTTCACATTCCTTGAATTTACACTTTCTTTCACATTCCTTGAATTTGCCCTTTCTTTCACATTCCCTGAATTTACACTTTCTTTCACATTCCTTGAATTTACACTTTCTTCCACATTCTTTGAATTTGCCCTTTCTTTCACATTCCTTGAATTTACACTTTCTTTCACATTCCTTGAATTTTCCCTTTCTTTCACATTCCCTGAATTTACACTTTCTTTCACATTCTTTGAATTTTCCCTTTCTTTCACATTCTCTATACAAAGAGGGGGGATGAGGCACGATGGAGTCATGGTTAGCGGCTCGGATTGAGGAATCGGAGAGCTGAGTTCGAATTCCATTCACTTACGTGCTATCACCCATGGGGAAAGTATGAAACCTCTTCTTCTCCCCCTAGTTATGGGTAAATTGCAGGACAGACCGGGCCCTATAAATTCTCTCTCTTTTATTCTTGTTTTTTCTCTCTTATTTGCCCTATTTTATCAATCAATTCAACACTTGTATTTCTTTTTATTCGTTTACACATGGCACTTTCTCAACTTTCTCAATTCAAATTTGATGTACAGTTTGTCTTTCCTTGTACTGCAATTTTGTATTTTTTTTTATTGAGAACGTTTATTTAGTTCCCTTGTTTACGGAAGAAATAACGATTGCCATGTTTCCGTTCTTTTTTGTAAACTGTCAGAAAATTAAAATAGGACGCATTCTTATTTTTTATGATTTTTGACAAGTGTGAAATTTATAATTATTGATTTTAAATGCGTATTTTTCCAAGTAATAGATGACTTCTTGTCATGAAGCTGGGATTCAAACCGGAATCGTGCCAACATTCGCGTTATCGTTTGCTTTATTTTTGGACACAAGTACTTTCAAATACGACGGCTGTTGTTGATATTTGGTTCGAGAGTACATACGCTGAAATCAAGCTCTTTTTAAAATCAGGGAAAGCGATAGAAGACACTGAGACGAAAGAAAGAGAGGAATATAAAATATGTATGATATTGTTTCAATAAATATCTTAAACGAATTTTCTTTTATTTCTTTTTATTTACCTCTTTTTTTACGATGTCTTCATTTTTGCGCCGTGAGCTTTCATGACGTGGACGATCATGACTCTACACAATTTCTCTTTCCTTTGTAGCCCTGAGTAAGTTTTCAATATCACTCCCAATCCCTGTTCCCGATTTGCATAAGCTTGTTAGGTAGGTTACTCGCTTTTCTCCTCTGTTCCTCTAGTCTTCAACATGTCCTGTAAGTGTCAGTTTTCCAAGCCCCCTTTCCTCATTATGTATCCTAGAAATTTCAAGTGTCTCTTTCTGATTCGAAGTGTTAGTACCTTTCCTTTTTTTATATTTTCTCTAAAACAGCGTCGTTGCTCATCTTTTCAGTTCATGGTATTCTCAGCATCCTTTTGTAGAATCGACATTTTATTGTCCGATGTCTTCTCTTCATCTGTCACGAGAACGTCCAGCATTCATTGTCATATATGCGGGACAATACTATATAACAATTCAGTACACTTTTCTTTGTTTCTAATGAAATTTCTGTGTTTCTTAATACTTTGTTTAGTTTTTTTTTTTTTGTTTTGGAAGGCGTCTTTGATGAGCCTTTTTCATTTTAGTGTCGCATTTTCCGTCCTCTGTTAAAACTTTTCCTGGATATTTATATTTTTGTACTTGGGTTTTTCCTTTTGCTGAAGACCATACATAATGTCTTCTTACAATTACAGTTCTCGTTTTCCTTTACTACCGAGAATGCGTTTTGTAAGCTATCTTAAGTTCAACCTTTCTTCTTTAAAATAACACCAACATTAATACATGAAATTTGAATTCAAATACTTTTATCTTATTTTCAAATTTAGGTATTGCAGTGAATCTTTTTAAAAAAACTGTTCTGTAAAAAAAATGTAACATGTTTAATGAAATACTATACAATACTATACAATATTATCAAAAAAACTTTTTTTACATAACCTTAAAAAATTAATTTTGAACATTTAAAATGAAATCTTAAGGATGAAAACTTCATTAGACTTCACTGGTTTCTCGTTTTACATATGAACTGGTCGAACTCTTTCTGGGTAATGGTCAATCGAAATCTGGGTCGGAAGAAAGGTTCAGGAATATTCTCCAAGTGTTAAAACTTTCAAAAGTCATAAAAAAATTTGATGTGACACTAAAGTCGACAGACGTTCTCTAAATACTCTTCAGAACCGAATAATACAATTTTTGTCTAAATCTGTCCGACTATAAGTTATTTGAATAAAAATATTACTTCAGTAGCGAGTGTCTGGTGGCTTAATAATGCTGGAAAGCGAGCAAAAGAATTTCTGCAATTCGCTGGCTTTCTTTCTGTGACATCCCGCACTTTATTATTCCGTCTCTCTTTTTCATGCACCCGGGTTGAAAGGAATAATGAAACAAGGAAAACTAAACCCACGCCCTTTTCTAACGCAAGCAAAAGAATTTTTACTTTTCGGTGACTGTCTCACTTTCACCCACTCACTATTTTCTTTTCTGTCTCTCATGTTCCCCACTAAGAAGTCTAGGAAATCTATTGCTTTTACACGTGTATTTTCTTGCTAAACAACAAGCGTTTTCTCTATAAACATTCCCTAAATATCACTTGTAACAATTATACGAAGAAATGAAAAAAGGGGAAATACAAAATAATACAAGTATAAATAATGAATGCTCTATTACATAAAAATATTTAATTATTTACCCTGGAAAAAATGTAAGGTATGCAGTGTTGCATACATGTACCCTTCGCCCCTGATATATATATATATATATATATATATATATATATATATATATATATATATATATATATATATATGATATCAGTGGTCAATATATATATATATATATATATATATATATATATATATATATATATATGTGTGTGTGTAAATTTCCAAGAGGATAAAATCCAGGTAGAACTCAATGCCCACCTTTTAGGCCTTTCCTGTTCTTCTTTCTTCCGTTACACCCTCTCTCTAGGGCTTTCATACATTTCCCTCTCACACTTGTTTCCCACTCTCACACATGCACTCTTACTAAAATTTAGTTTTTTATACCCGGAGTTATATTTTCCGATTTCTTTTTGAATTTGTAGGTCTGATGAATTGGATCGTGATTACGATTCCAATTTAATAAATTATAACCATGGAATATTAGTGATTGACTATATATATATATATATATATATATATATATATATATATATATATATATATATATATATATGTGTGTGTGTGTGTGTGTGTGTGTGTGTGTGTATAAGTGTGTATATGTACATGAAGAATTCAATTAAATGATATTATTTAACTTCAACCAAGGTAAATCTATTAAATTTTCAATTTAAAAAAAAAATGTAACCCATTATGATTCAAAATGTGAATAAACTGTCCGAATTGCATGCTTTTGTGCGATATTCATCGAGTATTTTCGATCGACTTTGTCATTATCAGGGACTAAATGTCAGTATCGTAAACAAAACTTTTAAAGTGCCTTACATTTCAAATTTAAATACGCTTGCGTCGTATAACTGACGTCACCAAAAAATATTTCATTCTTGATAATGACCGAGACAATCGAAAGAATTCAAACTAAAAACTAACATACGAATTTTGAAAGTTTCAATTTAATAAATAGTGTTTTGGAGTAAAATATTTTGAAAGGGGTCGGATTCTGCGTATTCAAATAAAGACAAGTTAAAACACAGGTAAGACGATAAACCATAGGCAGACAGAAATTTTGTCGAGAAAACTATTACTGATACTGAAAAAAATTACATCGTTTTGTACAAAGTCAATTCTATGACTTTGTTAATCTGAAGAGAGGGCTATTTTTTAAATGTTTCTGAAACTAGTAAATGTTTACTTACAGATGCAATTAAAAAACCGGTGTGTTTACTGACAGAATCAAGTGTAGACTTGGTCAATGTTTATCTAAATAGTCAAATATGAAAACGGCTAACGTTTACCTAAAACACGAATATAATAAAGACAAATAGATTCCGACATTAAATAATTCAACTTCGGTCATATCCATCAACGCAACAGTTATTTCTTTTTGTTTGCTCTAAGCACATTTATTAATATATTTATTCTGGAGCAACACAAACCCCCGCTTTCCAGACTCAGCACAGTTCAAAAGCTTGTAGGCGGCCATGTGGGTGATAAATTATTTTCCTTTGTAACGTCTTTAACATAGATGAAACATTGCGAACCTCTCACTGCTCTGTTGCTATTTCCATGTGAAATGTTCAGGCGGTCTACATTCCTTAATCCCACCAGTTCAGACCTTTACAGTTAGGACCCACCATGCCATACACACGTGTTAGATCATCATTCCTCCCTTTGCATTCCATTGGAAAGGAGAAAGGTCAAAGTAGACAGCGGATTTCCAAGGACTGTTTCAATGTGAAACTGATTTCGGAAAGGTTTTCGGTCTAAATGGCTAACCAAATCTATCCTAAAAATCCTCATAATTTGAACTTCTTATTTCTCTATAATAACCTCATTCAATAGCCCTCTACCTTGAATACCTCTTGAGCCTTGTACTGAGCGAACAGTAGTATAAAAAAATGCCTGCACTCGACATCGTGTACAAATTTTGTTCTTAGAAAATCAATTTCGTTGTGTGAAATTTAAAACGAAAGAATTCGTTAATTTACAATAATTTCCGTGGAAAGAAGAAAGTGAAAAAAACTTGCTCAAAATATTCCTTTAAGCGTTTACATGGCAGTTAATACTAGACTGAAGCAGATAAGATTTGAGACAAAAGAGATGGGTTATACAGAAGGATACTGAGAATACCATGGACCGAGCATGTAAACAACGAGGAAGTTTTAAGGTGAATGGAAAAAATAGGAAAATTTCCCATAAAAAGAGAAAACGTCGGTTGAAATTACTGGGACATATAGTGAGAAAGAATCAGACAAATAATATGGCTTTCGCTTCTCTTTGTCAACTGCCAATGTGTTACCGGTTATTGGCGAAAGTGTATGGCAAGCTTTAGATAAGAATGTGGATATAAATATATCGAAGGTGTTTGACAGGGTGCGGCATGGTGGTTTTATTTACAAATTAAATGTTTATGGTGTTTCTGGCCTAAATTTTGATTTGATAAAATCTTTCTTATCAAATCGTGAAATGAATGTGGTTTGAACGGTCACACCCCGAGATTTTTCTGTATAAATGCGAATTTATCCCAGGAACCTATGCTGGAACCCACTTTTATTTTCATTTTTATCAGTGACCTTCCTGGTGCCCATTAGTTCTCGACTCTGTATCTATGCCAATGGTACAAATATATACTTTTATCTTAGTGGCAAGTCTGATAGATTTCATGAAGTCAAATTGGCATCTGATTTCGATAATGATGTCCAATCTATTGATTGTGTGTATGTGTGCGTGTATGTGTGTATGTGTGTGTGTTAGGATGTCTTTTTATTAATTTCGATTTAATGAGCTGACATTTAAATCTCTGACATTTAAGTTACGGCGTCGCTATCATCTCTCCAATTTCACCTTTAATATCACAGGTTTATAAATCAGCCTTAGAAAATTACATATATATATATATATATATATATATATATATATATATGAAGAAATATAGTCTTAAAGTGTGCTATATTTATGGGATAAAGTGCTCAATATCAGAGATAGAGCGTGTGTAAATATAAAAGTGGACATGGAAGTCAGCACTTAGAGGCGACAGTCTGTTTCATGCTAGTGCAATCGTCAGGCCTATATATATATATATATATATATATATATATATATATATGTACCATGTTGATGCATATTCATATTATTCCGAGTATTTTCAGGGTTTTGTTTTTTCTAAGACGAAATTTTTGTGTTCATGCGAAGTGAAAAGCGCTAAGGTTATGTACTGTACGATTTTAAAATTTTATTACGTAAACTTGGGACAAAACATCAAGGGAGGTAATTAATTTATCGAAATTAAAAAATAAAAACTATAACTATTAGTTAAAACCTAGATATTGTAAACTATCTACCGTAAATATTTATAAACATTTGTGCATAATAAATTTTTTATTAAGGATTGGTTTGAATTTTTTAATATAGAGGATTTTTAGTTTATGTTTATTATTTTCATGAAAATTATAGAATTTTCTAAATTTGAATGATGCATGTAACATCTCTCAAGATTTACAAAACCATGCCTGTCCACATTCGCAAAGTAAAGAAATACGGGTACGATCCCTGTCGGAGGACACATATTTTCTATGATATTTCTCGAACATTCAGGCCGGTAAATATATTTAATATTGTTTAATTAAAAACGTAGCATTAAATTTAATTAAAAACGTAGCATTAAAAAAGTACAAAGAGAACTTATGTATTGACCACTAATATTATCTATCTATCTATATCTATATCTATATATATATATATGAGTTAGTGACATATATATAGCAACGTAGTAGATTCTGATAATAGAGTGTTATATCGTGGATTATACGATATAAACAACAAAGTAGTCCCGAGTGGAAAGATTACAATCACAAGAAATCAGGTAACAAATAACAATGGTTTATTGTACGTAAAGTACAAATGAGCAAGAGTTCGTAATACTAAAGAAAACAGGAGATAAGTCACGGAGGTTCGTAAGGGTAGCCTTCGCTCTCTCTGTCTGTCTAACATTCCTGAGATTCACTTGACCTCCAACAGGGCCAGGTTGTGACACAAGGTCGGAGTTTAACGTGGGAAGGGAGGGGGAATGGACCCGAGTTTTCACCCGGGTCTCAGTGCTTTGGCTTTAGCTAGTCATAGCTGGTCTTGGCTGGTCATAGCTTGTCCAAGCTGGTCAGAGCCGGTCATAGCTAGTCAGACATAGTCACGATACTACCAGCGCAGAGACGAATCCCTGCCGCCGGCCTGTTGATTTACTTGACCTCCCACAGGGTCAGGTTGTGACACAAGGTCAGGGTTTAATGTGGGAATGGAGGGGGAATGGACCCGAGTTTTCACCCGGGCCGCAGTGCTTTGGCTTTAGCTGGTCTTAGCTTGTCCAAGCTGGTCATAGCTAGTCTTAGCTGCGATACTACCAGCGCAGGGACGAATCCCTGCCGCCGGCCTGTATCGGAGAAGGAATCCCGGCCCCATAGGCGATCATTCAGTGAGTAATCTGCGAACAGATACTACACGGGATTTACTTGACCTCCCACATGGCCAGGTTGTGACACAAGGTCGAGTTTAACGTGGGAAGGGAGGGGGAATGGACCCGAGTTTTCACCCGGGTCGCAGTGCTTTGGCTTTAGCTAGTCATAGCTTGTCCAAGATGGTCAGAGCTGGTCATAGCTAGTCAGACGCAGCCACGACACCACCAGCGCAGGGACCAATCCCTGCCGCCGGCCCGTATCGGAGGAAGAATCCCGGCCCCATAGGCGATCATTCAGTGAGCAATCCGCGAACAGATACTACACGGGATTTACTTGACCTCCCACACGGTCAGGTTGTGACACAAGGTCGGAGTTTAACGTGGGAAGGGAGGGGGAATGGACCCGAGTTTTCACCCGGGTCGCAGTGCTTTGGCTTTAGCTAGTCATAGCTGGTCTTGGCTGGTCTAGCTGGTCAGAGCTGGTCATAGCTAGTCAGACGTAGCCACGATACTACCAGCGCAGGGACCAATCCCTGCCGCCGGCCTGTATCGGAGAAGGAATCCCGGCCCCATAGGCGATCATTCAGCGAGTAATCCGCGAACAGATACTACACTTTGATCTTAGCCTTGGGATTTACTTGACCTCCCACATGGCCAGGTTGTGACACAAGGTCGGAGTTTAACGTGGGAAGGGAGGGGGAATGGACCCGAGTTTTCACCCGGGTCGCAGTGCTTTGGCTTTAGCTAGTCATAGCTGGTCTTTGGCTGGTCTTAGCTGGTCATAGCTTGTCCAAGCTGGTCAGAGCTGGTCTTAGCTAGTCAGACGTAGCCACGATACTACCAGCGCAGGGACGAATCCCCGCCGCCGGCCTGTATCGGAGAAGGAATCCCGGCCCCATAGGCGATCATTCAGTGAGTAATCCGCGAACAGATACTACACTTTGATCTTAGCCTTGGGGCCGCGTAGAGACAGAGATCTCGTTATTCCTTCCCCTGTCTAACATTCCTCCTTCTTCAATAGCTCGTCAGTCTTTTATAGACTGACCAATCCATGTCGTGGTGTGCCAGGTTGTTCCACTATAACACCTTCCCATTAGCTAAATTCTTCCCTAGAATTTTGCTTTCAATATCTTTTTCTATTTGGATTTGGACATAGACGTCTAGTCTTCTTCCTTTTTCTATCACTTTTTCTCCTACCATTCCGAGTTGGTGCATTTTTTGATTTTTGAAAATCAGTGATTTTTGGAGTCGATGTTACCTCCATCGGTACTTCACTATTTATGGGGGGGGGGGATTTGGAAAGCATCGTATAACACTTCCATCGGTATTTTCCACGGTTTCAATGTATCGGTATCTCATTTGGTTAATATGTCTTTTGCAAAAAATGTTTTTTCCTTTTACAATATATATCACTCTACGGATTCTTTTTGACACTATACCGTCCTCCCAAAACACTTTCCTGACCGATAGTTCTTAAAGAAGACTTTATCGCCCTCTTTATACGTTGTAAATTTTGTGTTCACTATCGTATAATTTTTCTTTTTCTTATTTGGTAACATCCTATCGAATACTGAACGTATTTTCCTTGCAAACATAATTTCTGCAGATGATAGATTAGCGTTTGTATTCTGATTTGGTATTATCCTATCTACCGCTAAAAACTTTTGTAAGCTTTTTTCTTCAGTGTCGATTCCGTTATTTTTTTCTTAATGCTCTCTTGAATGTGTCGACAAACCTTTCTGCCTGTCCGTTTGCTCTGGGATTGTATGTCGGCGTTGTTCAATTTTGAACGAATCACAGTAATCTTTGAATTCCTTCCCGGTAAACATAGTAGCATTGTCGCTTACAATTGTATTTAAAACTCCAAAACGACTAAATACTTCGTCTAACGCTTTTATGGTGTTTGAAGCTGTCGGGTCTTTATACCTATAAACCTCAGGCCAATTGGAAAAAACTATCTACGATTACTAGATAATAGTATCCCTTTAATGGTCCTGCATAGTCAATATGAATACGTGTCCACGGATCCTCCGTTTTTGGCCAGGGTTGAGTCCTTATCGGCGGAGCTTTGGCTGCTAACTGACAACCTTTACATTGTTTTATCATATCTTCTATATTTTGGTCCATTCCAGGCCAATAAACGTAACTTCTCATTAGCAACTTTATCCTGGAGGTTCCAGGATGGCCCATATGAAACTCTTTCAAAACTCTTTTTTGTAGGACACGCGGTATTACGACTCTATCCGCATACATCAGCGTTTCGTCGCACATCGAAAATGGAGACACCCTTAAACCTTTTTTTCTTCTTTTCGTTCCACCTTGCATGTTTCTTCATGTTAGTAATATATTCATCCATTTTCGCTGCTTTTTTAAAATTTCTTCCATTGTCACTGGTAGCTCTAACGGTGTTAACAAGTACCTCCGCTAGTTCTTTTTCCTCTTTTAGTGCTGCTATAACCGTTTCTTCCAGCAATTCAGAGTTTTGGGGGATTAATCTAGTTAGACCATCTGCGTGTGCGATTTTACTTGATGTCAAGTATTGCATTTTGAAATTGTAGTTGAGTAAAATAATACTTCATCACTGTAATCTATTTGCAGTATGGGCTGGTACGCCTTTTTTCGAACCAAAAATCGAGAGTAGTGGTTTATGGTCCGTTTGCAAAACGAACGATCTACCATGAATAAACCTGTGAAATTTCTTAATGGTGTAAATTATTGCCAGACCTTCTTTTTCAATCTGACTATAATTTTTTCCGCAGTTTATAAGAGTTCTTGATTCGTGTGCAATCGGTTTCGTTGATCTGTCCTCGAATTTGTGTAAAAGTACCGCACCTACACCATATTCGCTTGCATCTGCTGCTACAATTAATTCCTTTTTCGGATCGTAATGTGCTAATGCTAAATCCGATGATAAGCGCTTTTTTATTTTTTGAAATGCTTCTTCGCATTCTCTTGTCCAGCACCATTTCTTACCTTTCCTTAATAACTCGTTTAACGGAGCTCTCAACTCGTGCATTTTAGGAATATATAAACTATAATAATTTGCTAAACCCAGGAATGATTGTAATTTTGTTACATTATCCGGTATAGGCATATTTCCAATAGCTTCTGTTCTATTTGGGTTAGGCTTTCTTCCTTTATGATCAATTATCTGACCCAAATATTCAATTTTATTCATGCAGAAATCGCATTTGTCAAGGCCCACTTTAAATCCGTAATTCTGTATTCTCTTGAATACTTCTCGAACATGATTTTTGTGCTCTTCCAAATTTTGTCTCTTTATCAATATGTCATCTAAGTATGCCATTGCTAATTCAAGACCAGCCAGCATCGTATCCATAATTTGTTGAAACACACTTGGGGCTAACTTCAACCCGAACGACAAACGTTTTAAGTTGTATAGCCCTCTATGTGTATTGATAGTTAGATACTTTGTACATTATTCCTCGACTTTGACTTATAAATAAGCTTTGGACAGATCAACTTTCGAGAAAATTTTTCCTCCATGCAACCTCGAGAAAATTTCTTCAGGCGTAGAAAGAGGATAGCTGTGGTCCTTTAGACATTCATTCAACCCCGTTGAAAATCAGCGCATACTCTTATTTTCTTATTTTTCTTTTTTACGTTCACCGTGGGTGACGCCCACTCAGAGTAATCTACTTTTTTAATTACACCAATCTCTTCTAGTCTTTTTAATTCTTTGTCTATCATTTCCAATGGCGAAAATGGTACCTTTCCTTTCTGCTTAAACACTGGTTTTGCATTATCCTTTAACTCGAACTTTACTTCAGTCTTAGTACAGCAACCTAGTCCATCAGCAAATACTTCCTTAAATTCATCTTTTAAGTCTTCAACGAATTTTTCTTTCTGTTTGCAATTTTCTATATTAGACACATTTAAGTCTCTACAAAACGTGTTAATGGGTTTTCCCCATAAATTGAATAACACAATCCAGTTAATACCAAATAAATTTGAATTTCTTCCAGATATGACGTAGATTTTTGCCTTGTACGTTTTATCGTCAAATGACACTTTCACGTAAAATTCTCCTTTGAATTTTAGCTTTGTTCCAGAAACACCTCTGGCCCTTTTCTGAGTGTTTTGTAGTTTTGGTTGTCCAATTTTCTTCCATGTAACTTCGTCGATTATAGATATGTCACTTCCGGTATCAAGCAGACAGCTTATAGTTCGACCATTTATTTTAACGTCGATATACTTTCTTCCTTCATTATTTGTATCTCTTTTAGATACAACTGTATTTATCCTTTTGGACTTCTGATGTTTTTTCTTTTTGCACACAGTAGCTTTATGACCTTTTCGACCGCATGCATATCATATTTTATTTCTAAAATAACACTTACTTGTAGCATGGTTTATTCTACCACTTGCTTTGCAGTAGTATTTTACTTCCTTGTAAACATGTTGTTTAACTCTTTTTACTTGGGCAATATTTTTCTCCTCTATACTTATATTGTCGCGTTTTATATTGAGTAATTTCTGACATTCCTCCGTAACTTTCTGTAACGTTACTTCTTCCATAATTGCCAGTATTCTTGAACGAATTTCTTTATCCTTTGTTGCAGTTAACCCTTGAGCAAAAATTAAACACTTAAACATGTCTTCTTTAATTTCTTTGATCTTGAATAATTCACACTGAGAATTCACTTTTCCTGTGTATGAAATAAAGTCGTCTTCTTGTAAGCATATTTAAACATTTATAACGTGTAAGAAATAAACTTTCACGTTCACCAAATATTTTAGACAATATTTCAATCGTTTCTTTGAACGATATATCCTCCGGCTTCTTTGGTAGAATGAAATTAGTGTACTTGGCGTTTTCCTGGGCACATAATTTTTGTAATAGTAATATAATTTTTTCTTCGTCAGACCATAACTGACATCTTGAAAAAATTGTTTCGTACCGTCTGAAGTACACTGGAAAAGTTACACCTTCCATAGGTTTGTAATGGAATTCTGAAAGTGAATTAGTAATCCCTTCAGCAGAGAAAAATCTTGATCCTTCCTTTTGATCGACTTGTTTTGTTAATATCTTCTCCAAGACTTCTTGCTGCTTTTAAATATGCTTTTGTAAGTCTAACTGCTCTTTCTGCTGTTCCTGCAGTTGTATCTGTTGTTGTTGTTGATTCTGTAATTGTTGCACTTGCAATAATTCGATTTGTTTTTGAATCGATTTATTTTATTCTTCCCAATATGTCTGTTGCTGCTGCATAGCATGGTTTTCGAAAATTCCAAGAACTCTTCCATATTACCTTTTTAAGGCGCAACAAAAAAATAAAAAAATCACTGTACCTTTAGTCGATAAACTAGTCCAGCGACTGGTAAAAACGTATTATTCGACGTTTGACTTGGTCGTCGCTGTTATCTTTGGAGGGGTGTCTTTTTTTACTCGTCGTTCGATACTGTTAAATTACCTTGTGAGTTGATTTTGAATTTACGTTCGCCGCTGTTATATCGTCTTGTGAATTGTTTTCGAATCCTCGTAGTCACTGTTATGTTGTGTCGTGAGTTCTATTCGAATCCTCGTCGCCCACTGTTATGTTGTGTTGTGAGTTCTTTTCGAATCCTCGTCGTCACTGTTATATCGTGTCATGAGTTCTTTTCGAATCCTTATCGCCACTGTTACATCGCGGATTATACGATATAAACAACAAAGTAATCCCGAGTGGAAAGATTATAATAACACAAGAAATCAGGTAACAAATAACAATGGTTTCTTGTACGTAAAGTACAAATGAGCAAGAGTTCGTAATACTAAGGAAAACAGGAGATAAGTCACGGAGGTTCGTAAGGGTCGCCTTCGCTCTCTCTGTCTGTCTCACTTTCCTCCTTCTTCAATAGCTCGTCAGTCTTTTATAGACTGACCAATCCATGTTGTTGTGTGCCAGGTTGTTCCACTATAACATAGAGAAAAAAGAAGAGTGATCACTCTTGATTACTAAGCAAAGAAAATGACAACGTGTGGAAAGCCATACTATCTCGACGCATTCATCTGATCAACGATCATTGGATTTAATAACAAACAATTACAGACAGAAGAGCTTTTAGAATTTGAACAATTGTTTGTATTAATGATTCTTCTCATAGGCAATTCCTTTTCTATACCTATTCATATGATTTCTTTTTCTTTTTCATTACAGGAAATGGCTCTGGACATCAGTGATCCTAAGTTCACTACGTTTGAACCATTACCTCCCGCAAAAGAAAACTGCCTTCCTAAACACAACTTTACGGTGGATTTGAGAGGAACATGGTTAACTATAAGTGAAAATGTAATTAATTTAGAATGATATATGATATATTTATTAACTGAATTATACATCTGCATTTTGCCCCTTTTTAATTCCAAAATTTTTTCATACTGTTTTATTATATTTTAATAGAGCTGAACTGATCTTTTCCTCGTGCATCAAAGTTTTGCTAGTAAGAAAGTTAAAACTATTTGCATTAGTTACATGCAACCTATTCTCATCTTTGTCGTCATCATTATAATAAGGTTTCGGCAGTTGTGCCCTCGGGCATCACCAGGTGATTGTCGATCAGGATTGACTTCAGTTTAATTTTAAAACGAACACTTTATTTAATCTGGTTTAGTGCTGTTCAGTTATTACTCGTCCCGCTTCCACTGAGTCCAATGATACACTGCCTGGACCAGGGTTTGAACTTCCAATCACTATTTCATCAAATTTACTAACTAGCTTTTTAATCTCGGACGAAATGTTGCGATAGTAATGACAAAAAAATAAAATAAATAAAAACAATAGCTCGTATGAAAATAATGCAAATAAGGAAAACTACTCATCCCAGAAATTCAGACAGAAGATAAAACTCTAAAAATTGAAAGAATTCTTTTGACTAAGAAATTTATTCCAGTTTTTAAAACTCATTATTTAAAAATACGACATTACTTTCCGAATAACCTAATACGTTTATAAATGGAATAAAAGACCCAATCCCGTGCAAGCTACGTTGGGTGGGCACGTGGTTGAATGGTTAGTCAATTATGTGACTTCTTGAAAATATCGCCCCAGGACGATGTTCCTAGCATGTAACACTCTAGGGAAGTGTCTGAAAATCATACTACAGGTTGATGTAAGCTTTGTTAATGGAATTGGGCAAAAGAAACTGTTCGAAATGACTGAGCTAATGACGGAGCTACTTGACTCATATTCTACTGTTCAATTGTAATGTGTCTATGCTTCAGGATTTCCCGTGTTGAACTGATCTTTTCCTCATGCATCAAAGTTTTGCTAGTAAGAAATTTAAAATTATTTACAACAGTTACATGCAGCCTATCCTCATCTTTGTTGTGATTATTATCACAACGTTTCGACTGTTGTGCCCTCATCAAGTACCTGCCGATCAAGGTCAGCTTCAGAGCAATTTCGAAATGGACACTTCATTTAATTTACGGGAGCAGATTTATCTCGTCCCGATGACCATAATTAGGGATATCTCGTTTAGTTCTCGTTTAGTACTGTTCAGTTATTGGTCATCCCGTTTCCACTGTGTTTGTCTGTCCAAAGGATTGAACACTCAAACACTATATCAACAAATTTATTAACTAACGTTTTAATCTCTGACTCAACATTGTGATTGTAATAGCAAAAAGATAAGGACAATAGTTCGTGTGTAAATAATATAATTAATGATAACTCTTCATCCCAGAAATTCAAACAGAAGATAAAACTCCAAAGAATTTAGAGAATTCTTTTGACAAAGAAATTTATTAAAGTTAAACGGTTTTTAAAACTCATTATCTCAAAATACGGCATTATTTTCCGAATAAACTGATATGTTTATAAAAATATAATAAAAAAAATCCTGTGTAAACTGCGTTGACTGTGCACATGATTGAATGGTTTGGTAATGATGTGAGTTCTTGAAAATATCGTCCCAGAACGATGTTCCTAGCGTGTGACGCTATAGAAAAGTACCTGAAAACAATGCCACAGGTTAAACCAAGTCTTGTGAATGAAATTGGGCAGATGAAACGGTTCGAAATGGCTGTGCTAATGATGGAACTAGTTGACGCATCTTCAACTTTGACGGGTCTGTGCATAATGAGTTCATACGCGCGTAAGTCAGGGAATACAATTTATGATCATTTCAAGTCGTAAGCATCAAGAAAAACCGCATCAATAATGCTGAATATAACGCAGCCACTTCGGATATCCAGTTCTTTAAGGCTTTTTGTGAAGTGTCTTCGAATCTTTTTTAAGTAATCCACTAATGCTGAGTACAACGAAGCAATTGTGATTATATGATTCACGATATCAAAGCAAAACATATGACTCGTGATAAGAAGACTTCTAGCAGGCTTTTTTGGCAAGGGTCTTCGAGATTGCTCCAAGTGTTATAATAATTTCGAGTATAACACACCCATTGCAATTCGTGATATCCAAGAAGTCAAATATTAAATTCTCCCAGGCTTTTTGTCTTGTGTCTTCGAGACTGTTTTACATGCTCCACTAATATTGAATATAACGAAGCTATTGCAATTATATGATTCGCCATATCCAAGAAGGCTAGCAGTCACTTTGGTTTTTATTGCAGGCACGTTGGGTAACTTCCGGCACTTCCGCTAATATTACATCAATCCAAAAATTGGAGGGTGATCAATTGACTGTCGTCAGTTGCAGTGGTGAATGTGGAATCTGCAAAAGCGTCAATCCGTTTCCAGTAATTTAATTGTGTCCGAATGTCAGGTTATTGTTTGGTTACATAAACGTTGCAAGCCTTTGCTCTATCGTTATTTCCGTGGAAAGCATTCATAAAAATCTATATTCATTAGCTCAACCATTTCCGACCTTCACAAGATCCACTATGTCACGCTCATTGTAGCGAACCACCCTCATTCCTTTCGTATTCCATTTGTGAGATGTAATTTCTACTCTAGCAGATTCTTCCAACGAATCGCAGCTTTGTGCGATTGAATTGACTCCCAAGACGATTATTTCCCGATCACTATAAACATAACCTCTTTAAATCTAGGATTTACTGTTATCTTCCCGCATATCCACATAAACTTATTCTATAAACCTCTATATTGTGTGCCTTTCGGGTTTTGTACTTTGTTATCATTGTAATAAATACTCCAAGATTCTCTTCGTATGCACAGGGGTGTTTATCTTTGTATTCATAAAATAAATAATCAATCAGACAATCTTTCTGTTTAAATATTGTGCTATAAAATTAATTCGAAAATATTAACAGTCTTTTAATTTTGCACAAGTCATCTTTGATATTTGGTGGCATATGGCGTTACCATAAGATAACCTCCGACTACGCATGTCACGTTGGCACGGGCATTAGTTGTATGCCGTGATTCTTTTAAAATTTTATATAAATTTTTGAGAAGTGAAATTGTTATCACTGGTTTACTTGTATTAGTGCTTCTAAGATGCCTTACAAAATCTAAGTAAAGCATTAAGAATCAGGAAATTTCGTTAGAGTAATGAACTGTTACGTGATATCGCTCATCCCCTAAGCTAATGAATTCTGAACAATCTTCTTGCAGATGAATATACTTTTTAAAGATGTGTTTAATAATCACGAAAAAGGTTCTGTTTCACTCTGAAATTCGGAAACTGAAATGTTATTTTACACTGAGCGTATAAAATTCTTATATATCTGTTATATATGAATTTTTCTCGCTCAAAAATATTAAACTGATTTAATTCAGCTTTGTAGGCCTATGATCCTTTGATTGAGAATCTATTCTTCAGAGAGTACACAGACCAACTACTTGTCAGCATCGTCTTTCGTTTCCTGGTTGAGAATGCCCAGCTCCATTGTCCAGCCTTTTCATTTTAGGAAGTTGGCAATCTTATATTCTAAATTAAATCAGTTATTGAATGAACAACGGTTTTTGAAAGTTCATGTACGCCGTGCAAAACTTCTTATAACTTATCGTTTTTTTTTTATATGGAACATCGAAGCAAGATATATCGCCTTCTAAAATTGTATTATTTCTTCCGTTTATCATCTAGGTTAAAATACATATTTTATCCTGATTGTTTCCATTCAACGAAGTCGATTGCAGTGCATGGCAGATATTTCTTGAGCTCCAGTACATTGGAAAAAGAATAAAATAAAAAAAACAGAATAAACAAAACTATCCTTGCGTTGCGTTTTGCATTTTTTTTACGTCATTACTGAACGAATATTTGAAAGGGAAGAGGAATAGTAGGTGACAGGTAGATAGCGCTACCATATTTTGATATTATGGACATTCTTAGATCTACATCAATGTGAACATTGCCTAAGCTGCAAATAGGAAGGTGGCGTAAATTATCGGACTGCAAACGGTTCATGATAGTGAGTGTCAGACGGATGAGATATTTATTCAATTTCTTAGTGTGTACCGGGAATACTTGATATGATGTATCAACGACCTTAATGGGTTACGGGAGTCGTGCAGCGTACTCGCAATGTAAATGATATGGCCGCTTTCGGGGCCTAATCATCCAGGACCTGTGACCGGTCACTCCGGGATTCATCACAAAGGGACCTTCCGGAACCAATGCATTATCCCCAAAGTCTTTAGATTTTCTGGTTTTGCATAATAACTTCAGACTATAGATTTTATAATAAATTCAATAACTTTAATAAAACATGTTAAGTCTACATAAAGAGTTAACGCAAGTCGCAATCAATTGTTTAAAATTTGACAAAAATTGCTTAAAAGTAAATTCGAATTATTGAGGTTTATGTGATTTGCATTACATTTGCAGACAGACCACACACACACACACACACACATACACACACAGACACACACACGCACGCTCGCGGGCACACACAAAGTTTTAAAATGAAATTTTAAAAATAAAAAATCTTTCTTGGTGCATTCATTTTAGTTTTAATTTCAAGCTAATAGATTAAATTTAATATTTGCTATAAATCAAATACATCCCTGTATTTCAAAACAAAGTGAAATTAGTTCAAATGTGTTTTTTAATCTCTAAAAATGTAAATTCTCAATGGTCTTATGTTTATAGCTAATATAAACATTAAGCTTTATAAAAATGAATATCTCGAAGTTTTATGAAATTAAATAAGTGTGCGTGTGTGTATGCGCATGTGTGACGGTGTCGGCATATTTTTCCACGATTTTCCAGAATAAAACATTTCTCTAATAATTTCATTTATTTGTGAATAAGTCCTGAAAGTTTTATTAAAATCTGACAATTATTTGATTTTTGCAAGAATTTCCAAATCACTCTGTTTTTCACTTAACGATAAAATTTCCCATATTAGTTTATGGTTAACTGTTGAAGGTTCTAAAATGGATGAAAAAATACGATTTAATAATCAAAAATACTTTGGTTTTCCTTCTTAATAATAACATAAATTTTTTGACGAGAAAAGTTCGTTTTTATTAAGTTTGAGGCATTTATTTCATCATGTATGACCATTTTTTATCGAATCCCTGGAGGCACTTAGTTAAATGTAATAACTACCCCCCCATATATATATATATATATATATATATATATATATATATATATATATATATATATATATAGCGATAGGTAATATTCTATAATTTTATATATCAACAGACAGTATTTAGAAAAATATCACAAACATGACAAACTGTAGAAGTTTATTTGTTATGTGTTTCACGCGTTAGGATTTCATGTATTCATTCTGACAATTCCCGCATTTAATAGATTAAATTTCTCCTTCAAGTTTTTGCTGATTGTTTTGTTTTAATTGATTTTAATATTATAATCAATAAAAAAACAAAACAAACAATAAGCCAAAGCCTGAAAGAGGAACTTACTCTCTCAAATACAGGAATTGCCAGAATGAATACATTGGAGAAACCTCAGGAAGTTTAAACAAGAGCTTATATGAACACAAACGTTACATTTTAAATAACAACACACAAAACGCATTAGTTGTTCAGCGTAACAAAACTGACCACAATTTTGACACAGTGAATACTATTTTGATTAAAAGAGAAAATAATCGACTGAAGCGAAAATGTCTGGAAAGTACCTTGATCGCTAGTTCAGACACGTTAAATGTGTGTCCTGCTTCTTACAATATGTCACCATTCTTGTAGATTTTATATTGTCACAGTGTGGGGAAGTCAGGAACGAAAGTAATAGAGAGAAAAAGAAAAAGAATACAGATCAAACTGGCTAGATTGAAATAAATATTCTTTTAAAAAGTTTTGAAACTACCTGCGTCTCTTTTTTCGTTTGCATCTGTAGACGTGGCAACGTCAACAAAGCCCAGTCCGATGAAATCGTAACGGATGAAACGCGTCACAAATAAACTTTTCCAGTTTGTCATATATATATATATATATATATATATATATATATATATATATATATGTATATATATATATATATATATGTATATATATATATATATATATATATATATATAGTGCTGTTCGATAAAAGTGACTAACCTGATTTTTTTAACATAAAAGTTTTTTCGCTTATTGTTTTGAGGGTTAAAATAATTTTTAATCTGACTAATATAAAGCCCCCTTCCCGACCACCTAGTAAAAAAGTTTACTCACCCCAAGGTATTCTATTGATAATTATAATTTTGAATATAAATGAGATTTAGGGAAAAACTCTGTGCAAAAAAAGTGACTCACTTATTTCCTGCAACTAGTAATCAATAGAAACATAACCGAACAGCTTTAAATAAAGAATAATAGAGGTATAATTTATTTATAATAGGTAATATAGTTCGAAATATTTAATAATCTATGGGTCCGCCTTTGTTTTGAATAACCTTTTCAACCCTTTTTGGCATTGACTTGATTAGGTTCTGGCAAATCTCAACTCCAAACATTGAATTCCATTCGGATATGAAATTCGCAATCAAATCCTATTTGTTGCTCAACTGTTTTCTCGAGAGCCTGTACTTTATAATGCTCCATAAGTTTTCTATTGGGTTGAGGTCAGGAGATTGGGGCAGCCATGTCATAACACTCACCTGCTTCTCATCAAAGTATTTTTTCATCAATTTGGATTTGTGACAGGGAGCATTATCCTGCATAAAAATGAGCTTGGTGGGGTCGATTTGCAGCCTTTCAGCAGAAGGGAGCAGACAAGACTCTAAAATTCTCTTGTACTGCACGCTCCTGAGGATCTTTTCAATAGGTTTTAAGAAACCAGTTCCATGAAAAGAAAAGTATCCCCAGAACATTATATTAAACGGAGGCTTGACAGTACTTACTGCTAAATTCAAAGAGCTTTCAAAGCTTCTTCTTCGGATTTTAGATCACTTATCCTTTGAATTTAGCTCAACTTTCGTTTCATGGGAGAAGAGAACATTTAATAAAAAAAAATCAGGTGAGTCACTTTTATCGAACAGCACTGTATATATATATATATATATATATATATATATATATATATATATATATATATATATATATATATATACGAAAGAAAAGTAGGCGCGGCTTGTAGCAGGCGTTACTCCTTTTAGCCAAACAGACATTTCGAGAACAAGCACGTCGCTTTGGGAAGACACTCTACTCGCTCTTTAAACCGTCAACAAATTCAAACATTTTCTTAATTATTTTACAGTGGCTAACATAAGAGCATTCCTTGAATTTTCATTTCCTGTCAGGAATGATCCTTGAACATTCTCTACACAAATTTATAACTTATTCCATTCTCTTGTTTGACAAAGCCTTCGGAACTGAACCCTCGCCAATAAGGAGCAACAAGAGGGACAGGTATTTACGGACAGTCATCCAATGACTGTTCACATAAAACAAAAGACAATTCAGGACATGGAATGTTAGAACGTTAAACAACAGTTAAAATATAAAACAGGAGATGAGTAGGTTAAATGTCAACATTTTAGAAGTATGTGAAATTAGGTGGCCAAACAAAGGAGATTTTGGCAGTGACAAACACAGGATTATATATGCAGGCAGAGAGAAAAACAATAAAGACTTTGATTTATACTAGACTAATGCGTTCTCAGATACTGTCAGTTATCTAAAAGAATTCTTCTCCTTAAACCGAAAGGAAAGTCTTTCAACATATTTATTATGATTGTGTATGTACCGACAGCACAAAATAAGGAAGAAGAAATCCAAAGTTTCTGCTCTATACTAGACAACGCCAAGATTCAGTGTAAATCACAAGAAATTATAATTATTATTGGAGACCTGAATGCCAAAGTAGGCAAGGAGCGGGATCGTGACAAATTCGGACTAGGAAACCGCATCAAACGTGGTGAAAAATGAGCCCGATAGTGGACGGCTAATGACCAGGTAATAGCCAACACCTCCCTGTTATATGTAAACTTAGAATGAAACTAAGAAGAAGCCTAACGTAATACCCAAATTTCAATACAACAGACTCTTCTTGAACGACCCAATTAAGCATTGACTTGAAGAGGTTAATATTTAAGTATCGAGGGAAGCATCCACGCAGGAGTCTGTTTTCTTACGAAGTGCTATCAGAGTGGAATGTACTCTTTACATTTGGGATACAGAGGAAATAATAGTGATTTTACTCCGTAGAAGTAGCATAGCGCGCCCATGCTGTAATATTTGTAAAAAATATAAAATTGCGACAATTTGCCCATCGCACCCTGATATATATATATATATATATATATATATATATATATATATATATATATATATATATATATATATATATATATATATATATATATATATATTGCTATTGTCAAATATATATATATATATACTGGGGTTGGACAAAATAATTGAAACACTTGTTAAATTCAAAGAAAATTTATTTAATATGGAGTTGATCCTCCTTTAGCCTCACATAAGTTTTAATACATCTAGGAATGGAATCCTACAGCTTCCTGGCTTCATCCAGAGGAATTTTCATCCATTCTTCAATTAACGCCGGCTGCAGATCTTTAAGACACGACGCTGGAGGTTAGCGGCTCCTAACTTGTTGCTCCAAAATGCACCACAAATGTTCAATAATATTGACATCTGGAGATTGGAGGGTCCACTCCGTGTGTTCTAGCTCACTTTCATGCTCTTCATACCAATTCTTAACCACTCGAGCGGTATGTATTGGAGCATTATCATCTTGGAAGATGCAGTCAATGATGCGAGTGGATAGAAGAGGTTTCTTTACAACTGCTCTTCCATGATATCCAGCCTTATGGAGCTCACAACGAACAATTTTAGTAGAAATTGGACTATTCAGATGATTATTCAACTCAGCAGTCAATTTGGCCGCAGTAGTCTGATGATTTTTTATCACATTGCATTTGAATGCATGTCTGTCACTGTCAGTAAATTTGAAAGTCCGGCCTGAATTGCTATGATTGCTAGGGGTTTTGCGCTGTTTCTCGAATTGAGCCATAGTTTTTGATATGGTAGATCTTGAAAAACCAAACAGTTTAGCAACCTTGTTGATCGAGGCTCCTGCCATGCGAGCTCCAACAATTTGCCTTTTTTCGAATTCACGCATGTAGCTTAAATTTTGCTAAATTCTAAAAATAAATTAGACAAAGACAGTAAATTAGATAAATAAACGTATTTGCAATAGACATAACTTGAAAATACGAAGTTTTAGTTAACGTTCTTAATATAATAGGTCTTTGAAATATGAGTGGAATTTGCACCTGTTCCAATTATTTTGTCCAACCCCCTAAAAAATCCTAACCTTATAGTTAAAAATAGTAATTCACCTCTTGGAAAAAAATTTAAATAGAACAAATATTATTTACGAATTTAAATACCCATTAAGGAATTGTATTCCTGAACGATTAAAATACGTAAATAAATATATAGGCTATACTATGACATGTTTGACACGAAGAGTCACTCTACACCTTGTGACCATCAATTACATCTCATTCCCATATTCATGGAGACCTACCGAACCCTATTCGTAATATACTTGTTGACAACACAAATATAATAGTATCATCTACATGCAAAAAAAGGCTAAAAATAATGGAAGACTTATTAATAAAAACAAAACAAAAGAAAACACTCAATAATATCGATTATGAACGTGGACACAATATCTTGACCGTGATTTGAATATGAAAACATTATAAAAATACATACATGCAACAAACTATTTCTTGCTAAAAGTTAATATATTTCAACCTTGAAAATAGCTAAATGTATAGCCGAAAGCGCTTGGATAAAAATAACACCCGGACAGTTTTTATATAATTTATCATCTGAAAAGAAAAAAAATATTAGATCACAAGAGAAATTGTATAAAAAACTAAATCAAAGCAACTTGTCTGTCGTATTCAATGAAATGTGCATGAAAGAAGGATTGCTACCTAAATATACAAATTATATATATATATATATATATATATATATATATGTATATATATATATATATATATATATGAAGAAATATAGTCTTAAAGTGTGCTATATTTATATTTATAAAGTGCTCAATATCAGAGATAGAGCGTGTGTAAATATAAAAGTGAACATAGAAGTCAACACATGACATCTAGCATGCAACAGACTGTCGCCTCTAAGTGTTGGCTTCTATGTTCATTTTATATATATATATATATATATATACAGTGTAACCCAGATATAAGAGACCCGGATATAAGAGAGATTTCCTTTGGTCCCAAATTAGAGCCATACTTACCTAAACAAAATAGACCAAATCCGGATATAAGAGAAACCCGCATATAAGATACTTCTTCTCCGGTCCCGACAACTCTCTTATATCCGGGTTACACTGTATATATATATATATATATATATATATATATATATATATATATATATATATAAGACAAACCGAAACACCAGTAAGACCATAATCCACAGGCAAGCAGAAATTTTGCTTGGAAAAACTATTATCGATGATGAAAAAAATCATTGTTTTTTTACAAAGTCGGCACATCTTTAAGACTTTGATAATCAGAAAGGAGAGCTAATCTTTTAAACGCTTCTAAAACCGGCCAATGTTTACCTAGAGATGCAATTTAAAATAACGGTGTATGTTTACCGACAGAATCAGGTGTAAACCTGGCCAATGTTTATCTAAATAGTCAAATATGAAAACGGCCAACATTTACCTAACATACAAATATAATAAAGACAAACAGATTTTGACATTAAATAATTCAACATCGGTTGATATATCGTCAAATCCACAATACAACTGATATTTGTTTTCGTTTGCTCTAAGCACATTTACTAATATATACATTCTGCAATTGCATAATCTCCAATTTCAAACTCTGGCAGAAATGAAAAGCGTTTACGCAATCTTGGAGATAATGAATTATTTTCAACCCTACAACCCCTTTCCCCGTAGACGAAACATTGCTGGCCTTACCATGCTCTGTTGCTATTTCAATAGTAAATATTCAGGCGAGCTACATTCCTTAATCCCACCAGTTTAGACATTTACAGCTAGGACCCACTGTGCGACATACACAGGCTCTAATCATCCTTCGTATTCCGTTGGTAAGAAGGAAGTTCCACTCAGACAGATTCTTCCTAAAAAGTGATATATTGTGGAACCGACTATCGAGAGGATAATTCCTCTATCACATAATCTTATTTTTTTTTAATTCTATGTTCAACCGATATTTATTCTACATATTCTAATAATCAAAAACATTATTCAGTAACCATCTACCTTGAAATGCCTCTTGAGCTTTGTATTGGACAATCCACTTGCTGATTTTTTTTCTTGTAAGATCGAGTTTGATGTGTTTGTATAGTTATTGGAGCGTGTGGTTGGCTTCTTGTATACCCACTCGCTAGTGTACTGAGTGTAATTTTTATTGGGAGCCCCACAGCTGTGGTATTATACATATGGGGATTCCCGATATACAATAAATAAATAAATAATAATAAACAAATACGTAAAACGAAATACTTATCTCGTGATGCACAAAATTAAAAGAACTTTTTCACAGTGTAAAATTGAAACCGAAAGAATTCATTTATTTACCCAACTACATCTACAGGCCTAAATATTCGAGAAATCTGTCGACTTTAATCCATTTCCTAAAATAAATTGACTTTGTTTACGTTAAGTTATGAAACAGAGAAGATATGGATGTTTCGAGAATCGGCAGAGGCTTTGCGTTCAAAAGCACCATTCGGGTTTTTCTCTGATCGTATATCCTACGTGGTCGCGCGGTTAGGCCCGTCAGCGCTAATAACGGTTCCTCGTTCGAATCCTGTTGGGGGACGTATATTTTTCTTTTAAACCTTTTTCGTTAAATATGACGACAAGGAAAATTTTATTGATTTCTTATTTAGTTTTTTGAGCGTACTTAGATTTTTCGGTTTGCTGGGAGTGAGTGAGTACAAAAAGTGTCCTTAACGTTGATTGTCTCAAGCGCTTTCGGCCACGCCTTTAGCCATTTTCAGGAGGGTTGGTGGCGTAGTTAGTTTATTTTCATTTTTTGACTGAGATGATTTATTCGTCAATTATAGTGGATACTTTAATTCTGAGCCATCATTTGGTCGTGTCGGCGTATTATGTTTTTAAAAGACTTTCAGCACTCCGTTACCATTGTCATACAAGGTAAGGTTGAGGTTGGGGAAGAGCTGTTTGATGTACAGGGTCTCTCTTATAACGAGGTGTTTTCTGAAATTTGATTTACAAATGATTTAGTGTTTTTCACCAATATCTTTTGTAAGGGTTCTTGTAGATTATTGGTTGATAGATATTTTTTTGCTCTGGGCTTGCTCTGATACGTGACATGTGAGGCGTCTACTCAAGGAGGTGGTAGCATATCCGATCCCATGCTGACGCCATTAGTTTGGAAGAACATTGCAGTTAATTGTGAAGCACCCCAGAAATAACATGGGATGAACTTGACATAAGAAGAAAAGGAAAAAAAGGGCTCTTTGAGTCATTGAAAAAAGAATGGAATCAATTATAAAATCTTATACTTTGAGAAACTTTTGCAACGAATGCCAACAGTTTGTGCTGCAGTAACCAAGGCTACAGGAGGATATTTTGACGAGAGAAAATTTTATCATGAAATGCTTTTTTTTACATAATAAATTTTCTAATAAGACATCACGTCTCACATTTTTTAACCATGTATAATAATTTCCTCTTGTTTAAAGTACAAAACAACTACATTTATGACCAATTAAAAAATTACCAGAGGTGACCTCAAAACTTTGAACTGTAGTGTAGGGGTTTTCATAACAATCATAAGAATGGGGCTTTTCTGGTACAGGCTAATAGTAGCTTTCAAAAAAATTGTTGGTCGGGTCTTGGGAGGAGGGATTGACGGGTGTTTGTAGATGCAGTCACTAATTATGTTTCTTCAACCGGAAAATCGGTAAACACATTTTCAATATCGAGCGAATCTAGTATCCTACTTGTGTGATTTGTTGTTATATTATATATATATATATATATATATATATATATATATATATATATATATATATATATATATATATACATACATACATACATACATACATATATATATATGTATGTATATATATATATGTATATATATATATACATACATACATATATATATGTATGTATGTATATATATATATATATATGTATATATATATATATATATATATATATATATATATATATATATAGATAGATAGATAGATAGATATAGATAGAGATAGAGAGAGCGGGAAAGAGAGAGTGAGTGATAGATAGATAGTCGTAAAAAACATACGTATATGGAAATATAATTACAAGTCCATACATATTGTTTTACTCAGGTGTTATAAAAACAGTGCTCAGTGTTATATGACAAATCTATTAAGTATATATATATATATATATATATATATATATATATATATATATATATATATATATATATATATATATATATATGCATACGTATACATATATATATACATGCATACATATATATATATATATATATATATATATATAAATATAAATATATATATACATACATATATATATATTAGGTCATCCCATAAGTTCTGTCCGAATTTTAACTTGTTGTTAAAATGATCGAAATTTAAGGAGTATTTTATGTCTAATGGAGCTGAACATTATTTTTATGTTTAGATGCATTTAAACTGATCAAATTTTATTTCAGAGAACAATAAAATTAAATTTTGTTTGATTAAAACCCTGCTAACATGGAAGTACCCAAGTATCATTTGAGGCACATAATGCTTTATGAGTTCAAGAAAGGAAACTCAGCAGCCGAAGCGGCTAGAAACATTCACTCGGTTTATGGAGAGGAATGTGTGAATGAAAGAACTTGCAGAAGATGGTTTGCAAAATTCAGAGGTTGAGATTTCACCCTTGAAGATGAAGATCGAACCGGACGTCCAGTTGAGTTTGATGAAAAGCTTCCTGAAGCAGCCCTTGAAGAAAATCCTGCTTTATCAGTTGAGGATTTGGCAGTGGTTCTCAGTTCAAACCATACAACTGTTCATCATCATCTTCAACAACTTGGAAAAGTTCCTAAACTTGGAAAATGGGTGCCTCATTAATTGTCTGAAAAAAAACCCCCTCAAATCCCGAGTTGACATCTGCTTTTTCTCCATTCTCGCCAACTCGTTTCACCTTTTTTGGATAGACTTGTGACTGGCTACGAAAAATGGATTTTTATCGAAATGGTAAGCGTCGTAGACAGTGGCTTGGTAAAGGGGAAGGACCCCAGCCACAGCCGAGAAGGGAACTTCATGGGCAAAAGGTTCTTCTTTCAATCTGGTGGGATTACCAAGGAATAATCCACTTTGAATTCTTACCATCTAATGCAACAATTTATGCTCAAATATACTGTCAGCAATTAGAGCGTTTGAACCAAGCTTTGAGGAAAAAAATAGACCTGCTCTAGTGAATCGAAAACGGGTGATGTTTCATCAGGACAATGCGCGACCACACACAGCAAGAATCACGTCACAAATGATCGAAGAACTTGGTTGGGAGAAAATTCCTCATCTACTTTACTCTCCCGGCCTTGCTCCTTCAGACTAACATTTGTTTCGTAGCTTACAGAATCATTTGGAAGAAACAGCTTTTGTAACAGAGGAAGAGGTTAAAACTGACATTTGGGAGTTCTTCGAATCAAAGGCAAAAGAATTTTACAGTAATGGAATTAGTAAGCTGTTAATAGATAGAAGGAAGTCAGATAATCAAGGAAAATACATTGTTGATTGAATCTGTAATTAAATGTAACATTTGGTCATTTGTTTTCTTTATTCAAAATTCGGACAGAACTTATGAAATGACCTGATATATACATATATACATAGATACACAGACACACATATATATCAACTTTAGATTTATTTTTATTGTTTTATAGCATTACTCTAGAAAGTTCACGACTTTTTTTAAAACTAACAAATTATTAATCATTTTTATATTTTATGCTTTTAGTTCTGCAATCAATAACTTTATCACAATGCGTCCGATATAAAAGATTGATTGTTTGGCGAGGCGTTAGTTTTACGACTACCGGTTACCACCTCGTTTTGTGTCAAAATGAAATGCTTAGAATTGTCGTTCGTAATTCTCTTTTTGGTTTCTATTGACATTGTGAAATCACAGGGTAAGTATAGAAATGTTATCTATAAATTCTTTTATCATCTTTCTTTTGGCGTATGTTGTCTTTTACTATCATGTACAGTTCTGTGTCAATATTTTCCTTACTATTTTTTTTTCATTTTGGTCTTTATACATTTTTATTAATAAGAAAGAATTTTACATGACCTGAATTCGGTACCTCCAAAATCAGGCGCACCTTTTACACTTCTATGTTATTCTTCATCAAATTATTATCTCAACGTGTTCTAATTTTAAGTTGAGTCATAAATAATTTCCGTTTTTGTTTATCAAATTTAATCTTCGAAAAATAAAGTAAAAATATATTTTATTCAATTATATATTAACCATTATTTTGAAATTCTAGAAAAAAATGTTATCTCTGTTTTTAAAAAAATATTGAATACCGACTGTGGATATATCGAAAATATAGTTTGAAATCTGAAAAAATAATTCAAGAAAACTAAAAAAATATTTTTCTGGAGAGTAGCTGATACCGAAGTTTAATAAAATATATTGTACATTTGATGGTGAAGAATTGTATATGTATTTTTCCTATACGATCTTAAGACCTTTCAGATTTTTATTGTTATTGATAAACATTATATAAAATGAAGTTGTCTTCAAAAAATAGGAAAAAAATAGTGTTTACTTACATTTTCGAGGACGAATATATTTTTAATTAATTTTAATTTTTAATTTTACAACAGTTTTATTTTTTATTTTATGGTAGATCAAAAATGAAAATTCTGAAATATGCGTCGTGACCAGTGATTTATGAACTGCTAGAAAGAAGACGAAGAAAAAAGATAATTTTCAGGATCATCATAAATTATTGAATGTTTTGACTAATCTACTCACACTGATCTTATTTTTGTCTGTTTTAAGTGTTCTCATTATAATAACGAAGTCACAAGCCATCGTGACTGAGGGTTTGAGCATAATGGCTTGTTCAAATTGTTGCTCATGCCAGATAATGTGATCTATTCCAGAATGTGCAGCTAAGCATTTTTAACGTCTCCGCCTAAAATCCTGAACATTTATTTCCCAGTTATTTAATTTTATTTCTTCAATAGGAGTTGATAGGTTCGCCTATCATCCGGTTCATGCTCCTCCCCGGTCTTTTGAACAGAAGTAGAGGTTTTTCTCTTTTTTCCTGTTTATGATTGTCTTTTCCTTCTCTTTCAATTCTGGCAGCCCTTGTGGCTTTGTCACCTTGCTTAGATGGTGCCTCTTACCGTGTAACCCTCTTTCACTCTACCACGAGTGGTTCTTGGGCTTTGTACAGGGTGAACGTTATTGTTGTTGAACAACATAGCTGTTTTAATTATAATTGGAAAAAATATAATGTAATTATTTTTTAATCTTTTCCCATTATTTTTCTTTTTTATGTTCCTCTTGAAATCTTAAGAAATTCAAAATCGTTTATTCAAAGATCCATAAAGTTTAAATAGTCATAAGCTATTTCTTTGTAAAGTAGAAGCAGGGCTGTAAGATTATAATTGTTTAATTATTAGACCTGTTGACAAAAGAGGCTGTATCCTGTTGGGGAAAAATGTATTTTTCTTTACATTTAAAGCAAAAAATATGTAATATTTTTACAGAATCTAATATTTAATCTTTATGTTTACTATTTTTCTATGAAACAATTTTTTGGGACAGATATAGGATTTTTAAGTGAATGTGTCGCATTATAATACGATACTTTCTTCGGTTCTAATTTTCTTTTTTCTGCCATTCCACAGATTACAATAACAGATGCACTAAAGTTGATTCCCTTAAATATGTAAAGCTGAATGTTCTTGACACTAACAGTGTCTCTACGAAGATATATATGTGTTTTCGTCGTATAAATCAAACACTAGATGGGGAAAAGTGGTATAGGCCAGATGGTTATTGCCCAGGACCAGGTAATATGCTTTTCAACAATTAATAATAATAGTAATAACAATAATAATAATAATAATGATAAAAACGCAAAACTGCACACACACACACACACACACACACACACACACACACGCACACACTCGTACACAGAGACACACCATTTAAAAACTCATATATATACACGGTGTCAGATTTTACAAGGCAGATCAACTTTTTCAACCTACAATTCATATTAACCAGCTGATGCAAAGAGAATGAACAGAGTTATTCACTAAGGCAGGCGCCGATATTGAAATTAAAGGTGTTTTTTTTATTCAAATTAAAGATACTTTTATTCAAAACTAAGAGATCATTATTCAATATAAAAAAAAGAAACTGACATAATTTTGCAAACACTTTGGCCAAAGTTTCGATTTTGTACCTCATCTACGGATATATCAACAAAAAAGTCTAACCATTTTTTTTTTACTTACAAACATCCCAAATTGGCGAAAATAACTTGCAATATGCATACAAAATGTTTTCAATTCATTCATAATTTCATTACTTAAAATTAGGTTTGTAATGATAAAAAATCAAATGCTGTTTTTACTGGAATATTTTTGCATCTAACCACACACAATTGCTGGTTTTGGCTTCAACGTTAAGAAGGTGTTTTGTCATGTTTCATTTTAATGACAATATTTTGTTTTAATGATATTTTTAATTTTAATGGGAATATAACTGAATAAACTTCCCCTTTCTTTATTTTAGCCTTGAATAATTTCGTTAAAATTATAAATACTGCTCTCAATGTACCAAAGAAAAGATTGGATGAAAACCTCGATGCAGACGGATGTGCTGCAGAATGTCTTAAACGGATAAATTGCCTTTCTTTCGAGACGGAATCAGGAAAGTGTTTTTTATCTGAATCTGTCCCTGTGGATGGTGATTTATTCAGGTATAAGCAGGGAAGAAATTTCTACAAACGAATTTATCGTAAGTATTTAGTTATATTTTTTGAATGCATAAAATCTAGAGCGTAGATTAAAAAAAACATACGCCATTACAATGTGAATGTATAGTGAAACTCCGCTATCAAGTCACCTCAAGTCATATGTGTCATACCCGACAAGCATCGTAGAAGTATGATATGTACTACAAGCGCAGTAAATCTAGGGCAAGTTAGGCCAGAACAGCTTCTCCATTTTTAATCTGGTTTTGAATACACTTTTCATTCTTCTGGAGGTAACCATTGTTACTTAAGCCATAGTTACGGTAGAAGAGATGGACTCAAAACTTTTCCAAGATTATTGGGGTAAAGTTTCCTTAAATCTAAAAAGAAAAAAAAAGACGTCTTTAAAAAATGTATTTCCAGACAAACTTCATTATGACATGACTTCACTTTACGAGTCCAGAAAAGCAATAGGCTTGCTGGAACACCTTATGTTTTGCAGACCTAGCAACAGTGGTCTGTCTAGAACCAAATAGCCTTATAGAATCCCTCCATCTTCAGACTGGTTTTGAATACACTTTCTAGATTCCTCACGTCAAGACAGCCACTGTTATGTAACCCATTGTTGGGAGCAGAACAGATGGATTCATATGTTTCCCAAGATTATTGGTGGGGAGTTTTCTTAGGACTAGAAAAATCAAAACTAGAAAAAAAAATGAATTTTCAGTCAAATCTCATTATGATATAATTTCACTTTTCGAGCCCCGTAACCACTGTGGTTTGTCTAGAACTAAATATCCTGAGGGAAACCATCCATATTTATGTTGCTTTTGAATTTAGTTTAACTTCTTTTAGATTGGTTGCAACATCAAGGAAACCATTGTTATTTAACCCATAGCTGGGAGGAGGAGAGATGGCTTTATGACGTTCCCAAGGTATATACAGAGGGTGGCTGCAAATGTTTGGCTTATTGTGCATATAACCAATTAAAGGAAGGTACGGTGGAGTAATGTTTAGCGGCTCGGATTGATGAATCGGAGAGCGGAGTTCGAATTCCATTTGATTTCATTACATTCACTTAAATGCTAAAAGGTATGAATCTATCGCTTTTTCTCCCACCTATGGCTAAAATAGCAGGACAGGAATCAGTCAAGGAGGATGAAACTGGGAATTCAGAGCGAATCGTACCATTTGTGAATACAAATTCCCACGGATATTTCTAATATGGATTTCAATGTCCAAATGAATACGACCTCTGCTACGTTTGGTCAGCTTTTGTGAGGATAGGGTAGGTTCGTTTGACGGAGTCATCTCAACTAACTGGGTGAATGCCGCTGCCAGTACAGGTTGGGAAACCAATCAAAATTGAATTGTGAATTTTAAAGTTTTTGTATCTTATGCGACAGATTTATCAGTAGATAAAATCTTAACGGAATGAGTATGTGTCTATCTTCCCGAAAAAAATCGTAAGTAGAATTGTTTTATGTCAGTCAATGAAAGAAAAGCAGAGTTATGTTGAATGGAGACCTGTCAACTCTCGCGGACCGACAGGAGATTCCATTTTTGAGCTCTTTATCTCTGTCTCCCACTTCATAACTAATATTCTTCCGGTTAACTGTTAAACCGTGGTCTGTCAGTTTTTGCAATTTCTCTCAGTAAACAAATTATTGAGCTTTCTAGACTAAATGAACTGATCAGTGAAAATAATTCCTATTCAGTTTGAATTTATATTTGGTGTCATGATTCGGTCATAGTCCAAAATACTTCTAGTTTTCAGATTCTCAAACGCCTCTTTCTTGCTTCATGGAAAAATTCCATTGACAATAACTTACAGAACTGATTTTCCTAAATTTTCATATTCTTTTCAGTGATTTTTCATTTTGACGGGACTATTAAATTATTGGGGAGATAACAGTTTTCGATAACAGATTTACTGAATCGGGATTTGTTTGCAACTGAAATGGGTTAGTGTTGGTCCGAAATTATGCCCCCGTTGGAAATAATTATTAGGAATTCGAAGAATGATGGTTTAAAGTTAACATTTTTAGTCTGTTTTATGGAATATTCCTGTTAATCTGCTCCTTGAATCGAACAGGCATCTTTTACAGCCTTGCGATACCGTGGCGGACTTCCAAGAGCATGATGAAGTTCTTCCTCTTTCTCGTTAGAAATAGATTTAATCCTGCTGCGTTTCCGTAATTTCTACAAGTTGCTTGATCGTCCTCTGAAATATCGGTAGGCGTGTGTGTTCTCTTCTGTGAAACCCTTTCATTGCCACTTGAGGGACCAGAGTTCAAGGGTTCCTGAAAACTTCAAACGGAGACCATGATCCAGTTTCTTCAAAGTCAGTTGAAGCGTCCTGAGGACAACTATCGCTTAGGCGTGTGGGTCTCGATTCATCCTCCTCTTAGTGAGGCTGTATCTTCCCGTCCATCAGGGTAAAGGACACGCGCATATTGGGGGCTGGCGTCTAGAAACTCTATATGATCTACCAGTAGTTCATTCTTATTCAGTTGTGTGCGCCTTCTTCGTAATAACACTCCTGGTTTCGAGAGCCAAGATGGTAGGGACGCTCCGGTCGAACTTCTTCTAGGTAACGGTAGGAATCGTGTGGTGTTGTGTTAGTGACCGTTGGTTCCTATTGCATGTTTCCAATTCTTTAAAGCTACCCCTTTATCAGCAGTTGCTAGTTGAACCGTTTTCCAAATAATTCGATTATACCTCTCATACTGGACGTTACCTTGAGGGTTATATGAGGTTGTACTACTTACGGCGACTCGTTGATCTTGTAGGAATCGCCGTACGCGTTTGGATAAAAATGAAGTCCCTTTTTCTGAATGAATATGATCAGATATACCAAAGACGGCAATAATTGAGCAAAGTGCTTGTATCACCGATGTAGGGAATATATCGGGGCAGGATATCGCGGAAGGAAAACGTAAATATTCATCAATTATCGTCAGCATATATTTGTTAGGAATTTTTGACGGAGGCGATCCTTTAAAATCCAATGAGATTCTATCATATGGTTCTGTGGCTTTTATGAACTTGTTGGTTTTATGACGGCAAAACCGAGGTTTGTTTTCAGCGCAACTCTGACAAAAGTTGGTAATTTTTTCTCATCCCCTGCTGGGTAGGGAAGGTTTTTGATCTTCGTCATATGGACCATGCGTAAAACATCTGGGTGGCACAACTCCAATGATGACGAACAAGATAATTTTTACAAACTTCAGCCGAATGTTGCTGCTTGTCGCATGTATAGTATTTGTCCCTTCTAGCAGGGCTTAATGACTTTACATGTTTCTTGCCCCTGCAGAAAAAAAAGTACGTTTAATTAAAGCTGATATTTTCGGAGAACCTAGTGTGTCCTGCGATTGGGTGGGGATGCAAAATAGGTGGAGTGGTCTCTGATGTTATTGAAACTCTATAGTCATTATTAGCATTTTGTTCTGCTAAATTTAGTATACTTGCCTGGTCATAAGCCTGCTGTAATGTTAGGTTGCTGTTCTCGAGTATTCTTTGTCGGATATCCGTGAACCATAACCCGTTTATGAAGGCATCTTTTATCAATTCGGCTCGATATAGTTCCGCTGATACCGAAGAAAATGGACAGTCTTACAAAGGCTTGATAAAATCCGTCGCTGGAATTTGAGTGAAGCCGACGACACCTTATAGCTAGTAAATGACTAGAGAACTCAGGTGTTATAAAAATATGTGGGTGGGGGATAAAATAACAACTTTTAAAAATATTTTTTTATGTAGATCCTGTCCAGTATTTTTAATGACTCTTTATAGGAAATACTCAGAAACTTGTGCTGAGACAAATTTGGTGAGATAGTGCAGCTTATTAAAACTTTGGTTGCAGTACATACTCAAGAGGTTTATGAAAGTTATTCTCCGGTGACGATATTCCAGTTCGGCATTAGACACGTTGGGATCAATAGTAAGTTTCTCTGGACAAAGTAAATTAGCCATTATCAAAATGCTTAATGAGGATTAGTTAAATTGTAGTAGAATTGTTCATGACAATAAGAATTAGCTTAACAGTAAGCTTTAATGAATGATATTTATTGTATGAATATCTACAAATATGGCACAAGTCCAAAAACGAAAGATAAGGAAGACCGGTCTTCATATATCTTAGGCTTAAACTTAGCTAGACACAATCTCTGGCCCAAACATACCAAAATAGTCCTTGCACCAAATCGACACGTTTTTAGTTACTATTCTTACTACAGTCACTATAATACCCCAGACTCTCTATGAGGTCCTAAATAATTCCCATGGGTACAATTTGGCTGTTGTGGGTGGGGGATAAAATAACAACTTTTAAAAATTTATAAACCCAATGAATATTTACAGTGAGAACAAAATTTATTTTCAAGAAACAAAACAAAAAGAATCGTGTGAGTAATACGCCCCCACAATCGTTAAATGTGGCAGAAACATCAGTTACCTGGACGGAATTAATGTGGGACTTTAAAAATTCGAACAATCATTCAACTAAACACACACTTACCCAAACAACAACAAAAAGGAAAAACACATTCGAAAAACGAAAGGCATTCCGCAAATACCTGAGATATGATATATTTGGTCACCTAACGGGGGAGGCAAGGGACAGCTTGCAAACGGCTGGATAAGATCTTAGCTAAAATCTACATATGTGTTTAAAGGCCGCTTCATCCAGTTGTTGTAAATCAGTGCCAGTAAAGAGTCAAAAACGGGCAACTTCCTCAAGTACAATTCATAAGGAAGACGGCCAACGAACTTCAGCCCTGCCCTAATCTCAGACTCAGTGATGGGACCCTCGCACCCAACTGCTTCAGCCTTCTTGAGGTGGTGAAAGCCGCCCAAATAGGCACTGAACTGAAATTAGTCTCGAAAAAGCTTCACATATGTCTGCGTTTGTAATGACGCTTCGCTTATCCGGCAATGTGATGCTTGCGATATGTCGATTGGATGTATTACAAGCCTGTATGTATTGATTGATGTATTACAAGCCTGTATGTATTGATTGATGTATTTCAAGACTCGTCTGCGAGGAATTCAGTGGCCATGTTCGTTGCCACGAAAGAAATTCTTTTTAACAGCCCTAACATCTGGAGGTTGATCCTTCTTGATAAGCTCTATCTAAGGGTAATTTCACACTATCACAAGGTTTAATCGCCAAATCAACTTTCACTTCACATGCCGTTTGCGCTGTTAATCTAGCTAGATTGAGTCACCGACTATAATAAGCAGCAAACGCCCTAACTTTGGAATTTAATATATCACACCACTTACTCCCAACCACAGCCCGCGTCAATTCCTGCTGTAGCATTAGTATCAGCTGGTCCTGGAAAAGTCGCTCACCAAATAATGATGCGTTCAATTACCAGTATCCAGCCAACCTAACCTTAGGCTTATCTAAGTTTACCCGAACAAGGACAAGACTGTGATCCGTGTAAACTATCGAATGGAAACTTGGAAAGCCTAAGAGGCCTACGTCGACTCTCTTAACTAAACTAGGACTCGGTTGATGTAGCTAAAACGCACAACTGAAGCCGAGCAGCCCCTATTAGTCCAAGTCCACACTACCTCCCGTGGTGCTCATTGCGATACTTATCGACATGTCCCAAAACGATTTCACATCTGGGTTGTTAGTACTTGATCTTTCCTCTGTAAGATCTATATCGAGGTCAAGAACTGCATTCAAAGCGCCCGCTAAAACTACCCGACAAGATCTCGTCAAAAATGGCTCGATCCTCAGAAACAAATGAAGCTGCTCCGAATGGCTATTGGGCGCATAAATACCAATGAGACGAAGAGCCTTAACCCTTACAGTAATATCCAGCATGCAAAACCTGCTCGCCGGATCTGCAAAGACAAGACCTCTTAAGCGTCCATCAAAACATACTGAATAGGCGACAAATCTCTTAGACAGAATGTCTTCACAGTCGCTAGTTGAAATAAGAGTTTCCTGAAAACAACATACATACACCCCAAGACGCTGAAGATCGCTAGCGAACCTCGCTCTGCGGCACTCCAACTTCAGGTCCCATGCATTCGAACAAGTTAACCAGAGAGCCATTATCAATCCGATTAGGGTTAGGAATCTGGTTTGAACATGGTCGGGGAAAGGACATTAACTGTATCGCCCATTGACCCTTGGCCCATCTTATTCTTGATGGAACCCTCTTGTGAAAAACCTCCAATGTCCCAGGGATATGTAAGTTTTAAAGCCCTATAGACGGAGAGGTGAACTTAAACTGGGACTCTCTCTGAAGCGAACTGCTTCAGTCTATTAATTTCATCGCTCTGACACTACCAGCCATTTTTCCGTTTTCTTCACAACTGCACAAGCAGCGGGCAAATTTTTTTCGCGTAATGTGGACGTAAATGGGACCCACTTGCGGGTTTGACCACTCCGGTCTTAGTCTCTGGCATGCCCATCATAGGCAAGGTGGAAATAACAGAGTTGGTGTCGTTCGCTTGGCGTCTGGTCTCCAGAGGCTTTCTTCTCTCGACAGGAAGATGCCAAGTGACCACTCTCTCCACATTTTCAGCACGCTCGTTTTCAACCGGTCACTATGACCGGCATATTCATGGCCGCTAAATTGAAACATTTGGGGACAGAGAGAATGTATGATGTAAAAAATCCTTCCCCCGTTCAGGTTTTCACAAGGGGAACTAAGTATTTGTCCGTAGTAAGACAGGTAAACGGTCAGATGCTCCGCGATAACCTGAGGAGGAACCTCGAACATCGCTAAATGGTCCTAAGCCTACTGTCATGCTGGTTTCTCAAGATTAGATCTTTTGTGATCAGGTCATGGCTGGCTACCTTTACGCAGTCTTTGAACATGAATAGCAGTTTGTCCCACAAGAAAAAAGACCGATCTCTTGATTATTCTTTGGAGCTTAACCTTTAGGGACTTCAGTGACTTAATCCCCGCGTCTTCCGTGGATCGACAAATTTTCCGCATATGCTTGTTTGCTCACGAGGACTGACACAATTCTTTTTTCAACCTTCTTAAAGTTTTTGCGGATCTTCCAAAAGTCCACCTCATTTTATAAGGTATGCTTAACTCTTGGAACTCTCCAAAATCTCTCCAGTCTCAGTATTGTCATTATTCTTTCCACTTGTGATTTTCGTGATGCTGGTATTTTGGCCATTTTCGGCCGACATACGTGTAATTTTCCTTTGATCAATTTCCTTGTTCTTTTTAGCTTCCATAATACTACTATTTTCTGCAGGCTTTGATTTTTATTTTTTATCGGCTAGGTGGACCTTAAAGGTGGTCTCAAACTAGTCTTTCTGGATAAACCGACATTTGTCGAATATTTTGAGACGGGTGATTCTTTTTCAATTTCTTTTCTTTTCAGGCAAAGCGTATGTGTACACACACACACACACACACACACACACACACACATATATATATATATATATATATATATATATATATATATATATATATATATATATATTAAAATAAAAGACGAAAAGAAAATTAAAATCTTAAGATATAGAAATTAAATAAAATTCTTCAACGAAAGGAAGAAAAAGAAAATTTAACAATACATAAATTACACAACGAAAGAAACCGAAAAGCGAAAAATTAAAGATTCTCCGAACAAAAGATAAAAAATACAAAACACTTAACGAAAAACGTAAAGGAAAGACAAGAAAAAAAATAAAACAACAGTCATGTGTAACTCGAATACACTAGGGGAAAAAAACAGGTTACTACTACGGGGATGAAAATTTATAAGAAAGAAACTCAAATTTAAAAAAAATATCCAATATAAGCAAAAACTGAGTCAAATTAACAGAAATAATGTCAAATTTAACAAGCTGTGAAGTCCAAAGTTCTAATAAACAGGTACAGTATATGCAAACAAAAGTCAAAAAATCACAAAAATGCAGTATCAGATCAGAAAAAAAAGTTACGCCCGAGACGAGACTTCAACCCGTAACGAACGAGCGCTAGCCAAAAGTCGGCTTTAACGAATTCTGCATAGCAGCAGAGTTCTCCTGACTATATGTCATCAGAACAGGTCCATTAATAGGGAAAATCGATCACACTACAGGCACGTTTGTTATAGGCTTTTCCCAAAGAAAATGATTAAAGAATGAACAAAGTAAATTATTTCGTTTTGATAATGTACAGTGTAACCCAGATATAAGAGAGCTGTCGGGACCGGAGATGTAGTCTCTTATATCCGGGTTTCTCTTATATCCGGGTTTGGTCTATTTTGTTTTATTAACACAGGCTGTAATTTGGGACCAGATAAGATCTCTCTTATATCCGGGTTTCTCTTATATCCGGGTTACACTGTATATTCAAAGTGAAAATAATCAAGTGTGAGTGATATTTTGGATTTCTTTGTAATAAACAGAATAACATTTAGTTTGAACACGAATAATTTGCAAAAAAAAAAAAACAAAAAATGTTCCCTGCAATAAAAGCCTGAAACAAATGGGCACTACTCAAATCACCTGGTAACCTCGTAAAAAATACGGAATGCATTTTGGAAATAATTTTTATAATAGCATTCTTTAGACGATCTTTATGTCGGGACACTTGTCAGAATAAAAAAAAATATTGACTTTATATCCTTTTATAAGGAATTTCTGTTCATAATATCAGTATAGTATGAAATCAATCTCTGCATTTTACAGAGTTATTCAAATGTCAAGTTTGAAAGTGTAGTTGCATCATTGATATCACTAGGTCGCGTAAAAAAACCGCATAGCAAGCTGGAAAAAGGCCCCACACTCAATAAAAACAAAATTTTGTTATCAAACTGTTTACCTTATTAAGAGGAAAGATCAAAGTATTTTTTTTATTAGTTTTTGAATTTTTTTACTCCTTTCTATTTCAAAACTTTTGGTTAAAAATCTTGTTTTTTTTTTTTACGACAGTGGCGAATCGAGGAAAAAGGTTTTGTTTTATTTTGCGCTTTTTCTGAGGAAAACACATACTGATTTGAAACGTTTTGCCAAATTCAAATAATTGTCGGACTTTAATGAAACATTCAGGAAATATTCAGAAATGAATGAAATTATTTTTGGAATTTTTTAAAAAAAATTTTGATAAAAATATTTTTTTTTATGTCACCACCCACTTATAAAATTTCACGAAAATACGAGAAATTAAATTTTTTAGTGGGGGGGAATATTTTTTATTAGTTAAAAACAGGATTTTTTGGAGAAAGTAAATCATCAATTTTTTGTAAAACAGTTACCTGTTTCATCGAAAATCTGCACTGAATTGAAAATAAAAAAATGGAAAAAAATTTGACATTATTTAATTAGAAAAGCTTTTACTTGCTTTTGTAAATAAATTATGCAAAGGATACCATTGTCTGAAAAAATAAAAAATTTTCGATGAATAATGAATTTTTATAAGAATTTTTTTCATTTTTTTAAAAATTTTATTTTTAATAATATAATAGTCCAAAAATCGTTTAAAATTCTTCATTGCTTTTAAGTATGCAATTTGGTGATATCGTTAAGTGAAAAGTAAATTTACGAATCGAAGTTTGCAAAGCATATAACAGTTGTTTGAACCTGAATATTTTAAAAATAATTTTAAATATACTTTTTAGTGAGAAAAACGTTCCTAATTTCTATGGGAAGCTATACATGACATAATTCTTAAACAGGTCATGTGAGTTAAGAGTCGTCTGGCGCACTGCAATTATTTCCCTTGAATATTCAGTTCTGTTTCATCGTTAACGTGTTTGCAAAACATCCTTTCAAAATTTCAATGTAGGTTTTAATTTTTGTGAATTACTTTTTTTTCTACTAAATATTTTTATTTTCTGTATTTATTTTATTTTTGGGTCATATTTAATTTCTTGTTTAAGTTAGTAAATTATTAAATAAGATCAGAAGATTAAGAATCTAAGAAACGAGACCCAGACTAAAAATATATATTTTTTTAAATTAAATCTTTCTTCTTCAATTTTTATTTGTAGTTCTTCTTATTTTAATACTTTATTCCATTCACATTTGAAATTAGTTTTCTCATTTTAATTAATTGTGAATAGTTTTCATTGAAAACTACAAAAAATGGTGTTTTGAAAACTTACTTTTCAACACCGATTTCTTCTTGTTTTGAAGAAAACAGAAAATTTAAAATGTATGCTTAATGTGGCAGAATTGACTGAACGTTAATTATTTAAAAATTGTTAATTAAATGTTTTAGCAACTGTTTAGTAATTTGTTAATATTAAGATTACAGAATATTTTAATTATTATAAATTTTTTATTTATAAAGTTTTTTACAAATCAATTTGTTTTTCTTGCTTAACGTTATTTTAATTTTTTGTTTTTCTTGCTTAACTTTTATTTAATTTTTAACGTTTTTTAACCGTGGAGAGCAGATTAAGTGTGGCCATATTTTTAAAAACTTTTGGACAAATATGGATCATTTGTGAAGATTGCAGAATGGGATACCCAAGAGAATTCCAAAAATGGTTTCCCTGCTATTACAATATATTCAGTTAAACTTTCTGAATTTTACAAAAAAAGACATAGAGGAAATAATTTCCCTGATTTTGAAAAAAGATGTGAAGTGGTGGTCCATTCTGTTAATCAATCTGCTACTGCCACACCTTCCATTGCATCTTCCACCGCTAGCCGAGTTGCAAATTCAACCCTGTCTGCTTCCTCTACAATTCTGTCTGCTGCAAGTGTAACCCTGTCCGATGCAAGGTTAATCCTTTCTGTTGTAACCTTGTCTGCTGCAGCTGCAACTCCGTTTTTTGCAGCTGCAACATTGTTATCTGAAAACACATGCTTTTCTTTTTTAAAACTTCATTTTAAACCTTAGGCATCGAAAACTGAGTGGACGTAGCTAAATTATCTGCATACTAATTGATTTTAATTTTCTGGGATTTAAAAGTTGAAAATCTCAGTATTTTATTTTAAAAAGAAATAATTTAAAATCTTTTTTCAGCCTGGGATTATTTTTAACATTTGGAGTTAATAATTATTTATTTTAAATGAAGAATAAACGGAAGTATACTTTTATTAATTTATGTAAATTTTTGTTCGTTAATTAAAAATGAATATATCCGTTTGTTCTTTATTCAAATAAATCTTTTCTTAACCTTCCACCAAAAAACCTGTTTTTATACACATAACAGTTATATCCACTAATTCTGAGTGAAAATCAATTTGACCCGCCCTCTAAATCGATACATAATCACTATTTTTCGATTCCAGCAAATGTCGCAACTTAAGGAGGTCTAAATAATGCTAATCTAGAAAAAATATTTTCAGAATGTTTTCCCTACTTTTTATAAATGGACCAGTGTATTTAAGTAATGCCAACAAAATAATCGTTTTCATTCTAATCCATTCAATTGCAATTTCATCTAAAATTTTGCGCATAAGCAAAACAAACAATCTGAATTAGCCAACAGTAATTAATTAACTCAAAAAGGCGCATTTTCTTATTTCATTTTTCAGCAAGTGAGGATTTTATTTTCATAAAGCAGGCATCAATTCCTGGCCGTAACGACTTAGGCCGAAAAGAGGTCACGAGTGTAGACGAATGCCGAGAAACATGCCGAAAAAATCCTCGTTGCCGTTCATTTGAAATGAAACCGTTATGCCTAACGTGTGAAATATACTACTGCGATCGCTCCAGTGCAACCTTTCCAGAATATAGCATTCGCCCAAATTATTATGGATGGGAACTTTATATATCGAATCCGAGTACGTAATAATGAAATTTTAAATTATCTCTTTCTGTGTTTTAAGAAAATCTTACATTTATTATAATATGATTTTTCCTTTCCTCCTCCTCCTTCTTCTTACAACATTTATAGCAGAGTGCGATTTAAGAAAAGATAGTGTCTATGCCTGTCTTCTTCAAATTATAGTTAAAACTGAATATGAGCATAAAAAATAGGGGTATTTGTACGATCTTTCTTAAGCGGCGTTCTTTTTGCGTTGTCATGGAGAACAACATTGCCTATTGACGAACGCCGTGAGCTATTCGATCAAACTTTTACGGGGACGTTGTAACCGCTGCACTTATAAATGTGTATTTTATATTTCATTGCGTTTTAAGAATACTGGAACAATAACCCGAACATTCCAGCACACGCACAACATGAACTTTCTCTAAATATTTCGATGGGAAATAGCAAGACGAAATGCATTATTTAGTTCCATTTGTTCACATCTTTACATTCTCGCCATACCTCGTATATATTGTCGAATAATCCTTATTCCCTTCGTATTCTATTGCTGAGAAAGAATTTCTACTCAGACAGATTTTCCCAAGAACTCTTAGTTTGAGAAAAAGAGTCCCGAGAAGATGTTTACCCGATCACTACAATCTTAACTTCTTCAAGTCTAAAGTCAACCGTTATCTGTACTACATATCTTCATAATCCGCAATGATATCCCTTAAAACCGTGCAGTAACCACATTCAGTAATCTACATTGAGAGGCTCTTGGGTTTTCTACTGGCTAAATATTTTAGTTAAAAATAAAAGAATTATATTGCCATAAAAGCTGTGAACTTTTATAAGGAATACGCAGAATGATGACACGACACTTTCTTCTGCTCTAATTCTATTCTTTGTCATTCCACAGATCGCAATCGGAATTGTACTAAACCTGGTCTTGTGAAATATGCAAATATGAATTTCTTAGACACTGACGCTGAATTTATGGCAGCGTATAGATGCTTACCCAGTGAAAACGCACCAGAAATCGAATTTGGAAATGCACCTGACAACGCAGTTGGAAAATATAAAAATATGGCTTCTCCAGCTATTTATTGTACAGACCCACGTAATATGCTTTTCAAAAATCAACCGAACGTAATATGCTTCTCTCTCTCTCTTTCACACGCACACACTTTACAAACTTTTCCATATCTCAGATTGCAGGCCAATTTTTATAATCCATATTCTATTTTCTCACTGCCTGCCCCAACGTTATTGTTTCTTTAATTTTTCAATCTCTTTTTTTAGTTCCTTATACCTGCGCCAAAATAAAGAAATGCTCTTTCCTCACAACGGACACCGAAATCAATATTTCCCCAAGTGCTTTGAATGGCAAAAACGTGTCTGTTTTCTGTGAGGGAATGTCGACTGATTTTCCGAAAGAATACATTACACTGAGGAAACTAACTTATTTCGAAGTACCTTTGATAAGTAATACTACATCCTGCCCTAGTGTCGGAGAGAATGGAAGAAGGCGTTATGACAAAGTACGATTCCTGCCAGAGGTAAAACAACTTCCAAGTTAAAAACAATAATGAACTTGTCAGTAAATGATCTCATTCCCGCTTCCAAATGATTTCCTAATTACATGAGGATTACATATCCAGGTTTTCTTTTTAATCCTTTCAAAAGTGTGGGCTAATGGCCAGCAAGATTAGTTTGATTGCCTTACTGCTAGTTTGTGAGTTCGATCCTGAAGGGCTGCAAAGACAAAAAGTCCAAGTTAATATTATCAATCAATGGGATTGGCAAAGTTTAATAATCGCACCTGATGAAAACAATTTAAAAAGCAGGTATTTCAAAAGGACGGTTTTTCTCTTGAAACCGCTATTACTATATACTCCCTCGGCCATCGTAATTGTTTTAAAAGCTATTTATAGAGTTTTAATAAAACCCACACGTATGAAACAGAATTTATACATATTTCATGCATTTTCTTTTTTGTTTCTAGAGAACTGACAACAATAATGTTAAACACAATTTATTTATTGATTTATAAGATTATAGAAATATGTGAACTACAATGCAATATTTATTATTTACCATATTATAAAGAAATAAATATGACAACTTTTTTTAGTCATAAATTCATAAAAACGATCGTGAACTATAGAAGATGAAAATTTATGCAAACACATAACGAGAAGTAACTTTAATTTTGAAAAATAAAAAGCCATGCTTTTTTCGGGTATTTCTTTCATTTGCTCTCGCAACATAAATTCACTAAATTAGGTTGAGAGCATCTGGATATATATATGGATATATATATATATATATATATATATATATATATATATATATATATATATATATATATATATATATATATATATGTATATATATACATATAATTTCTTTTTAGAAATATATAATTTCAGTTACTCGTCGTTATGTCTTCATTTAAATGTTCTTAAATGTTTAAACATTGCAATATAGCTGGTTCATATAGTTTATAATCATGTAAATATAAAATTATTCATATAAGTTAAACATCCATAGAGTTTAATATTTTTGTCATTTCTCGGAGAATATAAAAAATCCAGTTTCATGTGTTTGGGTTTTATTCAAATTCTATAAATAGTATTTTTAACCAATACAAATTGTCCATGGAATATATATTTTCGAATCAAGAAATATCAGTGTTTATATTTTGCTCATAATAATTGACGCACTTGGAAGTTTGGCAAAAATATTAGACGCGGGATTGGAGGGGACGTATATTCATGGAATTATTGAAATTGTCCAATTCGTCTAAGTCGTCCTCAACAGATATATAAACAAACATTATTTACATATATACTAATGTAGTAAGTACTAATACTAGGCGATTGAACAGTAATCACTTTTGTTAGCTAAGCAAAGAAAATTACACTTTGTTGAAATTCATACTAGTTCGACTCATTCACCTAGTGAACTAGGTTTGTCGAATTGATTGGCTGAAGCGTTGGTTTTAACAAATGCAACTGCAACTAGACAATTCTGTTTGAGTTAATGATTTTTTCTCATGGTTATAGGTAATTCCATTTCTATGTCCATTCTGATGACTGTTTTCTTTTTTTGTCTTTACAGGAAATGGCTCTGGACCTCAACGATAAAAAGTTCACTACGTTTGAACCATTTCCCCTCGGAAAAGAAATGTGTCTATCTAAGCAAAACTTTACGATCGATCTGAGACAAACAGAGTTTATTATCAGTGAAAAGGTAAATGATTTAGATTCATAGGTTATATACTTATTAACTGGATCATAAAACTGTATTTCCCACTTTTTTAATTACATATCTTTTCTTGTACAGTTTTAATAAATTCTAACAGGGCTGAACTGATGCATCAAGGTTTTGCTAGTAAGAAAACTATTTACATTAGTTAAATGCTCATCTTTATTGTCATAATTATCACAACGTTTCGGCCGTTGTGCCCCCAGGCCTTCATCAGGTGTTTGCCGATCAGGATAAGCTTCAGAGTAATTTCAAAATGAACACTTTATTTAATTTACATGTCTAGGCATATCTTGTCAACTTCTAGTTTAGTACTGCTCAGTTATTACTCGTCCCGTCTCCACTGAGTCCAAGAGCACACTGCCTGACCCAGGGTTTGAACACACAATCAATGTCATCAAATTTACTAACTAACTACGGACTAATCGTTGTGATAAAATAAAAACGATAAGGAAAGTAGTCCGTATGTAAATAATGCAAATAATTATAAATCAGAAATTCAGACAGAAGATAAAACGATACATGACTGACGAGGCAGATTTTTTCCCGCAGTAGATTGCCATTTATTTCCGCGGTCTGTCCTGCTATTTACCTGTAGTTTGGGGGGGGGAAGAAGAGGATTGATACTTTCCCAAGAGTATTAGCACGGGAGTATATATAATGGATTCGACTGGAATTCGAACTCGGTTCTCCGATTCCTCAATCCGAGCTGCTATCCATTAATCTACCGTGCCCCCCTTTACAGATTTCCAAACTCATTATATAAAAATACGACATTATGTTGCAAGTAACCTGATACATTTACAAATTGAATAAAAGACTCTTCCCGTGCTAGCTATGTTGACTGGGCACGTGGTTGAATGTTTTGTGAATAATGTGACTTCTTCAATATATCGTCCCAGGGCGTGTGACACTCAAGGGAAGTGCCTGAAAACCATACAACGGTTCGTATTGGCTCTGCTAATGATGTATCGAGTTGAAGCATTTTCTACAGCTAAACCCTGATGCGTGTGCTTCATGAGTTCATGTGTTATTAACTGTGTGCAAGTCAACGAATACTCTTTATGATCATTTCAAGACGTATGCATCAAGAAGAGGCACTCCAGTAATGCTGAATAAAACGCAGCCACTTCGGATATTCAATGCTTTCAGGACTTTTGTTAAGTGTCTTCAAGAAGAGATACAATTCTAGTAGGCTTTTTAGCAAGGATATTTGAGATTGTTCCAAGGGCTATAATAATTTTGAGTATAACGCAGCCACTGTAATTCGTCATATACAAGAAGTTTTCAAGTATCCAATTCTTCCAGGTTTTTTTGTGAAGTATCTTCGCGGCTGTTTTAAGAGCTTCACTAAGTCTTAGTATAACGTGGCTATTGTAATCACATATGATTCGCGGTATCCAAAAAGACTCTTTGCTTTTTATTTCAGGCAAATTGGGTAACTTCCGGCATTTCCGCTAACATTACCTCATCCCAAATATCCAAGGATAAGCAAGTGGCTGTCATCAGTTGCAGTGGTAAATGTGGAATCTGTAAAAGCATCACCCCGTTTCCAGTAATTCTCTTATTTAATTTTTAATTTAATTTTGTTCAGATGTCGCATTAATTTTTGGTTACATGAACGATGCAAGTTTTTCACTTTTTGCATGAAAAGTGTTCAGACGACTTACCTTCCTTAGTTCCATTATTTCTGATCTTCACGGTTAAGACCCGTGTAGCGAACCACCCTCATTCCTTTTCTATGTCATTGGGAAGGTATATAAGTTCCACTCGATAAGCTTCTGCCAACGAATCTTTCATTTGTGGAACCGAGTCCAAAGAGGATTATTTCCCGATTACTACAATCTTAACTTGTTCAAATCCTAGATTTACTATTATCTTCCCACATACCCATGGAAACACTGCTTCTTACTCTATAAACCCCAATCTTGATTGGCTTTTGGGCCTTGTACTTAGCTAACATCATTGTAAAAAGAAAATACTGTAAAACTCTCTTCGCATGCTCAGGGATATTTATCTTGAATTCATAAAATAAATAATCTATCACACAATCTTTCTGTTTAAATATTGTGCTATAAAAATTATTTCGAAAATATTAACACTGTCTTGTAATTTTGCACAAATACTCTTTGATATTTGGTGGCATATGACACACCAACTACGCATGTCACATTGACACGGTCATTAGTTGTATGCCGTGATTCTTTTAAATTATTAAAACTATGAATTTTTGAGAAGTGAAATTGTCGTTATCACTTGTTCACTTGCATTAGTATTAAGAATGAAGAAATTTCGTTAGAAACAAATAAAAGAGTGATGAACTGTTACGTCATATCGCTCATCCCCTAAGCTAATGAATTCTGAACAATCTTCTTGCAGATGAATATACTTTTTAAAGATGTGTTTAATAATAACAAAAAAAGGTTGTTTCACTCTGAAATTCGGAAACTGAAATGTTATTTTACACTGAGCGTATAAAATTCTTATATATCTGTTATATATGAATTTTCTCGCTCAAAAACATAAAACTGATTTAATTCACCTTTGTAGGCTCATGATCCTTTGATTGCAAATCTATTCCTCAGAGAGTACACAGACCAACTGCTTGTCAGCATCGTCTTTCGTTTCCTTGTTGATAAAGCCCAGCTCCATTGTCCAGCCTTTTCATTTTAGGAAGTTGGCAATCTTTCTTATATTCTAAATTAAATCAGTTATTGAATGAACAACGATTTTTGAAAGTTCATGTACGCCGAGCAAAAATCCTTATAATTTATCGGTAATTTTATATGGAACTCCAAAGCAAGATATGTCGCCTTCTAAAATTGTATTATTTCTTCCGTTTATCATCTAGGTTAAAAGGCGCACTTGCTCCTGATTGTTTCCATTCAATGAAGTCGATTGCGGTGCATGTCAGACATTTCTTGAGCTCCAGTACATTGGAAAAAGAATAAAATAAAAAACAGAATAAACAAAACTATCCTTGCGTTGCGTTTTGCATTACTGAACGAATATTTGAAAGGGAAGAGGAATGGTAGTAATAGGTAGATAGCGCTACCATATTTTGATATTATGGACATTCCCAGATCTACATCAATGTGAACATTGCCTAACTTGCAATAGCAAGGCGGCCCGAATTATCGGACTGCGAACGGTTCATGATAGTGAGTGTCAGACGGATGAGATGTTTATTCAATTTCTTAGTGTGTACCGGGAATACTTGATGTGATATACCAACGATTACTATTATGGGTAAGTTCCCATAACACCCGCCTCCGAAGCTTTTGCGTAGCAGGGGTTTTTAATATCTTTTCTTCTTTGGATCTATTTCCAAAGGTTCTGTAAATTTTCTTTTTCGATACGATTTTTTTGGTTCTGGCATTGTTTGCGGTCTTTTTATATCAAACGTATGGAAAATCGTGTCCATTACTTCTTCTTGAGGTGGACCGTTGCCGACCTGTAACAGTCTTTTCCTTATTTGGTTTACGTGTCTTCTGTGTGAGAATGTTGTCCCTTTACTATGCAAACCATCTTGCCAATTCTTTTGTCAATTGTCTCTTGCTCCCAGTAAGATGTATTATTTTTATAGGCTATAAAAATAATTTTTCTCCTGGGAGGAATTTTCTTCTTGGTGCATAGGACTGTGTTACTTGTTTTGTTTTACCTGGTAGCAATTTATCAAACGCAGATCTGATTTTTCTAGCAAACATCACCTCTGCGGGTGATAGAGTTGATGGTGTAGCATTATTTGGCGTTATTCGGTATACCTGAAGAAATTGCTGTAATGCTTTCTCCGTAGGCACATCATAGGCTTTTCGTAGCGCTCTTTTGAGAGTATCAACGAATCTCTCCTCCTGCCCATTTGATTTTGGGTGATAAGGCGGGGATTTTATATGTTTTACTTGATAAATTTCGCAAAACTCCTGGTAATCTGCTGACGTGAATTGCGTTCCATTATCTATGACTAGGCAATTCACTACACCAAACCGAGCGAATAGGTCATGGAGGCAATTTATGGTCGTTTCTGAAGTATGATTTTTGCAACGAAACACCTCCGGCCATTTACTATAGCTATCCACTATGATTAAATAGTAGAAGCCATCAATTGGTCCTGCATAATCTGCGTGTATTCTTGACCACGGACGATCAGTCTCTGGCCATGGCTTATGTATGATTGGCGGTGATTTGCCTGCTAAATTACAACCCTTGCACATTTCCACCATCTGAATAATATCCTGGTCCATATTCTTCCAATATACATAGTTTCGCATTAGCGACTTCATTCTATTTTTATCAGGATGGCCCCTATGGAAGTCCTTTAAGACCCGCTTTTGTAATGTTTTGGGAATTACAACCTTTTCGTTGTAAAGTAACACATTGTCGCATAGAGAAAAGCTGACTGATATTTGCTCATTTTTTTCTGCTATTTTTGCTTTTGTTTCATTAATAAATTCGTCGTTTTTGGCTTCATTTTTTATGTCTTGCAGTGTGACTGGGAGGTTTCTAACTGTACAACATAGTACTGTCCTGATATCTTCGTTTCTTAAGGCTGCGATTACCGTATCTTCTAATGGTTCTGTCTTTGTTGGTATAAGTCTCGACAGACCATCCGCATGCCCGATCCTTTTCGTTGGTAAATATTCCAATCTGAAATTATAGTTCAGAAGAATTGTTCCTATGAAACCTCGTGACCGCGAAGATAATTCTCAGAGCTTCTTTCTCTATCTGTGGGTAATTTTTTCCGCTGGTAATAGTGTTCGAGAAGCATGTACGATGGGTTTTATTGTCCCATCTATCATTTTATGTAATATACACGCTCCGACTCCGTAGGCGCTAGCGTCACTTGCTACAATAATTTCTAGTTTATGATCGTAGTGTGCTAAAAATAAATCTGAATTTAACATTTTGATTATTTCGTCAAATGATTTTTGGCATTGATCTGTCCACTGCCAACCTTTTTTCTTTCTTTAGCAGCTCGTTCAGTGGTGCGCGAAGTTTATGCATTTGAGGTATGAATTCCTGGTAGTAACTTACTAATCCTAGAAAACTTTGTAGTTCTGTTATATTTTTAAGAACAGGCATTTTTTTTATTGCTGTTGACCTTTCAGGGTCTAGTCGTTTACCTTCTTGATCTATGATATGACCAAGGTATTTAATTTCCTTCATGAAAAAATCGCAATTATTTTCTTTTACTTTAAATCCATAGCTTTGTATTCTTTTAAATACTTCCTGTACATGTTCTCTGTGTTGTTCAACGTTTTCGATATTAATCAATACGTCATCCAGGTATGCAATTGTGTACTCTAGTCCGGCAAACATCGTATCCATTGTCTGTTGGAATATAGTCGGCGCGACCTTAATTCCAGAAGGTAATCTTTGGTATCTGTACAGTCCTTTGTGTGTGTTTATGCATAGTAGTTTTGAACTTTCTTCATCGACTGGAATTTGCAGGTACGCCTCACTTAAATCAATTTTTGAAAAAATATTTTCCGCCATTTAATTTAGTGAATACTTCTGGACTGGGTAGAGGATAGTGGTAATCTTTTATTGCTGCGTTCAAACCTGTAGAAAAATCAGCGCAAACACGAATTTCGCCTGATTTCTTTTTGATGTAGACCATCGGAGCGGCCCATATACTGTATTCTACTTTTGTCAATATGCCAGTATTTTCGAGTCTGGTTAATTCTTGATCAATTTTTTCAATTGACGCAAACGGTACGCTCCTTTTTTTTCTTGAAAATAGACTGAACGTTTTCCTTTACTTCGATATTTGCTGCCATTTTCTTACATCTTCCTAGACCTGCTGAAAATACTTCGGGGAAACTAGTTTTTAGTTTTTCTTTTAATTTGTCTGCCTCGGTTGGTAAGCTTTTTACATTTTGGCAGTGCGTACTTATAGGTAAATCCCACAGTTCGAATTTTTGCATCCAGTCCGTTCCGAATAGGTTTTCGGTATTTCTTAAGATGTACATTTTAAGTTTTTCGTCATTCCATTATATGTTACGTTTTAATTACTTCACCCTCGAATTTTATCTTTCTCCCCGTAACTGATCTAGCAATTTTATCCGTTTTTAACATGGCAGGTTTGTTCAGTTTTCTCCACGTTTGTAGGTTTATAATAGTTATGTCTGAGCCAGAATCCAGCTGCAGCCTGACTTTTTATTTTGCTTTTCAACTTGTACATATTTTCTTATGTTAGTCTCATCTGCTTGGTCAGTCCTCGTGATTCTTATTCTGCTTTTGTTTTCTCTTCTATTCCAACAGTGAGAACTTTTGTGGCCTATTTTTTACATGATAGACAAGTTTTAAAACGATAAGTACATTCTTTAAACCAATGCCAAGTCCCACTGCGATAGCATGAACTGGGTGGTAGTTTTTTTATATTGATTTTTAGAGTTAGAAAATTTTGTTTTACCTGTTCTTGAGGTGGGGAAATCGGTTTGGTTTGTTTGTGAGGAGGGAAAGTTGGTTTTTCTTCGTACTTTATATATGTGCGCTATGCCAGCTTCTTCTATGTCTTTTGAGTCTTTCTTCACACTGATGCATCTCTGGCAGTCTTCGGCTAGCTTTTGAAGTGTTAAATTAGTTTCACTCTCCAATTTAGTAAGGATTCTGCGTCTACTTTCCGCGTCTTTGGTTGATACCAGACCTTGGACGTAAATTAAGCATTTGAAATTGTCCGCGCTGAGTTCTGATAATTTGAAGTCGTCACAATATTTGTGTACAATGGACGCGAAAGTTATGTAATCTTCGTTGTCCTTTTTTGTAAGGTTCATGCATTTCCATCTTTTGTGGAATAGTGTAGTATTATCATTGAAAAGTTCTGTAAGCAGTTTAATGGCTTCTTTGAACGTTAACTCACTTGTTTTTCTTGGAAAGATATAATCTACGAATTTGGTATATTCGCATGTGCCTAATTTTCTTAGCAATTTACGTACTTTACGTGCGTCTGACCAATCTTTGCAGTCAAATTCATATAGATCTTCGTACCTTCGGAAGTAGTTTGCAAAAGTTTTATCTTTGTCGGGTGCGTACTTGAAATCTTTGATAATTCTCCAAATAGCGTCTTGTGAGAGAACTGTTTTGTTTTCGGAGATTTGCTCTTTATTTGACATTACACGTAGTAATAATTCTTGCAATTCCAGATATTTCTGTCCGTTTTTTTTGCTGCTGTTCAAATTGGATTTTGATAAGCTCCACAATGGTTGACTTAAAATCTTCCATGTTGACGTAATTTTGTGTAACCTGGTATTCTGTAACCTGTGTACGCAAAGAAAAATTTCCTTTGTTGCTAGTAATTTATATCCAAAAAGAAAATTCTTTTTTTTTTCGCGTAGAACTATTTTTTTTTTAGAGTTTACTCGTCGACACTGTTATGTGTGGCGGATAGCAGAAAAAAGGTATGTCCTCCGCGTAGAGAATTTGTTTTTCTTTTGGGGTTTTGCAGGTCGCCACTTGTTATGTGCGACGTATAGCAAAAAGTATGTCCTCCGCGTATAGAGTTTGTTTGTCCTTTGGGTTACCACGTCGCCACTGTTATGGTCCAGGTTCCTTGTACCACGGTGATGGTCCAAGGTAGAACCAATGAAGAATAACTCGAACACAGGTATGGAATAACACAGATATATTACAAATAGAGATATGTACACAGAAGTAGAAGTGTTAGTAATAACAATCAGGTTAGGTTACGGAGAACTATGTTGTCTCGAAGTATCACTATTCCAATGTCTTACAGTAATCGTCTGACACGACTCTGTGACTGACTGACTGACTGACTCACTCACTCACTCACTCACTCACTCACTCACTCACTCTGTGACTGCACTCTGACTGGCTCACTGCCTCTGTGTCTGACTGCTGCTTCCTCTTTAGGAGCAGTATTTATGAGGTACGGAATAGTCCATTACTATTATGGGTAAGTTCCCATAACATTCAGACTATAGTTTTTATAAATTCAATAACTTTAATAAAACATGTTAAAACTACATAAAGAGTTAACTTAAGTCGCAATCAATTGTTGAAAATTTGACAAAAAGGTAAATTCGAATTATTTGACTAAAAGGTAAATTCGAATTATTTAGGTTTGAGATTTGCATACAATTTCACACACACACACACACACGCACACACACACACACACACACACACCTAAGTTTTTAAAATGAATTTTAAATATAAAAAAATCTTTCTTGGCGCTTTCATTTTAGTTTTAATTTCAAGCTAATAGATTAAATTTAATATTTACTATAAGTAAAATACTTCTCTGTATTTCAAAGCAAATTTAAATTGATTCAAATGTGATTTTTTAATCTCTAAAAATGTAAATTCTCGATGGACTTATGTTTATAGCTAATATAAACATTAAGCTTTATAAAAATGAATATCTTGAAGTTTTATAAAATTAAATAATCGTGCATGTGGGTATGCGCATGTGTGACGGTGTCGGGTAACAAATGTAAAAATGTTTTTCCAAGATTTTCTAAAAGAAAACATTTCTCTAATAATGTCATTCATTTGTCAATGAGTCCTTAAAATCGGACAATTATTTGATTTTTGCAAGAATTTCCAAATCACTCTGTTTTTCACTGCAAAATGTTCATAAAAATTTCCCATATTAATTTATGGTCAACTGTTAAAGGTTTTAAAAAGGATGAAAAAAGACGATTTAATAATCAAAAATACTTTGGTTTTCCTTCTTAATAATAATATAAAGTTTTTGACGATAAGACATCGTTTTTATTAAGTTTGGGACATTTTTTCATCAAGTATGACCCTTTTTTATCAAATCCTTGGAGGCACTTAGTTAAATGTAATAACTACCCATACATACATACATACATACATACATATACACACACATACACACACACAGATATACAGAGAGAGAGAGAGAGAGAGAGAGAGAGAGAGAGAGAGTGATAGGTAATTTTGTATAATTTTATATTTTAGAAAAATTTAGTATTTAGAAAAAATACAAACATGACAAACTGTAGAAGTTTATTTGTGGCGTGATTCACGCGTTAGGATTTCATGTATTCATTCTGGCAATTCCTGCATTTAATAGATTAAATTCCTTCTTCGAGTTTTTGCTGGTTGTTTTGTTTTAATTTATTTTAGATTTTAATCAATAAAAAAACAAATCAACCTGCCAAAACTTGAAGGCGGAATTTACTTTATCAAACGCAGGAATTGCCAGAATGAATACCTGGAGAAACTTGAAGAAGTTTAAACAAGAGCCTATATGAACACGAAAGTTACATTTTAAATAACAACACACAAAACGCATTAGTTTATCAGCGTAACAAAACAGACCAGAATTTTGAGTTAGTGAATACTATTTTGATTAAAAGAGCAAATAATACACTGAAGCGAAAATGTTCCTTGATCGCTAGTTCAGACACGATAAATTGATTTTATATTGTCACAGTGTGGGAGAGTCAGGAACGAAGGTAATGGAGAAAAAAAGAAAAAGAATACATATGAATTTGGCTAGATTGAAAAAAAATATTCATTTGAAAAATTTTTTAAACTACCTGCGCTCTTGTTTCGTGCGCACGTGGCAACGTCAACGAAGCCCAGTCCGATGAAATCCTAACGGATGAAACGCGTTAAAAATAAACTTTTCCAGCTTGTCATATATATATATATATATATATATATATATATATATATATATATATATATATATATATATATTTTAAATAAAAACAGATTACTTTAAGGTTCCATATAATAAATTATTTCACCACAGCCCTTTTAAAGGACAGTGGATCATCAGATTTATTTACAAATGTTGAAATGAACAAATGAAAATAAATTTACATATTTATGACGGGCAATAATAAGGAAATTAACGAAGTGGGAGCAGTGTAGGGGGTAGAGAGACAGCATTGAGTTAGATGTAACATTTCTATTGTTTCAAATTTAATTTTTCGCTGAAATCTAGACAGTGACACTTTAAATCTGTTAATGGAAGTTATAGAAAAAAGAAAAAAAGAAAAAGAGAGAAAAAAAAGAAAAAGAGAGAAAAAAAAGAAAAAGAGAGAAAAAAAAGAGAAAGAAGTTGTAATAAAGTGTCATTGACTTCCATTGGAATATAACTCATTGGGTCTACCCATACGGATAACCTAGTTTTTCGTAAACTATATATATATATATATATATATATATATATATATAAACACGAAAGCAAAGTAGGTTTGTAGCAGGCATTACTCCTTTTAACCAAACAGACATGCATTAGAAAGCCTAAACAGAACTGGGAGCATGCGTAACGCGAATCCCATGAGGCTATTTTTCTTTTACACCGTACCGATGTCAAGGTAGGACGTTAACTTACCGTTTCGGGAACAGAAAGCACATCGCATTTACAAAACACTCTACTCACTCGTTAACCTATCAACAAATTAAATTCAAACATATTCTTAATTATTTTACAGTGGCTAACATGAGAATATAGGTTAAATGTCAGCATTTTAGGAATATGTGAAATTAGGTGTCCAAACAACGGACATTTTGCCAGTAATCGAGAATCTATACTGACAGAAATTAATTCAGCAGATATACAATTGAAATGGGTGTAAGACAAGGATGTGTTTTCTCGCTGATTTTATTCAACCTCTAGAGCGAGGCAATTCTAAAAGAATTAGAACTTCTACCAGGATTCATTACTGGCGGCTACGATCTTAAAAAGATAATATGACACACTGCTGACAGCAGGCATGGAAAGGAAACTACAAAAGCTCTTGGAGAAGATTGCGAAGGAAAGCAAGAAGAAAAGACTAAGTATAATATAAAAGGAGGCAGAAAGCATGGTTATCAGCAAAATGACGTGCTCCAAAAAGAAAATTACAAATCTGGGATATTAAAATAAAACAATTACAGAAATTTAAATATTTCAACAGAGAACAAAACATGCAATTGAACTCTTACTTAAAACATCTAAAATTTAATGTAAAATTTGTCTTTCTTTATCTACAGCAATTTTTTCTAATGAGCCCGTTTATTCATTTCCGTTGTGTACGGAAGAAATGACGTTTAACAGGTTTACGGTCTTCTTTGTAAACAGTCAGAAAATAAGTCGGATTCTTATATTTTTATATGATTTTGACAATTGTGAAATGTATAATTATTGATTTTACAAGTGATTTTTTTACTGAGCCATCGATACCTTCCTGTCAAGCAGGAATTCAAACTTAAATTTTACCAATATCTGGGTAATGTTTTCTTTATTTTGGACACAAGTACTTTCAAATACTACGGCTGTTGTCGATGCTTGGCTCGAGAGTACAAAACCTCATAACACTGAAATTAGAATTTGTAAAAAGTCAAGCAAGACGATAAAAGTCACTAAGCTGTTACTGAGTTTGAAAGAAGGGGACAATAAAATATGTATGATATTGTTTCAATAAAATATCTTAAACGAATTTTCTTTTATTCCTTTTTATTTCCATCTTGTTACGGTTACTTCTTCATTTTTCCATAACTGTTTCGATTCCCTCATTATCAACTTCCCGCTATTTCTCAGCCATCCCCGACAATTTAGGTTTTTGTTTTGCTATTTTTATTTCAGTTGATCCTCTCGCTCAAGAAAGAACGATGCATTACATTGAAAAACATTCAATAAATATAGTTATTATGTACAAGAGACTTCTTTCTCCTGGGTTAAAAACAATATATGTAAATCGTTATTCTTATTTTATGCACCATTTCTTGAAGGAACATGGGTGAACATGACATTCCACAACGTCATCTCTGTTGCTCTATATATTTGACACTTCTCTCCATTTTTCTCCTTTATTGCCACCCATTCTAGTGTAACCTAGGAAAGGTTATTGAATAGAATAATCACACGAAGGTTGGTAATAAACGATAATACTTAGGACACGAACAACATATATAAAGTTCGCCGGCGGCGCGTAGAGGAAGTAGTCAACTGCTAGAAGCGAATCAAGTGAATTCCACATTGACTCTCCAACTGAAGGATATCTACCAACCGCCCCACGCAGTCGGATGTGGCACAAGGCCGAATTTAATGTGGGTTATCCGAACCAGTAGGCTCGACCACAAATTCCCCGTAAACTCGTCGGGTAGCTGTTTCCCAAGATGAGACTCTGCCCTTCGTCGTAGCCTCGTCTGGGGATCCTCTCTGCTCGGAGACAGAAAGTTTGACCAGCACAGCTGGAGACGAATCTCCAACTGCAGCCCAACATACAGTACTATCCTTAAATTCGTGATGTCGATACATCAAGGAAGAAATCCCATCAGAACAAGTGAAAATATTTATAGGAAAAGCACAGAGAAGCTTATTAGGGTGGGGGGAAAGTGACTGAAGCCGAGATGCCAGTTTGGGACCGATAACGTTCGACCCTAGGATCTTGTCAAAAACCTATGACTGATATTATATATGACAGAAGCACTAGACCAGATGTGATAGAAATATTCTTTGCACGGACGAATGATCGACTATAAATTGCGCAGGATTACTTCTGATTTGATTATGGCGAGAGAACCATGTCTAGTCAGACACAGTGAACCAACTTTTGTAGAAACAAACATAGTAATTGATTTAATATTATCATTTCACTTCATGTCGATGAGGGGCAGTGGAGGTTAGCATTGGTTATGATGTATGAGGTGTGTGATATGAAAGAAAAGCAGATGGTAGCAATGAAGCTGGTGATAAGAGAGAAGAGAACGATTAAGCATTGACTTGAAGAGGTTAATATTTAAGTATCGAGGGAAGCATCCACGCAGGAGTCTTTTTTCTTACAAAGACCTATCAGAGTGGAATTTACTCTTTACATTTGGGATACAGAGGAAATAATAGTGATTCGACTCCGTAGAAGTAGCATAGCGCGCCCATGCTGTAATAGGTGTAAAGAAATATAAAATTGCGACAATTCGCCCATCGTACCCTGATATATATATGTATATTTCTGTGGTCAGATATATATATATATATATATATATATATATATACATATATATATGTATATTTCTGTGGTCATATATATATATATATATATATATATATATATATATATATATATATATATATATATATATGACAATATCAAAATAATTAGATTAATTCTTTATTACTAAAACTTTTAAACCTCTAACCTTATAGTTAAAAATAATAATTCACCTCTTAGAAAAAAATTAAATTGTACAAATATTATTTACGAATTTAAATGCCCATTAAGAAATTGTATTCCTAATCAATTAAAATTCGTAAATAATTATATAGGCCATACTATGACATGTTTGACACGAAGAGTCACTCTACACCTTCTGACCATCAATTACATCTCATTTCCATATTCATGGAGAGACTTACCGGACCCTATTCGTAATATACTTGTTGACAACACAAATATAATAGTATCAGCCACATGCAAGAAATGGCTAAAAGTAATGGAATACTTATTAATAAAAAAACACTCAATAATATCAACTATGAACATGTATACAATATCTTGACTGTGGTTTGAAAATGAAAACATTATAAAATTACATATATGCAACAAACAATTTCTTCCTAAAAGTTAATATATTTCAACCTTGAAAATAACTAAATTTATAGTCGAAAGCGCTTGGATAAAAAGAACATCCAGACAGTTTTTATGCAATTTATCATCTGAAAAGAAAGAAAAAATTAGATCACCTGAGAAATTGTATAAAAAACAAAATCAAAGCACCTTGTCCGTTATATTCAATGAAATGGGCATGCAAGAAGGGTTGCTACCTAAATACACAAAGTATATATATATATATATATATATATATATATGAAGAAATATAGTCTTAAAGTGTGCTATTTATGGGATAAAGTGCTCAATATCAGAGATAGAGCGTGTGTAAATATAAGTCAACATAGAAGTCAACACTGCATCTAGCATGAAACAGACTGTCGCCTCTAAGTGTTGGCTTCTATGTTCACTTATATATATATATATATATATATATATATATATATATATATATATATATATATATATATATATATATATATAAGACAAACCGAAACACCAGTAAGACCATAATCCACAGGCAAGCAGAAATTTTGCTTGGAAAAACTATTATCGATGATGAAAAAAATCATTGTTTTTTTACAAAGTCGGCACATCTTTAAGACTTTGATAATCAGAAAGGAGAGCTAATCTTTTAAACGCTTCTAAAACCGGCCAATGTTTACGTAGAGATGCAATTTAAAATAACGGTGTATGTTTACCGACAGAATCAGGTGTAAACCTGGCCAATGTTTATCTAAATAGTCAAATATGAAAACGGCCAACATTTACCTAACATACAAATATAATAAAGACAAACAGATTTTGACATTAAATAATTCAACATCGGTTGATATATCGTCAAATCCACCAATACAACTGATATTTGTTTTCGTTTGCTCCAAGCGCATTTACTAATATATACATTCTGCAATGGCATAATCTCCAGTTTCAAACTCTGACAGAAATTAAAAGCGTTTACGCAATCTTGGAGATAATGAATTATTTTCAACCCTACAATCCCTTTCCCCGTCGACGAAACATTGATGGCCTCACCATGCTCTGTTGCTATTTCAATAGTAAATATTCAGGCGAGCTACATTGGCAGCGAGCTCAAATATTTTCGCCGTTAGAATTTCTAGATGCAACCGTAAGTTCTCTGCTAATACTTTCATCTATAACACTTGACGCTCCGCCGGCGCCCTACTTTCCTGTCAATTACAATCTACAGAATTTTTTGAATGCAATCTCAATCGACATCTTCTGTTTCGGTCAATTTGCTTTTTAACACCCGCGCTAAATATCTCTTAAAATTTTCCCAAATCGTCATAATTCCGTGTAAATGTACATGCAGAACTCGAATTAACAATTAAATTATGAAGTAACCTACCGTTTTGGAGTTATCGACAAGAAAAATGGGACTTCAAGTTTGTAATTCGTCCCCCATTACTGCCATCATGAATACTGATTCACTGCGTAGTACTTCCGCTGGCCTTTGGCCTATTTACTTCTTTTACTGACTTTCCTTGCAGAAAATCACTACGCACTACCGTAAAGAATAACAATGACAAATTAAAAGAACAAATTAAATAAAAAACATTAAATAATACAATAAATCGGGTTAACTTTAGGGTTAGGTGTTAGGGTTAGGGGTTGTGTTTGGCTTCTTTGTGTGTAGAAAAGGGGACAAATTTAAAAAAAATTAAATAATTCAATAAACCGGGTTAACTTTAGAATTAGGTGTTAGGGTTAGAAGTTGTGTTTGGCTTATTCCTGTGTAGAAAAGGGAACAAATTAAAAAAAACAATTAAATAATACAATAAACCGGGTTAACTTTAGGGTTAGGTGTTAAGGTTAGGGGTGAGGTTTTCTTTCTGTGTATAAAAGGGGACAAATTAAAAATAAATAAATAATACAATCGACCCTTCTACTTTACCAAGTTTGTGCATTAATTTTTTTTTTTTTTTCAATTTTAAAATATAAAAAATACTTTATTTTTATTATTTAATTTGTTCATTTAATTTGTCATTGCTATTCGAAACGGAAAAAAGGTTCTATTGTATTATTTAATCTGTTTTTTTTTATCAATATAACTACACTTACAAAAAAAAAATTATATTTCTTTACGGTAGTGCGTAGTGATTTTCTGCAAGGAAAGTCTGTAAAAGAAGTAAATAGGCCAAAGGCCAGCGGAAGTACTACGCAGTGAATCAGTATTCATGATGGCAGTAATGGGGGACGAATTACAAACAAGAATCCTATTTTTCTTGTCTATAACTTTTATATTGTTCTGTTTCTTTCACTCTTGCATCTTAGTGGCATTATCGCCTTAGTTTGAGTAAAATGATTGAAAAAATATTTTTAAAAATTCAAACAATTTGTGTTTCTTTACTATCTTGCCCAATCACTGGTCTACCATCCATTTGCGCAAATTCGTTTGGTAGGTGCTTTCTCTGTCCCTCTTAGAACATATTCAGTGCGTTTCACAATCTTTAAGTCCTCTTACCTCATTATGTGTTCCAAATATCAAGCGCATGAACTACTTAATTAGCCTAAGTGAATTTGTTGTAGCATACATAAGGAGGTTAATTGGTATTTCCCCATTAACATGAATACAGTAGTAAATACTGTATGTTGGTCTGCAGTTGGAGATTCGTCTCCAGCTGTGCTGGTCAAACTTTCTGTCTCCGAGCAGAGAGGATCCCCAGACGAGGCTTTGTCGAAGGGCAGAGTCTCGTCTTGGGAAACAGCCACTCGATCCCGTTTTATATGGAGTCTACTGGGAATTTTTGGCCGAGTCTACTGACTCGGATATCGCACATTAAACTCGGCCTTGTGCCACATCTGACCGCGTCGGGCGGTTGGTAGATATCCTTCATTTGGAGAGTCAATATGGAATTCACTTGATTAGCAGTTGATTACTTCCTCAACGCGCCGCTAGCGAATCTTACATGTGTTGCTCGTGTCCTAAGTATTATCGTTTATTACCAACCTTCGTGTGATTATTCTATTCAATAACCTTTCCTAGGTTACAATAGAATGGATGGCAATAAAGGAGAAAAATGGAGAGAAGTGTCAAATATATAGAGCAACAGAGATGACGTTGTGGAGTGTCATGTTCACCAATGTTCCTTCAGGAAATGGTGCATAAAAAAGAATAACGGTTTATATATATTGTTTTTAACCCAGGAGAAAGAAGTCTCTTGTACATAATAACTATATTTATTGAATGTTTTTCAATGTAATGCATCGTTCTTTCTTGAGCGAGAGGATCAACTGAAATAAAAATAGCAAAACAAAAACCTAAATTGTCGGGGATGGCTGAGAAATAGCGGGAAGTTGATAATGAGGGAATCGAAACAGTTATGGAAAAATGAAGAAGTAACCGTAACAAGATTGAAATAAAAAGGAATAAAAGAAAATTCGTTTAAGATATTTTATTGAAACAATATCATACATATTTTATTGTCCCCTTCTTTCAAACTCAGTAACCGCTTAGTGACTTTTATCGTCTTGCTTGACTTTTTACAAATTCTAATTTCAGTGTTATGAGGTTTTGTACTCTCGAGCCAAGCATCGACAACGGCCGTAGTATTTGAAAGTACTTGTGTCCAAAATAAAGAAAACATAACCCGGATGTTGGTAAAATTTAAGTTTGAATTCCTGCTTGGCAAGAAGATATCTATGACTCAGTAAAAAAACAATTGTAGAATCAATAATTATACATTTCACAATTGTCAAAATCATATAAAAATATAAGAATGCGACTTATTTTCTGACTGTTTACAAAGAAGACCGTAAACCTATTAAACGTTATTTCTTCAGTACACAACGGAACTGAATAAACGGGCTCATTAAAAAAAACAAAAAAAAAAACAAAAACAAAATTGCTGTAGACAAAGAAAGACGAATTTTACATTAAATTTTAATTCTTTTAAGTAAATGTTCAATCGCAGGTTTTGTTTATCCGGTCAATCCTTTTCATCAGAATAATATAGATGAGTATAGCATTAACTTGTGTTAAGCTTAGAGCCGTTGTTTGAAGTTGAGAAGGTGTTGTATGAAGACGAAAAAATACAAGTGCTGAATTGATTGAGAAAATAGATCTTCTTTTATGTGCCGTGTTCCTTCAGAACGTAGGCGATCATGGCCCTCCACATTTTCTTGTAGCTCCTTAATAATTTTTATCTTTTAGTTATTTCTCCCAAACCCTATTCTGCCATCCATTTAATCGAGGTCATTAATTATTTTACTCGCTGCTTTTTTCTGTCCATCTTTTCGTCTATCTTGTGAGTATTAGATTTTCCAAGCCGTCCTTCCTCACTACATGCTCCAGAAATTTCAACTGTCTCTTCATGATATAACGTATAAATTTCCATTTTCACCAAAACCTCCTCGATGCTCATGGGTTCGGTCCATGGTATACTCAGCATCTTTCTGTAAAACCACATTTCTGTTGCTTCAAGTCTCTTCTTCATCTTTGAGGAGATTATCCAGCATTCGCTGCCATACAGGAGGACATATATCACGTAACACTTCAGTACTCTTTTCTGTTTTTCGAACGATTTTTTTCTGTCTCTTAATAGCTTTTGGAATGTATCATTGGCCATCCCGATACGTTTTCGGATTTCAGTGTCGCACTTTCCGTTCTCTGTTAAAAACCTTCCCAAATATTTAAATTTCTGTAATTGTTTTATTTTAGTATACCAGATTTGTAATTTTCTTTTAGGGGCACAACCTTTTGCTGATAACCATGCTTTCTGTCTTCTGGTACATTATACTTAGTCCTTTCTTTTTGCTTTCCTTCGCAATCTTCTGCAAGAGCTTTTGTAGTTTCCTTTCTATGCCTGCTGTCAGCACTGTGTCATATTATCTTTTTAAGATTGTAGCCGCCAATAATGAATCCTGGTAGAAGTTCTAATTCTTTTAGAATTGCCTCACTCTAGAGGTTGAATAAAATCGGCGAGAAGAGGCATCATTGTCTTACACCCTTTTCAATTGTTGTATATCTGCTGAATAAATTTCTGTTAGTATGCAGGCTGTTTGCTGTCAGTATAGATTCTTGATTACTGACAAAATCTCCGTTGTTTGGACACCTAATTTCACATATTCCTAAAATGCTGACATTTAACCTATGTTCTTATGATAGCAACTGTAAAATAATTAAGAAAATGTTTGAATTTAATTTGTTGATGGGTTAAAAAGTGAGTAGAGTGTTTTGTAAATGCGATGTGCTTTCTGTTCCCGAAACAGTAAGTTAACGTCCTACCTTGACATCGGTACGGTGTAAAAGAAAAATAGCCTCATGGGATTCGCGTTACGCATGCTCCCAGTTCTGTTTAAACTAAAATGTAACGTTTGTGTTCATATAAGCTCTTGTTTAAACTTCCTGAGTTTTCTCCAATGTATTCATTCTGGCAATTCCTGTATTTGAGAGAGTAAGTTCCTCTTTCAGGCTTTGGCTTATTGTTTTGTATTTTTTATTGATTAAAATCTTAAAATCAATTAAAACAAATCAACCAGCAAAAACTTGAAGGAGCAATTTAATCTATTAAACGCGGAAATTGCCAGAATGAATACATGAAATCCTAACGCGTGAAACACGTGACAAATAAACTTCTACAGTTTGTCATGATTGTGATATTTTTCTAAATACTGTTTGTTGATATATAAAATTATACAAAATTACCTATCGCTCTCTCTCTCTCTCTCTCTATATATATATATATATATATATGTGTGTGTGTGTGTGTGTGTGTGTGTGTGTGTGTGTGTATATATATATATATATATATATATATATATATATATATATATATATACACGTATGTATGTATGGGTAGTTATTACATTTAACTAAGTGCCTCCAAGGATTTGATAAAAAACGGTCATACTTGATGAAAAAATGCCCTAAACTTAATAAAAACGATGTCTTATCGTCAAAAACTTTATGTTTTTATTAAGAAGGAAAACCAAAGTATTTTTGATTATTAAATCGTCTTTTTTCATCCTTTTTAAAACCTTTAACAGTTGACCATAAATTAATATGGGAAATTTTTATGAACATTTTGCAGTGAAAAACAGAGTGATTTGGAAATTCTTGCAAAAATCAAATAATTGTCCGATTTTAAGGACTCATTGACAAATGAATGACATTATTAGAGAAATGTTTTCTTTTAGAAAATCTTGGAAAAACATTTTTACATTTGTTACCCGACACCGTCACACATGCGCATACCCACATGCACGATTATTTAATTTTATAAAACTTCAAGATATTCATTTTTATAAAGCTTAATGTTTATATTAGCTATAAACATAAGTCCATCAAGAATTTACATTTTTAGAAACTAAAAAATCACATTTGAATCAATTTAAATTTGCTTTGAAATACAGAGAAGTATTTTACTTATAGTAAATACTAAATTTAATCTATCAGCTTGAAATTAAAACTAAAATTAAAGTGCCAAGAAAGATTTTTTTATTTTTAAAATTCATTTTAAAATCTTAGGTGTGCGTGCATGTGTGTGTGTGCGTGTGGTCTGTCTGAAAATGTAATGCAAATCACATAAACCTCAAAAATTCGAATTTACTTTTTAGCAATTTTTGTCAAATTTTAAACAATTGATTGCGACTTGAGTTAACTCTTTATGTAGTTTTAACATGTTTTATTAAAGTTATTGAATTTATTATAAAAAAAACTATAATCTGAAGTTATTATGCAAAACCAGAAAATCTAAAGACTTTGGTGATATTGCATTGGTTCCTGAAGGTCCCTTTGTGATGAATCCCGGAGTGACCGGTCACAGGTCCTGGATGATTAGGCCCCGAAAGCGGCCATATCATTTAAATGGCGCGTACGCTGCACGACTCCCGTAACACATTAAGGTCGTTGGTACATCACATCAAGTATTCCCGGTACACACTAAGAAATTGAATAAGTATCTCACCCGTCTGACACCCACTATCATGAACCGTTCGCAGTCCGATAATTCACCGCGCCTTGCTATTGCAAGTTAGGCAATGTTCACATTGATGTAGATCTGGGAATGTCCATAATATCAAAATATGGTAGCGCTATCTACCTGTCACCTACTATTCCTCTTCCCTTTCAAATATTCGTTCAGTAATGACGTAAAAAAAATGCAGAACTCAACGCAAGGATAGTTTTGTTTATTCTGTTTTTTTAATTTTATTCTTTTTCCAATGTACTGGAGCTCAAGAAATATCTGCCATGCACTGCAATCGACTTCATTGAATGGAAACAATCAGGAGCAAGTGCGCCTTTTAACCTAGATGATAAACGGAAGAAATAATACAATTTTAGAAGGCGACATATCTTGTTTCGGAGTTCCATATAAAAATACCGATAAATTATAATGATTTTTGCACGGCGTACATGAACTTTCAAAAATCGTTGTTCATTCAATAACTGATTTAATTTAGAATATAAGAAAGATTCGCAATCAAAGGATCATGGGCCTACAAAGCTGAATTAAATCAGTTTGATATTTTTGAACGAGAAAAATTAATATATAACAGATATATAAGAATTTTATACGCTCAGTGTAAAATAAGATTTCAGTTTCCGAATTTCAGAGTGAAACAGAACCTTTTTCGTGATTGTTAAACACATCTTTAAAAAGTATATTCATCTGCAAAAAGATTGTTCAGACTTCATTAGCTTAGGGGACGAGCGATATGACGTAACAGTTCATCACTCTTTTATTTGTTTCTAACGAAATTTCCTAATTCTTAATACTTTACTTAGATTTTGTAAGGCATCTTAGAGTAAACCAGTGATAACAATTTCACGTCTCAAAAATTCATATAAATGTTCTTCAGTTTTAATAATTTAAAATAATCACGGCATACAACTAATGCCCGTGCCAATGTGACATGCACAGTTGGAAGTTATATTAGCGGAAACGCCGAAAGATACCCAATTTTCCGGCAATAAAAAGCAAAAAGTCTTCTTGGATACCGCGAATCATATGTGATTACAATAGTGGCTATTGTAATCACATATGATTCGCGGTACCCAAGAAGACTTTTTGCTTTTATACTAAGCATTAGTAAATTAGTAAATATTTCAAGTACATGACGAATTACAGTGGCTGCGTTATACTCAAAATTATCATAGCCCTTGGAACAATCTCAAATATCCTTGCTAAAAAGCCTGCCAAAATTGTATCTCTTCTTGAAGACACTTAACAAAGTCCTAAAAGCATTGAATATCCGAAGTGGCTGCGTTTTATTCAGCATTACTGGAGTGCATCTCCTTGATGTATACGTCTTGAAATCATCTTAAAGAGTATTCGTTGACTTGCACACAGTTAATAACACATGAACTCATGAAGCACACGCATCAGGGTTTAGCTGTAGAAAATGCTTCAACTCGATACGTCATTAGCAGAGCCAATACGAACCGTTGTATGGTTTTCAGGCACTTCCCTTGAGTGTCACACGCCCTGGGACGATATATTGAAGAAGTCACATTATTCACAAAACATTCAACCACGTGCCCAGTCAACATAGCTAGCACGGGAAGAGTCTTTTATTCAATTTGTAAAGGTTACTCAGAACAAAATGTCGTATTTTTTATATAATGAAATTTAAAAACTGCAAAGGGAGTAATGGATAGCAGCTCGGATTGAGGAATCGGAGAGCCGAAATCGAATTACAGTCGAATCTATTATATATACTCCCGTGCTAATAGCCTTGGTAAAGGTATGGATCCCCTTATCCATACTACGGGTAAATAGCAGGACAGACCGCGTTCTATAACCTTGGATAGCAACGGCAGAAATAAATGGCAACCTACTGCGGGAAAAAATCTGCCTCGTCAGTCATGTATCGAAAGTTACATGATTGCCTAAGCATGTATCACGCATGGCACATAACTGACTGGCTGAATAGATTTCTTAGTCAAAAGAATTATATCTTCTGTCCGAATTTCTAAGTTATCATTATTTGCATTAATTACATACGGAATATTTTCCTTATCGTTTTTATCTTATCACAACGATTAGTCAATAGATTACAGCGTTAGTTAGTAAATTTGATGACATTGATTGTGTGTTCAAACCCTGGGTCAGGCAGTGTGCTCTTGGACTCAGTGGAGACGGGACGAGTAATAACTGAGCAGTACTAAACTAGAAGTTGACAAGGTATGCCTAGACATGTAAATTAAATAAAGTGTTCATTATGAAATTACTCTGAAGCTTATCCTGATCGGCAAACACCTGATGAAGGCCTGGGGGCAAAACAGTCGAAACGTTGTCATAATTATGACAATAAAGATGAGTATTTAACTAATGTAAATAGTTTTCTTACTAGCAAAACCTTGATGCACGCGTAAAAGATTAGTTCTGCTTTGTTAGAATACAAAAGCTAATTGATCGTTCCTCTTTGTAAATTCTCGTAATGAAATAAATAAAACGATTGTTCCTCTTTGCCGCTTTTGTCCGTAATGAAAGTTCATGAACGCATTTGCCGTTATTGACGCGCTCGTAAAAATCGACTACGCAAAAATTTCACCTGCGCATGTTAGGTCGTGATGTTGCGCGCATAATATTTCAGTAATCTTTGTTCTGATCGTAACTTTTCTTTCTGGATTTGTCGTCGATTTGTTCGTTTTTCCTGTTTTTTATCTTTCATTTCCATTACTGGTCCAAACCACTCAAAGCAAACGTCGTATATTATTCTAGAAAAAGAACTGATCTGTTGCCCTATGACGGTTTTTCTCTTGAAACCGCTATTACTGTATACTCCCTCGGCCATCATAATTGTTTTAAAAGCTATTTATAGAGTTTTAATAAAATCCAAACATATGAAACAGAATTTATACATTTTTCATACATTTTTTTTTCTAGAGAACCGACAACAAGAATATTAAACACAAGTTATTTATTGATTTACAAGATTATAGAAATATGTGAACTACAATGCAATATTTATTTACCATATTATAAAGAAATAAATATGAAAACAACTTTTTTAGTCTTAAATTTATAAACATGCCTGTGAACTGTAGAAGATGAAAATTTGCGTAAACACATAACGAGAAGTAACTTTAAATTTGAAAAATAAAAAGCCATGTTTTTTTCCGGGTATTTTTTCATTTGCTCTCGCAACATAAATTCACTAAATTAGGTTGAGAGCATCTGGAAATATATTTCTTTTTAGAAATATATAATTACAGTTACTCGTCATTATGTGTTTATTTAAATGTTCTTAACGTTAAAACATTGCAATATAGCTGGTTCATATAGTTTATAATCATGTAAATATAAAATTATTCTTATAAGCAAAACATCTATTAAATAAATAGTGCTTAATAATTTTTGCCATTTTTCGGATAATATAAAAAATCCAGTTTTATATGTTAGAGTTTTATTCAAATTCTCTAAAAAACAGCATAGCAAGCTGAAAAATGGTGGCAAATGCTGCTGGTGGCGCCTGGGGTGGCGGTCCCGCCATAGCCACCGAAACCATGAGATCACCCCTGGTCGGCGGCTGATGAAGACAGGGTATGAACACACGTTGTAGAGGTATCAGACAGGGTTGAAGTTTCAACTGGGGTAGCGGTGGAAGAGGCAATGGGAGATGTAGTAGTAGCAGATTGATTAACAGAATGGACCACCACTTCACATCTTTTTTCAAAATGATGGAAATTATTTTCTATATGTCTTGTTTTTGTAAAATTAAAAAGGTTTCCTAACTGAATATATTGTAATAGCAGGGAAACCATTTTTGGAATTCTCCTGGGTAGCCCATTCTGCAATCTTCGCAAATGATCCATATTTGTCCAAAAGTTTTTTAAAATATGGCCACACTTAATCTGCTCTCCACGGTATACGCAGTGATAAATTCTCAATATGTCTTCTGTTTTCATCATCTAAAAGTTAAAAAAATTAAAATAAAATTAAGCAAGAAAAACACATTGATTTGTAAAAAAAATTATAATAATTAAAATATTCTATAATCTTAATAATAACGAATTACTAAACAGTTGCTAAAACATTTAATTAACAATTTTTAAATAATTAACGTTCAGTCAATTCTGCCACATTAAGCATACATTTTAAATTTTCTGTTTTCTTCAAAACAAGAAGAAATCGGTGTTGAAAAGTAAGTTTTCAAAACACCATTTTTTGTAGTTTTCAATGAAAACTATTCACAATTAATTAAAATGAGAAAACTAATTTCAAATGTGAATGGAATAAAGTATTAAAATAAGAAGAACTACAAATAAAAATTGAGGAAGAAAGATTTAATTTAAAAAAATATATATTTTTAGTCTGGGTCTCGTTTCTTACATTCTTAATCTTCTGATCTTATTTAATAATTTACTAACTTAAACAAAAAATTAAATATGACCCGAAACTAAAATAAATACAAAAAATAAAAATATTTAGTAAAATGTAATTAACAAAAATTAAAACCTACATTGAAATTTTGAAAGCATGTTTTGCAAACGCGTTAACGATGAAACAGAACTGAATATTCAAGGGAAATAATTGCAGTGCGTCAGACGACTCTTAAATCACGTAACCTTTTTAAGAATTATGTCATGTATAGATTTCCATAGATAGAAATTAGGAACGTTTTTCTCACTAAAAATAATTTTTAAAATAATTTTTAAAATAATCAGGTTCAAACAACTGTTATGCGCTTTACAAATTTCGATTCGTAAATTTACTTTTCACTTAACGATATCACCAAATTGCATACTTGAAAGGAATAAAGAATTTTAAACGATCTTTGAACTATTATATTATTATAAATAAAATTTTAAAAAAATGAAAAAGTTCTTATAAAATTCATTATTCTTCGAAAATTTTTTTATTTCTTCAGACAATAGTATCCTTAATATAACTTATTTACAAAAGCAATCAAAAGCTTTTCTAATTAAATAATGTCATAGTTTTTAAAAAAATTTTTTTTTACAATTCAGGGCAGATTTTCGATGAAATAGGTAACTATTTTACAAAAAAATTGATTTCCTTTCTCCAAAGATTCCTGTTTTTAACTTGTAAAAAAAATTACTCGTAATTTCATGAAATTATATAAGTGGGTGTAATATACGTAAAAAAAATATTTTTACCTTAATTTTCTAAAAAAATTTCAAAAATAATTTCATTCATTTCTGAATATGTTCTGAAAGTTTCATTAAAATCTGACAATTAGTTGAATTTTGCCAGAATTTCCAAATCAATGTGTCTTCCTCGGAAAAAGCGCAAAATAAAACAAACCTTTTTTCTCGAGTGTCGTAAAAAAAAAAGACTTTTAAGCAAAATTTTGAATGTGCTAGAAAGGAGTAAAAAATTTCAAAAAATAATAAAAAAATATTTTAGTCTTTCCTCTTAATAATAACATAAACATTTTGATGACAAAACTTTGTTTTCATTGAGTTTGGAGCCTTTTTCAGCTTGCTATGCTGTTTTTTACGCGACCTAGTGGAGGTACCTGCAGATATCAATGATACAACTACACTTTCAAACTTGACATTTGAATAACTGTAAAATGCAGAGATTGATTTCATACTATACTGATATTATGAAGAGAAATTCCATATAAAAGGATATAAAGTCAATATTTTTTATTCTGACAAGTGTCCCGACATAAAGAACGTCTAAAGAATGCTATTATAAAATTATTTCCAAAAAGTATACTGTATTTTTTTACGAGGTTACCAGGTGATTTGAGTAGTGCCCATTTGTTTTAGGTTTTTTATTGCAGGGTACATTTTTTTGCAAATTATTCGTGTTCAAACTAAATGTTATTCTGTTTATTACAAAGAAATCCAGAATATCACTCACATTTGATTATTAATTTTCGCTTTGAATATACATTATCAAAACGAAATAATTTACTTTGTTCATTCTTTAATCATTTTCCTTGGGAAAAGCCTATAAAAAACTTGCCTGTGGCCCTATTAATGGATCTGTTCTGATGACATATAATCAGGCGAACTCTGTTGCTATGCATAATTCGTTAAAGCCTACTTTTGGCTAGCGCTCGTTCGTTACGGGTTGAAGTGTCGTCTCGCACGTGACTTTTTTTCTGATCTGATACTCCATTTTTGTGAATTTTTAACTTTTGTTTGCATATACTATACCTGTTTATTAGAACTTTGGACTTCACAGCTTGTTAAATTTGACTTTACTTCTGTTAATTTGACTCAATCTTTGCCTATATTGGATATTTTTTTAATTTCCTTCTTATAATTTTTCATCCCCACAGTAGTAACCCTTTTTTTCCCTAGTGTATTCGAGTTACACAAGACTATTCATTTATTTTTACTTTTTTTAGTTAAGTGTTTTGCATTTTCTATCTTTTTTTCGGCGAACCTTTAATTTTTCTCGTCCATTATTTAATTTTTTTGTGTATATATTTCCAACTTTTTCTTTTTTTCTTTCATCGCTTAAACCGGCGATTCTTTTTTCAGTGTTTACTTTTATTTTATTTTTGCTCATTAATATTTTTTATATATTTTTTATTTTAGTGTATTTTATTTATAATGTTTATATTTGCGTCTTTTATTTTCGGTGAAATTTTTTGAGGTGTCTTAATTTTTTTTTTTTTGGTGTTTCATTTTTGTTTGTTTATTTTTTGATAAACATTCTAGTCTAATTTAATTTTTTATTGGTTATATTTCTTTCATTTTTGCTCATCGATTTTTCGGTGAATCTTTCGTTGTCGTCTATTTTTCTCTCTCGTTTGCTTTATTTTTGTGTTATAACCGTTTTTATTTATTTATTTATTTTTTTTACTTGTAATATGTTAATTTACTTCTCCAGTGCTGGGCGTTTTTCGCTTTTCAGTTTCTTTCGTTGTGTAATTTATGTATTGTTAAATTTTCTTTTTCTTTATTTCGTAGAAAAAAATTATTAATTTCTATATCTTAAGTTTTTAATTTTCTTTTCGCGTTTTATTATATATATATATATATATATATATATATATATATATATATATATATATACGTACACATACATTTGCCTGAAAAGAAAAAAAATTAAAAAAGAATCACCAGTCTCAAAATGTTCGACAAATGTCGGTTTGTCCAGAAAGACTAGTTTGAGACCACCTCTAAGGTGCACCAAGTCGATAAAAAAAAATCAAAGCCTGCAGAAAATAGTAGTATTACGTAAGCTAAAAAAAAAACAGGAAATTGATCAAAGGAAAATTACAAGTATGTCGGCCGAAAATGGACAAAATACCAGCGTCAAGAAAAGCAAAATTGAAAAGAATAATGATTTTGGAGCGGTCTAAGAGTTACGCAAACCTTATAAAATAGGGTGGACTTTTGTAAGATTCCCAAGAACTTAAGAAGGTTGAAAAAAGAATTGTGTCAGTCTTCTTGATGGACAAGCATATGCGGAACATTTGTCGATTCACGAAAGACACGGTGGTTAAGTCACTGGAGTACCTAAAGTTTAAGCTCCAAAGAATAATTAAGGGATCGAGTTTTTTCATGTGGGACAAACTACCATTCGTTTTCGAAGACTGCGTAAAGGCGGCCAGCCTTGATCTGATCACAAACGATCTAATCTTGAGAACCGAGTATGACGGTAGACGAAGGACCGCTTAGCGATGTTCGAGGTTCCTCCACAGGTTACCGCGGAACATCTGAACGTGTATCTGTCTCAGTACGAGCAAATACTTAGTGCCACCTGTGACAACCTGAATGGAGGATATAGTTTTGATATCATACTTCCTCTCTGTCTCAATTTAGCGGGCATGAATATGCCGGTCATAGTAACCGGTTGAAAACCAGCGTGTTGGAAATGTGGAGAGAGTGGTTATCTAGAATCTTCCTGTCCAGAGAAGAAAGCCTCTGAAGTTCTGACACTGCGCGAACGACCCCCTCGCCTATGGCCGAATCTGTTATTTCCACCTTACCTATGATGGACATGCCAGAGACTGAGACCGGAGTGGTCAAACCCCCAGTTGAGTCCCATTTACGCCCACATTACGCGAAAAGCCTTTGCCCGCTGCTTGTGCAGTTGTGAAAGAAACGAGAAAATGGTTGGTAGTGTCTGAGCGAAGAAATTAATAGACTGAAGCAATTCTCTTCAGAGAGGGTCCTGGTTTAAGTTCCTCTCTCCCTCCCTCTATGGGGCTTTAAAACTTACATATTCCTGGGACATTGGAGGTCTTTCCCAAGAGGATTCTATCATGAATAAGATGGGACAAGGGCCAATGGGAGATACTGTTGATGTCATTTTCCCGACCACGTTCAAACCAGATTTTTAATCTTAATCGGACTGATAATGGCTATCTGGTTAACTTGTTTGAATGCGCGGGGCCTGAGGTAGGAGTGTCGCAGGGCGAGTCTCGCTCGCGATCTTCAGCATCTTGGGGTGAATATATGTTGTTTGCAGGAAACTCTTATTTCAATTAGTGACTGTGAAGACATCCTGTCTAAGAGATTTGTCGCCTATTCAGTATGTCTTGATGGACGCTTGAGAGGTCTTGTCTTCGTTGAACCGCCGAGTAGGCTTTGCGTGCTGGATATTACTGTAGAGGTTAAGGCTCTTCGTCTCATGCGCCCAATATCCATTTGGATCGGCTTGAATTGTTTCTGAGGATCCAGCCGTTTTTGACAAGATCTTGCAGGGTATTTTTCGCGGGAGATTGGAATGCTGTTCTTGACCCCGATATAAATTCCTACCAACTTGGCTTTCGAAACCAGACGTGATATTACGAAAAAGGCACACACAACTGAATAAGAATGAACCACTGGTGGATCAAATAGAGCTTCTAGACGCCAACACCCAATATGCGCGTGTCCTTTACCCTGATGAACGGAAAGATACAGCCTCACGAAGAGGAGGATGAATCGAGACCCACAAGCCTAAGCGAGAGTTGTTCTCAGGACGCTTCAACTGACTTTGAAGAAACTGGATCATGGTCTCCGTTTGAAGATTTCGAGGAACCCTTGAACTCTAGTCCCTCGAGTGACGATGAATGGGTTTCACAGAAGTCAGCACACACAACTACCGACATTTCAGAGGACGCGCACGCAACTTGTAGAAGATTACGGAAACGCAGCAGGATTAAATCTATTTGTAGCGAGAAAGAGGAAAAAATTTCTCATGCACTTGGAAATCCGCCACGGCATCGCTGACAGCGAAATATACCTGCTCGATTCAAGGACTTCTTCCCTCTGTAAGTACAAGTTTAGATTGGAAGTACACTATATTTTTTTGGAAGTACACTACAGTTCAAAATTGTGAAGCAACCCCAGAAATAACATGGGATGTACTTGACAGAAGAGGAAAACGAAAAAAGGTCTCTTAGAGTCATTGAAAAAAGATTGGAATCAATTATCAAACTTATATTTTGAGAAACTTTTGCAAGGAATGCCAACAATTTGTGCTGCAGTAACCAAGGCTACAGGAGGATATTTTGACGAGAGAAAATTGTATCATGAAATGCTTTTTTTACATAATAAATTTTCTAATAAGACATCACGTCTCATATTTTTTAACCATGTATAATAATTTCCTCTTGTTTAAAGTAAAAAAACAACTACACTTAGGGCCAATTTTAAAGTTTTACCAGAGGTGATCTCAAACCTTTGAACTGTAGTGTAGGGGTTTCAATTACTATCATAGAATGGGGCTTTCGTGGGACAGGCGAATGGTAGCTTTCCCAAAAATTGTTGGTCGGATCGTGGGAGGAGGGATTGACGGGTGTTTGTAGATGCAGTCACCAATTATGTTTCTTCAACCGGAAAATCAGTAAAAAGATTTTCAATATCAAGCGAATCTAGTGTCCTAATGATTTGTTGTTTATATATATATATATATATATATATATATATATATATATATATATATATATAGAGAGAGAGAGAGAGAGAGAGAGAGAGAGAGAGAGAGTGAGAGAGAGAGAAAGAAAGAGAAAGAGAGAATGAGTGAGAGATAGTGGTAAAAACATACGTATACGGAAATATAATTACAAGTACATATATAATTTTTAACTCAGGTGTTATAAAACAGTGCTCAATGATATGTAACAAAGCTATTAAGCATATATACATATATATATATATATATATATATATATATATATATATATGTATATGTATATATATGCTTAATATAAATATATATAAAGATACATATATACATACATACATATATATATATATATATATATATATATATATATATACATACACAGAAAACACACAGACATATATATATATCAACTTTAGATTTAGTCTTATTGTTTTATAGCATTACTCAAGAAAGTTTACGAATTTTCTTAAAACTAACAAATTGTTAATCATTTTTTATAGTTTATATTTTATGCTTTTAGTTCTGCAATCAATAACTTTATCACAATGCGTCCGATATAAAAGATTGATTGTTTGGCGAGGCGTTAGTTTTACGACTGCCGGTTACCACCTCGTTTTGTGTCAAAATGAAATGCTTAGAATTGTCGTTCGTAATTCTCTTTTTGGTTTCTATTGACAATGTGAAATCACAGGGTAAGTATGGAACTGTTATCTATAAATTATCATCTTTTTTGGCGTATATTTCTTTTACTGTCATGTACAGTTCTGTGTCAATATTTTCTTTGCTCTTTTTTTATTTTCGTCTTTATACATTTTTATTAATAAGAAAGAATTTTATATTTATCTGAATTCGGTACCCCCAAAATCAGGCGCACTTTCTACACTTGTATGTTATTCTTCATTAATTTATTATCTCAACGTGTTCTAATTTTAGTGTGAGTCACGAATAATTTCCGTTTTTATTTATCAAATTTATTCTTCGAAAAATAAAGTAAAATTACATTTTATTCAATTATATATTAACCATTATTTCGACATTGTAGAAAAAATGTTATCTCTGTTTTTAAAAATTTACCAAAATAGTCAATAAATTATTTTTTTCATTAACGTTTTCAGCCATTATTCAATAACAAATAAACTTTATACTAAATCTTTTTTCTGTTTCAGTTTTGTGGAATATTTTTTCTTGTCATATATAATTCAACCTTTACTTAAATTGTAGCTTATTACTTCCCGTGTATTTTGGATGTTTCTATTTTTTATAATTTTACAAAGCTAAACCTTCGAATATGATATACAGATATATTCGAAAATTCACTATGCACTTATATTTTAATATATTAATAGACATTTTTTCATAAAGAATATAAGAGAAGAATATGAATGAAATTTATAAACAGTGTTGAAAGAGACGCCCGTTAACATCACCACAACCTTGGATCCTTCTTAATTTGTTTCTAATCAACGCAATCAGTTGCTCGAATGAAATATACTGAATGAATGCTGCTGTCCCTGCTTTCTTGTACCGACATTATTTTATATGAGAAGAGTTTTAATTTTTGTCTGACGGCCTTATGAGTAGTTCCCAGACCAATATTTTTGTAACGATTTTCTTGGACTCTGCTGCATACTATCAGAAATATCCAAAAGTTTCTGTTCCGATAGCTTTGCTGGCTTTCCACAACGTTTCCCGAAACTTATCAACAATGTTATGAATTAAATTGCAATACTGAATAGGTGTATCTAAAAATCTATTAGCAAGACGCTGTCGCAACAAATCTCTGTATCTGCCACCGTCTCGAAATACGTGTTCGACAAAATATACACGTTCTTCCATTGTTAAAACAATACTGGAATGAAATTTGAAATACAAATAATATGATTAGAAATGTTCACAGTAACCTTACGAACATTCTGTATCGTAAAAATATTTAATAACGACTGTGAACATATCGAAAATATAGTTTGAAATCTGAAAAATAATTCAAGAAAACTAAAAAAATATTTTTCTGGAGAATAGCTGATACCCAATTTTAATAAAATCTATTGTACATTTGATGTATATTTGTCGGTGAAGAATTGTATGATATGTATTTTTCCTATACGATCTTAAAACCTTTCAGATCTTTATTGTTATACATAAACATTATATAAAATGAAGTTGTATTCAAAAATAGGAAAAAAAAATAGTGTTTACTTACATTTTCGAGGACGAATATATTTTTAATTAATTTTTTTATTTTTAATTTTACAACTGTTTGATTTTTTATTTTATGGTAGATCAAAAATGAAAATTCTGAAATATGCCCCGTGAGCAGTGATTTACCTAACTGCTAGAAAGAAGACGAAGAAAAAAGACAATTTTCAGGACCAACATAAATTATTTAATGTTTTGACTAATCTACTCACACTGATCTTATTTTTGTCTGTTTTAAGTTTTTCTCATTATAATAACGAAATCACAAGCCATCATGACTGAGGGTTTGAGTATAATGGCTTGTTCAAATTTCTGCTCATGCCAGAAAATGTGATCAATTATAGAATCTGTAAGTAAGCATTTCTAATGTCTCCGCCTAAAATCCTGAACATTTATTTCCCAGTTATTTAATTTTTATTTCTTCAATAGGAGTAGATAGATTCGCCTATCGTCCGGTTCATCTCCTCCCGGTCTTTTGAACAGAAGTAGAGGTTGTTCTCTTCTTTTCTGTTTATGATTGTCTTTTCCTTCTCTTTCACTTCTGGCAGCCCTTGTGGCTTTGTCACCTTGCTTAGATGGTGCCTCTTACCGTGTAACCCTCTTTCACTCTACCACGAGAGGTTCTTGGGCTTTGTACAGGGTGAACGTTATTGTTGCTGAACAACATAGCTGTTTTAATTATAATTGGAAAAATATAATGTAATTATTTTTTAATCTTTTCCCATTATTTTTCGTTTTTATGTTCCTCTTGAAATCTTATGAAATTCAAAATCGTTTATTCAAAGTTTCATAAAGTTTAAATAGTCATAAGCTATTTCTTTGTAAAGTAGAAGCAGGGCTGTAAGATTATAATTGTTTAATTATTAGACCTGTTGACAAAAGAGGCTGTATCCTGTTGGGGAAAAATGTATTTTTCTTTACATTTAAAGCAAAAAATATGTAATATTTTTACAGAATCTAATATTTAATCTTTATGTTTACTATTTTTCTATGAAACAAATTTTTGGGACAGATATAGGATTTTTAAGTGAATGTGTCGCATTATAATACGATACTTTCTTCGGTTCTAATTTTCTTTTTTCTGCCATTCCACAGATTACAATAACAGATGCACTAAAGTTGATTCCCTTAAATATGTAAAGCTGAATGTTCTTGACACTAACAGTGTCTCTACGAAGATATATATGTGTTTTCGTCGTATAAATCAAACACTAGATGGGGAAAAGTGGTATAGGCCAGATGGTTATTGCCCAGGACCAGGTATTATGCTTTTCAACAATTAATAATAATAATAATAATAATAATAATAATAATAATGATGATGATAAAAACAAATCCGCGCACACACACACACGTACACATAGACACACAACATTTAAAACTCGTATACATATATATATATATATATATATATATATATATATATATATATATACACGGTGTCAGATTTTACAAGGCAGATCAACGTTTTCAACCTACAGTTCATATTAACCAGCTGATGCAAAGAGAATGAACAGATTTACATAATAAATACAGCTGACTTAGATTTACAGAGTTATTCACTAAGGCAGGCGCCGATATTGAAATTAAAGGTATTTTTATTCAAATTAAAGATACTTTTATTCAAAACGCAGAGATCATTATTCAATATTAAAAAAAGAAACTGACAGAATTTTTCAAACACTTTGGCCAAATATTCGATTTTACGGTTATATCAACAAAAAAATCTATCATTTTTTTTTTACTTACATACATCCCAAATTGACAAAAAATAACTTGCAATATGCATACAAAATGTTTTCAATTCATTCATAATTTCATTACTTAAAATTAGATTTGTAATGACAAAAAAAAGCAAATGCTAATTTTATTGGAATATTATAGCATCTAGCTGGCTTTGGCTTCAACGTTAAGTAGGTGTTTTTTCATGTTTCATTTTAATGGCAATATTTTAATGATATTTTATTTAATTTTAATGCCAATATGATTAAATAAACTTCCCCTTTCTTCCTTTTAGCCGTGAATAATTTCGTTAAAATTAGAAATGTTGTTGTCGATGTACCAAAGAAAAGATGGGGTGAAAACGTTGGTGCAAGCAGATGTGCTGATGAATGTCTCAAACGGATAAATTGCCTCTTTTTCGAGACGGAATTAGGAAAGTGTTTTTTATCTGACTATATCCCTTTGGAAGACGATATATTCAGGTTTAAGCTGGGAAGATATTTCTTCAAACGAATTTATCGTAAGTATTTAGTTATATTTTTGGAATGCATAAATTCTAAGGCGAAGTTTTCCTCGTGATTAAAAAACACACGCCATTACAATGTGAATGTATAGTGAAACTCTGCTATCAAGTCACCTCATGTCATATGTGTCATACCCGACAAGCATCGTAGAGGCATGATATGTACTACAAAAATCTCAAGCGCAGTAAATCTAGGGCAAGTTAGGTCAGCGGAGCTTCTTCATTTTTAATATGGTTTTGAATACACTTTTCATTCTTCTGGAGGTAACCATTGTTACTTAAGCCATAGTTACGGTAGAAGAGATGGACTCAAAACTTTTCCAAGATTATTGGGGTAAAGTTTCCTTAAATCTAAAAAGAAAAAAAAAGACGTCTTTAAAAAATGTATTTCCAGACAAACTTCATTATGACATGACTTCACTTTACGAGTCCAGAAAAGCAATAGGCTTGCTGGAACACCTTATGTTTTGCAGACCTAGCAGCAGTGGTGTGTCTAGAACCAAATAGCCTTATAGAATCCCTCCATCTTCAGACTGGTTTTGAATACACTTTCTAGATTCCTTGTAACGTCAAGACAGCCACTGTTATTTAACCCATTGTTGGGAGCAGAACAGATGGATTCATACGTTTCCCAAGATTATTGGTGGGGAGTTTTCTTAGGACTAGAAAAATCAAAACTAGAAAAAAAATGAATTTTCAGTCAAATCTCATTATGATATAATTTCACTTTTCGAGCCCCGTAACCACTGTGGTTTGTCTAGAACTAAATATCCTGAGGGAAACCATCCATATTTATGTTGCTTTTGAATTTAGTTTAGCTTCTTTTAGATTGGTTGCAACATCAAGGAAACCATTGTTATTTAACCCATAGCTGGGAGGAGGAGAGATGGCTTTATGACTTTCCCAAGGTATATACAGAGGGTGGCTGCAAACGTTTGGCTTATTGTGCATATAACCAATTAAAGGAAGGTACGGTGGAGTAATGTTATCGGCTCGGATTGATGAATCGGAGAGCGGAGTTCGAATTCCATTTGAGTTCATTACATTCACTTAAATGCTAAAAGGTATGAATCCATCTCTTTTTCTCCCACCTATGGCTAAAATAGCAGGACAGGAATCAGTCAAGGAGAATGAAACTGGGAATTCAGAGCGAATCGTACCATTTGTGAATACAAATTCCCACGGATATTTCTAATATGGATTTCAATGTCCAAATGAATACGACCTCTGCTACGTTTGGTCAGCTTTTGTGAGGATAGGGTAGGTTCGTTTGACGGAGTCATCTCAACTAACTGGGTGAATGCCGCTGCCATTACAGGATGGGAAACCAATCAAAATTGAATTGTGAATTTTAAAGTTTTTGTATCTTATGCGACAGACTTATCAGTATATACAATCTTAACGGAATGAGTATGTGTCTATCTTCCAAGAGCATGATGAAGTTCTTCCTTTTTCTTGTTAGAAATGTATTTAATCCTGCTGCGTTTCCGTAATCTTCTACAAGTTGCTTGCTTGTCCTCTGAAATATCGGTAGGTGTGTGTGCACACATCTGTGAAACCAATTCATCGCCACTCGAGGGACTAGAGTTCAAGAGTTCCTCGAAATCTTCAAACGGATACAATGATCCAGTTTCTTCAAAGTCAGTTGAAGCGTCCTGAGGACAACTCTCGATTCATCCTCCTCTTCGTGAGGCTGTATCTTTCCGTTCATCAGGATAAAGGACACGCGCATATTTGGGGTTGGCGTCTAGAAGTTCTATTTGATCCACCAGTGGTTCATTCTTATTCAGTTGTGTGTGCCTTTTTCGTAATATCACTCCTGGTTTCGAAAGCCAAGTTGGTAGGGATCTATATCCGGTTCAAGAACGGCATTCCAATCTCCCGCGAAAAATACCCGGCAAGATCTTGTCAAAAACGGCTCGATCCTCAGAAACAAATCAGGCTGCTCTGAATGGCTATTTGGTGCATAAACCACAATGAGACGAAGAGCCTTAACCTCTACAGTAATATCCAGCACGCAAAGCCTACTCGGCGGATCAACGAAGACAAGACCGCTCAAGCGTCCATCAAAACATACTGAATAAATCTCTTAGACAGAATGTCTTCACAGTCACTAATTGAAATAAGAGTTTCCTGCAAACAACATACATCCACCCCAAGACGCTGAAGATCGCGAGCGAGACTCGCCCTGCAACAGTCCGACCTCAGGCCCCATGCATTTAAACCAGATAGCCATTAGGCTTAGGAATCTGGTTTGAACATGGTCGGGGAAAGGACATGAACTGTATTTCCCATTGACCCTTGTCCCATATTATTCTTGATAGAATCATCTTGGGAAAGACCTCCAATGTCCCAGGGATATGTAAGTTTTAAAGCCCTATAGATGGAGGGAGAGAGGAACTTAAACCGGGGCCCTCTCTGAAGAGAATTGCTTCAGTCTATTAATTTCTTCGCTCAGACACTACCAACCATTTTCTCGTTTCTTTCACAACTGCACAAGCAGCGGGCAAAGGCTTTTCGCATAATGTGGGCGTAAATGGGTCTCAACTGGGGGTTTGACCACTCCGGTCTCAGTCTCTTGCATGTCCATTATAGGTAAGGTGGAAATAACAGATTGTGCCATAGGCGTGGGGGTCGTTCGCGCGGTGTCAGAACTTCAGAGGTTTTCTTCTCTGGACAGGAAGATTCTAGGTAACCACTCTCTCCACATTTCCAACACGCTGGTTTTCAACCGGTCACTATGACCGGCATATTCATGCCCGCTAAATTGAGACAGTTGGGGACGGAGAGGAAGTAGGATATCAAAACTCTATCCCCCATTCAGGTTGTCACAAGGGGAACTAAGTATTTTTCCGTATTAAGACAGGTAGACGGCCTGATGCTCCGCAATAACTCGAGAGGAACCTCGAACATCGCTAAGCGGTCCTTCGCCTACCGCCATACTCGGTTCCCAAGATTAGATCTTTTGTGATCAGATCACAGCTAGCTGCCTTTACACAGTCTTTGAAGATGAATAGCAGTTTATCCCACATGAAAAAGCCCGATCCCTTAATTATTCTTTGGACCTTAACCGTTAGGGACTCCAGTGACTTAACCACCATATCTTTCTTGAATCGACAAATTTACCGGATATGCTTGAGGCTCACGAAGACTGACACATTTCTTTTTTCAACATTCTTAAATTTTCGGGGATCTTGCAAAAGTCCACCAAAATTTTATAAGGTGTGCATAACTCTTAGACCGCTCCAAAATCATTATTCTTTTCAATTTTGCTTTTCTTGACGCTGGTATTTTGACCATTTTCGGCCGACATACTTGTAATTTTCCTTTGATCAATTTCCTGTTTTTTTTTTAGCTTCCATATTACTACTATTTTCTGCAGGCCTTGATTTTTTTATCAGCTGGGTGCACATTAGAGGTGGTCTCTAACTAATCTTTCTGGACAAACCGACATTTGTCGGATATTTCGAGAACGGTGATTCTTTTTTTTCAATTTTTTTCTTTTCATGCAAAGTGCATGTGCACGTAATATATATATATATATATATATATATATATATATATATATATATATATATATATAATAACAGGCGAAAAGTAAATTAAAAACTTAAGATACAGAAATTAAATAAAATTCTACGAAATGAAGAAAAAGAAAATTTAACAATACATAAATTACACAACAAAAGAAACTGAAAAGCGAAAAACGCCCATCACTGGGGAAGTAAATAAAAAAACTACAAATACCTCTCCCCCCAAAAAAACGGATATAACACGAAAATAAAGCAAACGAGAGAGAAAAATAGACGACAACGAAAGTTTCACTGAAAAATCGATGAGCAAAAATTAAAGAAACATAACCAATAAAAAATGAAATTAGACTAGAATGTTTATCAAAAAATAAACAAACAAAAATGAAACACAAAAAAAGAGATTAGGACACCTCAAATCATTTCACTGAAAATAAAAGATGGAAATATAAACATTATAAATAAAATACACTAAAATAAAAATTTATAAAAAATATTAATGAGCAAAAATAAAATATAAAAAGTAAACACTGAAAAAAAAGTCGCCGGTTTAAGCGATGAAAGAAAAAAAAAGAAAAAGTTGGAAATATATACACAAAAAAATTTAATAATGGACGAGAAAAATTAAAGGTTCGCCGAAAAAAAGATAGAAAATACAAAACACTTAACTAAAAAAAGTAAAAATAAATGAATAGTCTTGTGTAACTCGAATACACTCGAGAAAAAAACGGGTTACTACTGCGGTGATGAAAGACTATGAGAAGGAAATTAAAAAATATCCAATATAGGCAAAAATTGAGTCAAATTAACAGAAGTAAAGTCAAATTTAACAAAGTGTGAAGTCCAAAGTTCTAATAAACAGGTATAGTATATGCAAACAAAAGTAAAAAATCACAAAAATGCAGTATCATGTCAGAAAAATGTCATATGCGAGAGGAGACTTCAACCGGGACCAACCTAGCGCTAGCCAAATGTAGATTTTAACGAATTATGCATAGCAACAGAGTTCGCCTGATTATATGTCATCAGAACAGATCCATTAATAGGGTCACAGGAAAGTTTTTTATAGGCTTTTCTCAAAGAAAATTATTAAAGAATGAACAAAGTAAATTATTTCGTTTTGATAATGTATATTCGAAAATTAATAATCAAGTGGATTTCTTAAATAAACAGAATAACATTTAGTTTGAAGACGAATAATTTTTTTTTTTTGAGAAAATTTACATAAAAATATTTTTTTACGTATATTGCACCCTCTTACATAATTTTATGAAATTACGAGAAACTTTTTACTAGTTAAAACAGGAGTCTTTGGAGAAAGGAAATCATTTTTCTTGCAAAAACAGTTACCTGTTTCATCGAAAATCTGACCTGAATTGTAAAATAAACAAATGAAAAAACTATGACATTATTTAACTAGAAAAGCTTTCACTTGCTTCTGTAAATATTAAGGACACTATTGTTTGAAGAAATACATTTTTTTCGATGAATAATGAATTTTTATAAGAACTTTTCATTTTGTTAAAATTTTATTTATAATAATATAATAGTTCAAAAATCGTTTAAGGTTATCGTTAAGTGTAAAGTAAATTTACGAATCGAAATTTGTAAAGCGCATAACAGTTGTTTGGACCTGAATATTTTTAAAATAATTTTAAAAATAATCTTTAGTGAGAAAAACGTTCCTAATTTCTATCTATGGGAATCTATACGTGATATAATCCTTAAAAAGGTCACGAGATTTAGTTAGTAAATTATTAAATAAGATGAGAACATTAAGAATGTAAGAAACGAGACCCAGACTAAAAATATATATTTTTTAAAATTAAATCTTTCTTCCTCAATTTTTATTTGTAGTTCTTCTTATTTTAATACTTTATTCCATTCACATTTGAAATTAGTTTTCTCATTGTAATTAATTGTGAATAGTTTTCATTGAAAACTACAAAAAATGGTGTTTTGAAAAGTTACTTTTCAACACCGATTTCTTCTTGTATTGAAGAAAATAGAAAATTAAAAATGTATGCTTAATGTGGCATAATTGACTGAACGTTTAAAAATTGTTAATTAAATGTTTTAGCAACTGTTTAGTAATTCGTTAGTATTAAGATTACAGAATATTTTAATTATTATAATTTCTTTACAAATCAATGTGTTTTTCTTGCTTAAATAATATTTTTAATTTTTTAACTTTTAGATGGTGAAAACAGCAAATATTGAGAATTTATCACTGCATAAACGGCGGAGAGCAGATTAAGTGTGGCCATATTTTTAAAAAAACTTTTGGGCAAATATGGATCATTTGCTAAGATTGTAGAATGGGCTGCTCAGGAGAATTCCTAAAATGGTTTCCCTGCTATTACAATATATTCAGTTAGGAAACTTTTTGAATTTTATAAAAAAGTGACTTATAGGAAATAATTTCCCGTAACTTGACAAAAGTTGTGAAGTGGTGGTCCATTCTGTTAATCAATCTGCTACTGCCACACCTCCCATTGCCTCTTCCACCGCTACCCCAGTTGCAAATTCAACCCTGTCTGCTCCTTCTACAACTCTGTCTGCTGCAAGTATAACCCTGTCTGATGCCAGGTCTAACCTTTCTGCTGCAATTCTGTCTACTGCAGCTGCATCCCTGTCTATTGCAACTGCAACATTGTTATCTGAAAGCACAACCCTGTCTGACGCAAATGCAACCCTATTTTGTGAAACTCCTGCCCGTGTTGTGAAACATCTGCCATTCCTTTATCCACATATAGTAAAACAATAACGCTTCGGAAATAGTTAATACAAAAAAAAAATGACAAAAAAATTTCATCAATGGGGGAAAAAAATAAAAGAACTAAAAAATAGGGACATTTCCAATTCTTTCGTTGACAGCAAACTCCATTATGACTGTCTTTTAAATGGAAAAAAATAGCTCTTTTTTTACCAGTATACATTTTGTTTTAAGCGTATCACCCCAAGCAAGGCTGGAGGCCACTATCGTTACAGAAGAGTTATAGAAGGGTTGGAGGAAGAGCAGATAGGAGTGGTAAAGGAGAGGATGTGGAGAAAGAGAAAAACAGTGGGTCGATCAAGGCAAGGGGGTTACAGAAGATTTGGAGCGAGAGCAGATAGGAATGAAAGGTGAAAGGATGTGGAGAAGGGAAGTGGATAGTTCAAGGCAACTGGAGTATTGGGTTAAAATATTAAAAGTTTAAACAATTATCTAATTAATAAAGTTTAAACAATTATTTAATAATAAAGAAGTTTGCAAAATTATCTAGTTAATAAAAAAGTTTAAACAATTATCTAATTAATAAAAAAGTTTAAAAAATAATCTAATAAAAATGTTTAAACAATTATCTAATTAATAAAAATGTTTAAACAATTATCTAATTAATAAAATATTAAATAAAAAATAAATATAAATAATTGCTGAAAATATGTTAATATGTAAAAATTAGTAGTTAAAACCAAAAAAATGCGCTCGTTTAGATTTCGTAAAATTATGTCAATTCTGGTCATCCATAGTAGCTGTTATCACCTCGTAACTTCTCAATAACATCGATAACGTCAATAACGACATGTGAAAATTAAAACACATCATTAAGAAATGTTTGGATACAATTTTTTATGCTATAAGTAAGTAATGTTTGTTTCAAATCAGATTAATTTCACTTTAAATTTTCTAATTTTACTCAAATAACGTGTCAGAAATATATAATTTATTTGAGGAAGAATTTTAAAATCGAAATGTTTTGTTTACAAATTTCTTAACATTAAGAAAATTAAGAAAATGGCCGCTTTTAAGAAAATTTTTAAAAAATCGTGCATATATTTGACATTCCAATCTATATAATTTATCTATATAATTTATATCTGAAATACACCAGAATATTTTACTTACTGGAAATAATTAATTTAATCCTTTAGCTTACAATTAAAGCTAAAATGAAATCTTTAAGAATGCTTTTTCTTTTTAAAAACTTCATTTTAAACCTTAGGTATCGAAAACTGAGTGGACGTACCTAAATTTTCTGCATACGCATTGGTTTTAATTTTGTAGAATTTAAATGTTGAATATTTTAATTTTATTTTTCAGAAGCCCGTACACAAACATTTGGGATTAATAATTATTTATTTTAAATGAAGAATAAACGGAAGCATACTTTTATTAATTTATGTAAATTTCGGTTCGTTAATTAAAAATCAATATATCCGTTTGTTCTTTATTCAAATAAATATTTTCTTAACCTTCCACCAAAAAACCTGTTTTTATACGCATAAGAGTTATATCCACTAATTCTGAGTGAAAGTCAGGAATCAATTTGACTCGCCCTCTAAATCGATAAATAATCAATATTTTTCGATTCTAAGAAATGTCGCAACCTAAGAAGGTCTAAATAATGCTAATCTAGAAAAAAATATTTCCAAAATGTTTACCCTACTTTTTATAAATGGACCAATGTATTTAAGTAATGCCAATAAAAGAATCGTTTTCATTCTAATCGATTCAATTGCAAGATTTCATCTAACATACTGAGTATGAGCAGAACAATCCGAATTTGTCAATAATAAATAATTAACTAAAAAAGGCGCATTTTCTTATTTCATTTTTCAGCAAGTGAGGAATTTATTCTCTTGAAACAGGCATCAATTCCTGGCTTTGACTACTTAGGCCGAAAAGAAGTCACGAATATAGCCGAATGCCGAGATATTTGCCGAAGAAATCCTCGTTGCCGTTCATTTGAAATTAAACTGATGTGCTTACATTGTGAAACATACTACTGCGATTGCTCCACTGTAAACTATCCAGAATTTAGCATCTACCCAAATTATGCTGGATGGGACATTTATATATTGAATCCGAGTACGTAATAATAAAATATTAAAGTAACTGTTTCTATGATTTATTAAAATCTAACATTTATTATAACATGATTTTTCCTTTCCTCCTCCTTCTTCTTACAGCATTTAGAGTGCGATTTAATAAAAGACAGTGTCTATGCCTGTCTTCTTCAAGTTATAGTTAAAACTGAATACGAGCATAAAACAAAAAAAATTAGGAGTATTTGTACAATCTTTCTTAAATGGTGTTCTTCTTGCGTTGTCATGGAGAATAACATTGCCTACTGACGAACGTCGTGAGCTATTCGATCAAAATTTTACGGAGACCTTGTAACCGCTGGACTTATAAATGTGTATTTCATATTTCATTGCGTTTTAAGAATACAGAAACAATAACCCGAACATTCCATCACACGCACATGAACTTTCTCTCAATATTTCGATGGCAAATAGTAAGACGAGGTACATTATTTAGTTCCATCTGTTCTCATCTTTACAGACTCGCCATACCTCGTATATATTGTCGAATAATCCTTATTTCCTTCGTATTCCATTGCTGAGGAAGAAGCTCTACTCAGACAGATTTTCCCAAGAACTCTTAGTTTGAGAAAGAGTACCGAGAAGATGTTTACCCGATCACTTCAATCGTAACTTCAAGTCTAAAGTCAACCGTTATCTGTACTACATATCCTCATAATCCACAACGATATCCCTTAAAACCGTGCAATACCCACATTCAGTAACCTACCTTGAGAGGCTTTTGGGTCTTCTACTGGCTAAATATTTTAGTTAAAAATAAAAGAATTATATTGTCTTAAAAGCTGTGAAATTTTATAAGGAATACGCAGAATGATGACACGACACTTTCTTCTGCTCTAATTCTATTCTTTGTCATTCCACAGATCGCAATCGGAATTGTACTAAACCTGGTCTTGTGAAATATGCAAATATGGATTTCTTAGACACTGACGCTGAATTTATGGCGGCGTATAGATGCTTACCCAGTGAAAACGCACCAGAAATCGAATTTGGAAATGCACCTGACAACGCAGTTGGAAAATATAAAAATATGGCTTCTCCAGCTATTTATTGTACAGACCCACGTAATATGCTTTTCAAAAATCAACCGAACGTAATATGCTTCTCTCTCTCTCTTTCACACGCACACACTTTACAAACTTTTCCATATCTCAGATTGCAGGCCAATTTTTATAATCCATATTCTATTTTCTCACTGCTTGCTCCAACCTTATTATTTATTTAATTTTTTCAATCTCTTTTTTTAGTTCCTTATACCTGCGCTAAAATAAAGAAATGCTCTTTCGTCACAACGGACACCGAAATCAATATTTCCCCAAGAGCTTTGAATGGTCAAAACGTGTCTGTTTTCTGTGAGGGAATGTCGACTGATTTTCCGAAAGAATACATTACACTGAGGAAACTAACTTATTTCGAAGTGCCTTTGATAAGTAATACTACATCCTGCCATAGTGTCGGAGAGAATGGAAGAAGGCGTTATAACAAAGTACGATTCCTGCCAGAGGTAAAACAACTTCCAAGTTAAAAACAATAATGAACTTGTCAGTAAATGATCTCATTCCCGCTTCCAAATGATTTCCTAATTACGTGAGGATTACATATCCAGGTTTTCTTTTTATCCTTTCAAAAGTGTGGGCTAATGGCCAGCAAGATTAGTTTGATTGCCTTCTTACTGCTAGTTTGTGAGTTCGATCCTGAAGGGCTGCAAAGACAAAAAGTCCAAGTTAAAATTATCAATCAATGGGATTGGCAAAGTTTAATAATCGCACCTGATGAAAACAATGAAAAAAGCAGGTATTTCAAAAGGACGGTTTTTCTCTTGAAACCGCTATTACTGTATACTCCCTCGGCTATCGTAATTGTTTTAAAAGCTATTTATAGAGTTTTAATAAAACCCACACGTATGAAACAGAATTTATACATATTTCATGCATTTTCTTTTTTGTTTCTAGAGAACTGACAACAATAATGTTAAACACAATTTATTTATTGATTTATAAGATTATAGAAATATGTGAACTACAATGCAATATTTATTATTTACCATATTATAAAGAAATAAATATGACAACTTTTTTTAGTCATAAATTCATAAAAACGATCGTGAACTATAGAAGATGAAAATTTATGCAAACACATAACGAGAAGTAACTTTAATTTTGAAAAATAAAAAGCCATGCTTTTTTCGGGTATTTCTTTCATTTGCTCTCGCAACATAAATTCACTAAATTAGGTTGAGAGCATCTCTCTCTCTCTCTATATATATATATATATAATTTATTTTTAGAAATATATAATTACAGTTACTCGTTATGCTTTATTTAAATGTTCGTAACGTTAAACGTTTAAAACATTGCAATATAACAGGTTCATATAATTTATAATAATGTAAATATAAAATTATTCATATAAGCAAAACATCTATTAAATAAATAGTGTTTAATATTCTTTTGTTATTTCTCGGAGAATATAAAAATTCAGTTTTATGTGTTTGGGTTTTATTCAAATTTTATAAATAGTATTTTGAACCAATACAAATTGTTCAGGGAATATAGAGTAATAATTGTGTTAAGAGAAAAACCGTCATGTTGATACAGCGTTCTTTTTTTTTAAAGAGTGGTTGGGCGTAAACTCTCATGTTAAACTTTGCGCACGAATTGATAGACGAGACACATTTTGCCATCGGTTCCGTAGAAAAAATAAAAATCCGAAAGTTTATTTTCGAATCAAGAAATATCAATTTTTAGATTTTGCTCATAATAATTGACGCACTTGGAAGTTTGGCAAAGAAGTTAGACGCAGGATTGGAGGGGACGGATATTCATGGAAGGATTGAAATTGTCCAATTTAGTTTTAAGTCGTCCTCAACAGATATATAAACAAAAATTATTTCCATATATACTAATGTAGTAAATACTAATACTAGGCAAAAAGAACAGTAATCACTTATGTTAGCTAAGCAAAGAAAATAATACTTTGTTGAAGTCCATACTAGTTCGACTCATTCACCTGATGAACTAGTTTGTTGAATTGATTGGCTGAAGCGTTGGTTTTAACAAATGCAACTGCAAAAAGAAGGGCTTGAAGCATCTAGACAATTCTGTTTGGGTTAATGATATTTTTCTCATAGTTATAGGTAATTCCATTTCTATGTCCATTCTGATGACTGTTTTCTTTGTTTGTCTTTACAGGAAATGGCTCTGGACCTCAACGATAAAAAGTTCACTACGTTTGAACCATTTGCCCCCGGAAAAAAGTGTCTTTCTAAGCAAAACTTTACGATCGATCTGAGTCAAACAGAGTTTATTATCAGTGAAAAGGTAAATGATTCAGATTCATAGGTTATATACTTATTAACTGGATCATACAACTGTATTTCCCCCTTTTTAATTACATATCTTTTATTGTACAGTTTTAATAAATTCTAACAGGGCTGAACTGATCTTTTCCTCGTGCATGAAGGTTTTGCTAGTAAGAAAACTATTTACATTAGTTAAATACTCATCTTTATTGTCATAATTATGACAACGTTTCGGCTGTTTTGCCCCCAGGCCTTCATCAGGTGTTTGCCGATCAGGATAAGCTTCAGAGTAATTTCAAAATGAACACTTTATTTAATTTACATGCCTAGGCATATCTTGTCAACTTCTATTTTAGTACTGCTCAGTTATTACTCGTCCCGTCTCCACTGAGTCCAAGAGCACACTTCCTGGCCCAGGTTTTGAACACACAATCAATGTCATCAAATTTACTAACTAACGCTGTAATCTACGGACTAATCGTTGTGATAAGATAAAAACGATGAGGAAAATAGTCCGTATGTAATTCATGCAAATAATGATAACTTAGAAATTCGGACAGAAGATATAACGCCAAAGAATTGAAAGAATTCTTTTAACTAAGAAATGTATTCAGTCAGTCAATTTTTTGCCATGCGTGATACATGCTTAGGTGATCATGTATCTTTCGATAGTAGATTGCCATTTATTTCTGAAGTTACCATCCAGGGTTATAGAACGCGATTTGTCCTGCTATTTACCCGTAGCATGGGGGAAAAGAAGAGGATTCATACCTTTCCCAAGGTTATTAGTACAGAAGTCTATATAATGGATTTGATTAGAATTCGAACTCGACTCCTCAATCCGAGCTGCTATCCATTACTCCAACGTGCCTCCCATTACACTTTTTAAATCTCATTATATAAAAATACGACATTATGTTCCGAATAACCTAACACATTTACAAATTGAATAAAAGACTCTTCCTGTGCTAGCTGTGTTGACTGGGCACGTAGTTGACTGTTTTGTGAATAATGTGACTTCTTGAACATATCGTCCCAGGTCGTGTGACATTGTAGGGAAGTGCCTGAAAACCATACAACAGTTCGAATTGGCTCTGCTAATGACGTATCGAGTTGAAGCATTTTCTACAGCTAAACCCTGATGCGTGTGCTTCATGAGTACATGTGTTATTAACTGTGTGCAAGTCAACGAATACTCTTTATGATCATTTCAAGACGTATGCATCAAGAAGAGGCACTCCAGTAATGCTGAATAAAACGCAGCCACTTCGGATATTCAATGCTTTCAGGACTTTTGTTAAGTGTCTTCAAGAAGATATACAATTCTAGTAGGCTTTTTAGCAAGGATATTTGAGATTGTTCCAAGCGCTATAATAATTTTGAGTATAACGCAGCCACTGTAATTCGTCATATACAAGAAGTTTTCAAATATCCAATTCTTCCAGTTTTTTTTTGTGAAGTATTTTCGCGGCTGTTTTAAGAGCTTCACTAAGGCTTAGTATAACGTGGCTATTGTAATCACATATGATTCGCGGTATCCAAAAAGACTCTTTGCTTTTTATTTCAGGCAAATTGGGTAACTTCCGGCATTTCCGCTAACATTACCTCATCCCAAATATCCAAGGATAAGCAAGTGGCTGTCATCAGTTGCAGTGGTAAATGTGGAATCTGTAAAAGCACCAACCCGTTTCCAGTAATTCTCTTATTTAATTTTTAATTTAATTTTGTTCAGATGTCGCGTTAATGTTTGGTTACGTGAACGATGCAAGTTTTTCCCTTTTTGCATGAAAAGTGTTCAGACGACATACCTTCCTTAGTTCTGTTAGTTCTGATCTTCACGGTTAAGACCCGTTTAGCGAACCACCCTCATTCCTTTTCTATGTGATTGGTGAGATATATAAGTTCTACTCGATAAGCTTCTTCCATCGTATCATTGATTCGTGGAACCGGTTCCAAAGAGGATTATTTCCCGATTACTACAATCATAACTTGTTCAAATCTCAGATTTAGTATTATCTTCCCACATGTCCCTATAAACTGTGCCTCTTACTCTATAAACCTCTATCTTGATTGGCTTTCGGGCCTTATACTTTGTAAACATCATTGTAAAAAAAATACTGTAAAATTCTCTTCGTATGCTCAGGGATATTTATCTTGAATTCATAAAATAAATAATCTATCACACAATCTTTCTGTTTAAATATTGTGCTATAAAAATTATTTCGAAAATATTAACACTGTCTTTTAATTTTGCACAAGTCCTCTTTGATATTTGGTGGCATATGTCGTTACCATAAGATAACCTCCAACTACGCATGTCACGTTGGCACGGGCATTAGTTGTATGTCGTGATTATTTTAAATTATTAAAACTGAAGAACATTTATATGAAATTTTGAGAATTGAAATTGTTGTTATCACTGGTTTACTTGTATTAGTGCCTCTAAGATGCCTTCCAAAATCTAAGTTAAGTATTAAGAATCAGGAAATTTCGTTAGAAATAGATAAAAGAGTGATGAACTGTTACGTGATATCGCTCATCCCCTAAGCTAATGAATTCTGAACAATCTTTTTGCAGATGAATATACTTTTTAAAGATGTGTTTAATAATAACGAGAAAGGTTCTGTTTCACTCTAAAATTCTGAAACAAAAATGTTATTTTGCACCGATCGTATAAAATTCTTGAATGATAATCTGTTATATATGATTTTTTTTCTCGCTCAAATATACCAAACTGATTTAATTCAGCTTTGTGGGTACATGGGAATCTATTCCGCAGAGAGTGCACGTGCCCACTGGTTGGAAACTTGTCAAAAATGTCTTTCGTTTCCTGGTTGAGAATGCTCAGCCCCTTTGCCCAACCATTTCATTTTAGGAAGTTGGCAACCTTTCTTAGATGCTAAATTAAAATTAAACGTGTTACTGAATGAACGACGGCCTTCGAAAGTTCATGTACGACGGGCAGACATCCTTATAATTTATCGGTATTTTTATATGGAACTTCAAAGCAAGATATGTCGCCTTCTAAAATTGTATTATTTTTTCCGTTTATCATCTAGGTTAAAAGGCGCATTCTCCGACGATGTTGATTGAAGTGCATGCCAGACACATATTGAGTCACAGTACCTTGGAAGAAGAATAAAATAAAAACATAATAAACAAAACTATCCTTGTGTTGCGTTTTGCATTTTTTTTTTTATACGTCGATACTGAACGAATATTTGAAAGGGAAGAGGAATATTAGGCAAGATTTCACGACCTAACCTTCCGGAACAAATTCCGGGTGGTACGTTCACTCACTGTCCCCAAAGGCTTGACCAGCTGCGAATAAGGCTACCTTAAAATCATAAGGCAGACAAGCCCGAAAATGCTGCTTCGACACCGACATGTTTTCTCCTCGCTGCCCGTGTTATTATTGATGTGGGTGTGCATAGTACCTGCATTGATCAGGGGCACAGTCCCCGCTATTCTGTGCTTTTTCGACACGCGACGCATTCGTTCGCGTATAAGTGATCACTTTTGACACTACGTAAAAACGTTGGTTACCTTATAACATTATCAGTATATATATATATATATATGCACAGACACACACACACACACACACACACACACACAAAAACACACACACACACATATATATATATCTTATATCCGGGTTTCTCTTATATCCAGGTCTCTTATATCCGGGTTACACTGTATATATATATGTGTGTATGTGCGTGTGTACTACCTGTGCGAAAATTGTTGATATGTAAACGTTTAACAATAATTAAGGTCGCAAGTTCATCTCTAATTGGGTCCAGAAGGACTGGAAACATGTGACGCAGTTTAAAGAATTATGGTTCCAGTAGGGTCCGGGTTTGGTGACCCCAGCAGCCTATGGACGCCAGTTATCAAGAAGATACGGTGTTGGGGATTTCATAATGTTGGTGACGAATACATTGATATAAGCAAACTGCGATAGATAAATACATAGATAGCTAGATAGATGGATTGAATCAAAGGGAGATGGATTGATATATATATATATAAATTCGATGACAAATCTGAACAGTCGGAAAATAGATGAAGCCATTGAATGCACGCTTTTAACATTAAAACCGCATTTCTCTTGTCTGACGATGCCCTTCCGCAAGCACAAGCTGTGATGAGAACCAACGTCGGCTTTATACATATACACCAGGCTCGCTATGTTCACACGTTTGTCTCACTAGCCGTGAACGAATTCAACAAAGAATAACCACAAATGCTTTTCAAGACACTGATTGCAATTGCAACAGAAGACACATAAGGCTATAAAAAAAAGTCTCATCAATGCACACACACACACACACACACACACACACACACATATATATATATATATATATATATATATATATATATATATGGGGGTATACCACAACAATATTCATCTCCAGTCCACTCGCGGGTTCCTGTGTAGCATAAAATCATCAGACGCAAGGGTGATTTTTTTAAAGGGTTTGAAATTACAACAGAAAGTTCACATTATTCTTTTCTCAGGAAACTCAACCAAAAAGAAAATGTGACAGAGATGTCTACAAATGTCTTTCCGTTTTTATCTTTTCTTCGCATTGCACACACATAGTGAGGGACTGTTGTTTCTTTCTAATCCGTCTCACTCCTGGGGTGCTATGTGGTCCGTTAATCATTTTCCTTCCTCCAAATTCCCCAGCTGAAGAAAGTGATAGCCGTAGAATAACATCTCCGACAGACTTTATGGCGATTTCTCCGCCCTTCTTCCTCCTAAGGGTATTTATATATTTCCTCATCTTTAGCAGTGGAAGTGATGGGTCGAAGCTTTAATTTGAAGCCAGTCCCTATCTAATATCATGGATCTACACAGGGTGGCCGTCACATACACGTGACTGCCCCTCCCAGCTTTACATGAATGTGCTACCTTAATTTCCCTTCCGTCCGCCTGAAATATGTTTTGTTTTGTAACATCTATAGCTTGTTTTCTCTAAATCCTAGCTGAAAATAATTTCTTGATCTGATCATCGACATGGATGCCTCTCTATGTA
>OZ038483.1:53863435-53983435 GCA_964036315.1 Acanthosepion esculentum
GTTTAGAACTCTACTAGCAAGATCTGAGAAAGTTTCCATCTCGCCCTATCTATTTCTAATCTCTAGCAGCATCAGCTGCGCTTACATATTCTCCGCATTGAGTTGTTAGCTGTTGCAAGAGGGACGTCCAAATAGGTTTTCGTTTAGGAATAAAACTATATATTCAGAAACATTACCGTCAGAATAATCATAAGCTAAGTTGACAATTTCTGCCGACGTTAGATTCTGGATTCTGGCTTTCATTCTCGGCGCTTCTATCCAAACCTGAAATTCCGAATGTTTTTTTTTCGAATATATAGGAATCCGAGATACACCTCTCCAACCCAAGACCATTCTAGAGACGGAGTGGGGAGTAGCAGTTAGCAGTGTCTACTAATCTAACCATAATATCACACACGCACGCACGCACGCACGCACGCACACACACACACACACACACACACACACACACACACACACACACACACACACACACACAAATTAGACAATAAAAAGTATTAGGATCGCTAAAAGAAAAAAAACACCGCTAAAATAATAAAATTAAATAAAAAGAAAAAACGTTGCTGGACAAAATGAAAAAGGAATGAAAAAAACATACAAAAAAAACAAACAAACACGGCCGGCAAGATAGCGAGAGGTAGGGGAAATTTAAAAAAAACTTACTACGATATCAATAATCTTGTTTTCTTTTGCGTGTTTGCCTTCCTTTCCCTTCTTCTGTCTTTGCCTCCTTGGCGTGTGCGAATTTGACTGGAAAAAAGAACGAACGTTCACTCTTTCTCTCTTTTCCTTTTTTTTCAACGATTTATTTTAAAGTTCTCTTTTTAACGTTTTTCTTCCTTTTTCACGTTGTTTTTTCAATGAAATTTATCTTTTTTGTTCTTTACTTTTCAACAGTTCACTTATTCTTTTTTTTCTTCTCTACTTCTACGTTGTTTCCTTTTCCTTTTTTCAGTTCTGCTGTTTTAATTTTTTTTATTTCCGTGCCAACTTATGGTTTAATTCTTGTCGCGGCAACCAAATGTGACGATGCCCTTCCGCACGTTACTGCACAAGCAGTGATGATATCCAAGGTCGGCTGTATGCGTATACACTCGGCTTTCTATGTTTACAAGTTTATTTCACTGACCGTGATCGAATTCAGTAAAGAATGAGGACAAATGATTTTTTAAGACACTGATTGGAAAACAGCAAACAATACAATTTCTCACTTAATCGACAATGTCTTTCTTCAGCTTCGAGAAGGTGAACTGTTGCTATCCGGCCACGGAGAAAGGACCTTTACATTCACTGACCAACTGTCTCGGTGACTGCTGGCCCACTTACTGCTGGCCCTTTCCTGGCTGACTTCCTGACTGACTGCTTCACTCACCACTCATTATATGGATATTAGCTGGAGCTACACAACTTCTATGTGTTCACTTGTGTTCCGGAAAAAGGAGACTAGCCAACAGCTTTTGGGTGGTCCCTTTTTCAAAAGAAGTCTACTATTATGATTATCTAAACTCACTAACAAAATTTTATGTTTGCCAATTCAAAGGCGGGCTGGAGACAGGATTCCTGAAAAATCCGGGTCATTAAATAATCTTAAAAGAAAAAGGAATCTATCTATTTATCTCCCAAGAATGTGTGAGAAATCGTATTGCTACACTTGTAGGTTAAAAATTGTCTTTGAAATGAAAAAATAACAGTTAAATTGAATATCAGAATTTATATCCTGATTTTCAAAAATGTTGATAGATTACTAAACTTTAATACACTATATTTAATGGCATTTAAGGCTTATATGGTGTAAATCTACAGTTTAAACAGAGAATATTAAAAACATTGTATGATTGTGACTGAAACTTAACCTCTTAGTAACATATTGATACGCTGGAGTAAATGGATGGAAGAATAGAGTTTGGGAGAAATGACAAAGAGATAAAAATTATTAAGAGCTACAAGGAACAAGGATATGTGGAGGGCCACAATCACCTACGTCTCCCGAAGTAACACATCACATAAAAGAAGTTTGTTTATTTTTCTCAATCAATTCAGCACTTGTATTTTTTGTTCGTCTCCACACGACACTTTCTCTATTTCAAACAACGACTCTAAACCTAACACAAGGTACTTGTAATGCTATACTCATCTATATTATTCTGATTAAAAGAATTGCGTCTGGATAAAGAAAGCATATGATTGACCTCTTACTTAAAAAGATTACAATTTAATGTAAAGTTTGTCTTTCCTTGACTGCTGCAATTTTAGTGTGTTTTTTTTTTTTTTCAGCACGTTTATTCACTTACGTTGTATACGGAAGAAATAACGCTTGCCAGGTTTCCATTCTTTGTAAACTTTTAGAAAATTAAAATAAGTAGCATTCTTATGTTTTTGATTTTGACACATCAACGAAACAAAACGCCGGAATGAAGCAGTGCTGCTATGGAGTGTGAGTAGCAGACTATATATATATGGGTGTGCCGGCGGTGTGATGTAATTTTTAGTGGCTGCAACCGAGTTCGTTTCATGCATTTCGTGCAAATAACCTTGGGAAAAATAAAGATAAAAATTCATTTTTCTCCCACCATCTATGGTGCAAATAGTAGAGCAGACTGGCCATTGTCGCCTTTGTAGTCACCAGTCTGAGTGAAGGACATCTCTGAATTCAGAACCTTAGGAGGGCTCTATGAGGACATTGTGGGTCACTGCGTGTAACAGATCTCTGAATTCAACTCTTCCGAAAAGTGTGGATGGTTTTGGCCAAGCGTTCACTAATATAATTAAATTAGATGTGCGAGTAGTCTGACAGTTCAGTCCTTGGAGCTGAATTGTGGGAAGCTCATACATTGAAGATGATGATGAGGGATTGGTGAAAAGTTAGCGGTCAGACAAAGAGGGGTTTCCAAAATAAATACACATTGACTATTTTCAACACACCTTCGTTTTCGAGATGTGTTCACCAAACAAGAAAATTATTTTTTAATTTTTTATTGGTCGATTTTGGAACTTTTCAGACTAAACACTTATAAAACAAGCCTTGTTTCTGGACTTTAATAAAACATTCCTCTCTCTCTCTTTCTCTCTCTGTTTCTGTCTGTCTGTATGTCTCTCTCTCTCTCTCTCTCTCTCTCTCTCTCTCTATATATATATATATATATATATATATATATATATATAAAGATTATAGCTTCAAAATAAGGGGAGAAATGTGTGAGTTATTCATGTCCAAACTCAAATATCTAGGGCAGATTATTAATGAGACCAATAGAGGACCGGATCCTGCAAGAGCGAGCGCGTAAAGGATATGCCCGCGCTAACTAATATTACTAAACTACAAGCATTCTTAGGCTTTGCGAACTATTACCATACCTAGATACCTAATATGCACGCGTTGAGAGCACCATTAAATAATCTACTGAAGAAGGATGTCAAATGGAACTGGAAGAAAAAATGTCAAAGTACGTTCGAGCAGATTAAAAAGGTATTAACATCAGAGTTGTCACTGACTCAATTCTACCCTAACATGAAAATTGCCGTTGCATCAAATGCAAGTGATTCAGGGATTGAACCAGTGATATTACACAAGTATGACGAACGACGGAACTACGAAGTCAATAGCGCATGCTTCAAGGTCGTTAATTGCGGCTGAAAGAAGTTACAGTCAAATAGAGAAGGAAGCATTGGCTATTATATTTGCAATGAAGAAATCCCACAAGTTCTTACATGGACGGGAATTTATTCTTCAAATGGACCATAGACCGTTGTTATCAATATATGGATCTAAAAAAGGTGTTCCTATGCATATTGTGAATAGACTGCAGCGCTGTGGAACATTTCTATCAAATTATAATTACAAGATGGAATTTTTACTGTCTAAGAAGCTAAGTCATGCGTACGATTTGTCTCGATTAGTACCAAGATGTTGTGAACCACTGGTAATTGCAGCAATTAGGGCCAAAGGCGAAATAAGCAACGTAGTATATAATGCCATGAGAGAGCTGCCAATTACATTGGAAGAAATAAAAATTAAGGCAGAGAATGACAACTTCATAGTAAAAATGAAAGATAAATTAAAATCAACACAAAAAGTACTATTGGAAATACTAGTGCATTTTCATTATGCAATGGTGTAATGATGTACGATGAGAGAGTAGTTATAGCAGCATCGTTACAAAGTCGAATGTTGAAAGAGTTTCGTAGAGGACATCCGCGGATTTCTAGGATGAAAACGTTAATGATATGCTACACCTACTGGACAAATATGGACAAGGATATAGAAGATGTGATAAAATTATGCAGAGGTTGCGCTCTGGCAGCAAAGTCGCCGCCTATAAGTGTTCAACCTGTGGCCGACAACTGATAGACCATGGACTAGGATTCATATTGACTTTTCTGGGCCAATAAATGAAGCGTACTATCTGGTAGTAGTAGCTAGCTCTACGAAATGGCCTGAAGTACTTTAATGCAGGAGACCGACTAACACAGTAAATATTGATTTCTTGCATGAAAGTTATGCGAGATTTGACGCTCCTGACTCAATCGTGTCTGACAATGATACGTAACTCACGTCCCAGTGAATTCAAGTTCTTTTTGAAGTCGCTAGCAACTGAACGCAAATAATTCATTACCTCAAAGGTTGCGCAAACGCTTTTCATCTCTGTAAAGTTGGAAATTGAAGATTGTGCAACTCCAGAATGCATACATTAGTCTGCAACCACTTTGTTCGTAGACAAAACGTTGCTATTTCCATAGTAAATATTCAGGTGAGCTACATTCCTTATCCCGCCAGTTCAGACTTTTACAGGTAGGACTCGCTATACCACGTACACAGGGTCGAATCATCCATCCTATTTCCGTTGGTAAGGAGGGAGTTTTACTGAGCTTCTTCTCAAGAACTGATATATTGTGAAATCGACTCAATTCTACGTTCAACCAATTCTATATATCCTAATAATCTGCACTTCGTTCATCTTTTCGACAACATTATTCAGTAATTATCTACCTTGAAATGGAGTGTTAGGTAGTTATCGGAGCATTATGGACAGCAAACTTGGAAGCCCCACGGTAGTAGTAGTCTTATACATATGGGGATTAAACCATATACAATAAATAAATAAATAAATAATAATAAACAAATAAGTAAAACGAAATAGTTATCTCTTGATGCGCTCAATTAAAAGAACTCTTTCGCAATATGAAATTGAAACCTAAAGAATTAATTTATTTACAGTAATTTATGTAGAATTAAGAAATGTGTAAAGACTTGCACAAAATAATCCGTTGAGCGCCTATATGTTAGGATAGGGAATGTTAGACTGAAGAAAAGAAAGCTTGAGGCAACACAGATGTGGTTCTACAGAAGGATGTTGAGAATCCCATGGACGGAGCATGTAAGCAACGAGGAAGTTTTAATGAAAATGGAAATAAAACAAAAAGGACAGTTATGCATAACATCAGAAAGTGATAGTTTAAATTTGTGGGATACATAGTGGTGAGGAAAGAAGGCCTGTGAAATTTGATATTCACAGGGCATATTGAACAGCAAGTAACTTATCTAATTAGCACGTTTAAATGAATGGCAGAACAGGAATTGGTATGGCTAATTAAAAGACAAATATTGCTAAGAGATGCGAAGTTGTGAAGAGTCATGATCGCTTTGTAATCAGTGGAAGAAACAACATACTTCATTGCATTTATTTTTCTAAGTGCAAACGCAGAAATTATATATATATATATATCAGGTCATGCCATAAGTTCTGTCCGAATTTTGAATAAAGAAAACAAGTGACCAAATGTTACATTTAATTACAGATTCAATCAACAATGTATTTTCCCTGATTATCTATGACTTCCTTCCATCTATTAACAAGCTTACTAATTCCATTACTGTCAAATTCTTTTAGCTTTGATTAGAAGAACTCACAAATGTCAGTTTTAACCTCTTCCTGTGTTACAAAAGTTGTTTCTTCCAGATGATTCTGTAAGCTACGAAACAAATGGTAGTCTGAAGGAGCAAGTTCGGGAGAATAAGGTGGATGAGGAATTTTCTGCCAACCAAGTTCTTCAATCTTTTGTGACGTGATTCTTGCTGTGTGTGGTCGCGCATTGTCCTGATGAAACATCACCCGTTTTCGATTCACTAGAGCAGGTCTTTTTTTCCTCAAAGCTTGGTTCAAACACTCTAATTGCTGACGGTATATTTGAGCATTAATTGTTGAATTAGATGGTAAGAATTCAAAGTGGATTATTCCTTGGCAATCGCACCAGATTGAAAGAAGAACCTTTTGCCCATGAAATTCCCTTCTCGGCTGTGGCTTGGGTCCTTCCTCTTTACCAAGCCACTGTCTACGACGCTTAACATTTCGATAAAAGATCCATTTTTGTCGCCAGTCACAAGTGTATCCAAAAAAGGTGAAACAAGTTGGCGAGAAGAGCAGATGTCAACTCGGAATTTGAGGTTGTTTCAGACAATTCATGAGGCGCCCATTTTCCAAGTTTAGGAACTTTTCCAAGTTGTTGAAGATGACGATGAACAGTTGTATGGTTTGAACTGAGAACCATTGCCAATTCCTCACCTGATAAAGCAGGATTTTCTTCAAGGGCTGCTTCAAGAAGCTTTTCATCAAATTCAACTGTGCGTCCGGTTCGATCTTCATCTTCAAGGGTGAAATCTCCACCTCTGAATTTTGCAAACCATCTTCTGCAAGTTCTTTCATTCATACATTCCTCTCCATAAACTGAGTGAATGTTTCTAGCCGCTTCAGCTGCTGAGTTTCCTTTCTTGAACTCATAAAGCATTATGTGCCTCAAATGATTCTTGGGTACTTCCATGTTAGCAGGGTTTTAATCAAACAAAATTTAATTTTATTGTTCTCTGAAATAAAATTTGATCAGTTTAAATGCATCTAAACATAAAAATAATGTTCAGCTCCATTAGACATTATAAAATACTCTTTAAATTTCGTTCATTTTAACAAAAAGTTAAAATTCGGACAGAACTTATGGGATGACCTAATATATATATATATATATATATATATATATATATATATATATATATATATATATATATATATATATATAATTTCTGCGCTTGTACTCATCACTGTGGCTAGTCATCCGACTATCTCAAGCCTGGATCGAAAGCCGTCTGATTTGGTATCAGTCGGGGATTTTTACCCTAAGTTATCGGCTCTCGGCAGAAAGGAAGGTGAAGTTTTACATATTTATTTTGAATATACATGCCAGTGACTCAGAGTGCTCGATTCATAGAAGAACTTTGCATTATTAGCAGCAGCAGTCACTGTTTACAAATTCGCGCTTCTTCTCTAAAGTGCTCGAGGGAAATTCATTTTTTTAGGGCCGTATATATATTGTCATCCACAGACACTGGTTCGTTGTAGCACGGGTCATCAGTGTGGCTAGACATCTGATTGCTACAAGCCAGGATCGAATATATATATATATATATATATATATATATATATATATATGAAGAAATATAGTCTTAAGATGTGCTATATTTATGCGATAAAGTACTCAATATCAGAGATGGAGCGTGTGAATATAAAAGTGAACATTGAAGTCAACACTTAGAGGCGACAGTCTGTTTCATGCTAGACGCAATCGTCAGGCCACGAGTGCTGTTATTTTTCTCTCTTTTTTTGAGAAAAATAACAGCACTCGTGCCCTGACGACTAAGCATAAAACAGACTGTCGCCTCTAAGTGTTGACTTCAATGTCAACTTTTATTTATATATATATATATATATATATATATATATATATATATATATATATATATATATATATATATATATATATATATATGTATGCAGAAGAAGTGTTTGATGGATTAAATGTAATTAGCCTTCAATCTTAGATTTTCTACTATATAACACCTGTCTGGGGTTATATACATTTTAGTCGCTGTATTTTTTGTCCTCGATTTTCTGTCTGATATGAGAGGATCGATTAACTTGCTTATCGATAGCCGAAGATTTGACTAAAAACGACATTGTGTCTGGTTTTATAGCCGGGGCAATTCCCATATATATATATGTACATAGCGTTTGAAAAAATTGTTTCTTAATTCTATTTTGCTTTATATATCAGCATTAAAACGCGATATATATATATATATATATATATATATATATATATATATATATATATATATATATATATATATATATCAGCTTTAGATTTATTTTTGTTTTAAAGCATTAATTTAGTAAGATCATGACTTTTCGTAAAATTAACAAATCATCAATCATTATTTAATCGTTTATATTCTATGCGTTTTGTTTTACGATCAATAACTTATCAGTATATGTCCGGTATAAAAGATTGATTGTTTAGCAAGGCGTTAGTCTTGCGACTACTTGTCACCACTTCGCTTCGCGTCAAAATGAAATGCTTAGAATACTCCTCTTTAATTCTGTTTTCGATTTGTATTCAGAACGTGAAATATCAGAGTAAGTATAGAAATGTTATCTATAAATTATTTTATCTTCTAGCTTTTGACGCATGTTGTCTTTTACTGTAATGTGGAGTTCCATACCAATTTTTTCATTGCTCTTTTTCATTCTAGTCTTCAGAATATATTTTTATTAATACATTTTTGCACACACACACATTTTTATTTTTAATCTTTCGTAAAATAAAAAATCAAACACGTGTAAAATGAAAACAAAAATAAAATTATTTTAAACTATATTCATCCTCAAATATGTAGTTAAACACTACATTTTTCGATTTTTTGAACGTCTTCATTTTATATTAAGCTTGTTAATAAAGATCAAGATCTGAACAATAAGAAACCTCAAAGAATTTTATATTGATTTAATCTTAATTCGGTACCTCCAAAATCAGGCGCACTTTCTACACTTGTATGTTATTCTTCATTAAATTATTATCTCAACGTGTACTAATTTTAAGTTGAGTCATAACTAATTTCCGTTTTTGTTTATCAAATTTAATCTTCGAAAAATAAAGTAAAATTACATTTTATTCAATTATATATCAACCATTATTTCGACATTGTAGAAAAAAATGTTATCTCTGTTTTTAAACATTTACCAAAATAGTCGATAAATTATTTTTTTCATTAACGTTTTCAGCCATTATTCAATAACAAATAAACTTTATACTAAATCTTTTTTCTGTTTCAGTTTTGTGGAATATTTTTTCTTGTCATATATAATCCAACCTTTACTTAAATTGTAGCTTATCCCTTATCATGTATTTTAGATGTTCTTATTTTTTATAATTTTACAAAGCTAAACTTTGGAAGATGTCATACAGGATGTTCGGAAAGTCACCATGCACTTATATTTTAATATGTTAATAAAGTTTTCATAAAGAATACAGGAGGAGATATGAATGAAGATTATAAACGGTGTTGAAAGAGACGTCCATTATTATCCCTACAGTCTTGGGACCTTCTTATTTAGTTTCTGACCACTGCTACAGTTGATGTATCGTTGTCTCTGAAAAATTGTATATGTATTTTTCCTGAAAGTTCTTAAAACCATTCAGATCTTGATCTTTATTAACAAGCTTAATATAAAATGAAGACGTTCAAAAAATCGAAAAATGTAGTGTTTAACTACATATTTGAGGATGAATATAGTTTAAAATAATTTTATTTTTGTTTTCATTTTACACGTGTTTGATTTTTTATTTTACGAATGATTAAAAATAAAAATGTGTGTGTGTGCAAAAATTTCAAATAGTGTATGTCTGTAAAAGGACTGTATGAATAAAGAGGAAAGGAAAACTTAGCAGACGCCTTTCGTCCTCTGAGGGACTTTATCAAGTCAAACATATATATATATATATATATATATATATATATATATATATATATATATATATATATATATATATACTTATTTTCAATTTACTTATTTTCAATTGGATCCTTTTATATTTACATATATATATTATTCATATATATATATATATATATATATATATATATATATATATATATATATTTATTTATTTATTATTCATATATATATATCATTCATACATATATATATATATATATATATATATATATATATATATATATATATATATATGTATGTATGTATACATGTATATCGTTTGTATCAGTAAATTTATACTGGATGTATCACTGGATTTGTCTACAAATCTATTTCTAATGTGATTCGTTTAATATCGATACGTATGGACTTCTATTCTACCGAATAAAGATAAATAAATTTACTTATGTCCAGAGTTATTTTCAATTTGAATGCTTGTGCTTAAAGTAAACAGCCAGGTCGTTACGCTATGAGACAAAATTTTAATGGCCACACTCTGGATTTAATGATTAGTACGTTTCATGTCTATTTTTGTTTAATTAACTCCTACTAGACTAGGATATTGAAAGTATTTAACCCATTGAAGGATTCAACAATTTCTTGTAAAGATGACTTAGACGGAAAAATAAACCAAGATTCAGCCGAGTGAAAAGGGAAAATTTCCCCTTTGTCATTCATTCGAAGTCAATTTAATATGGAATAGTTGTAAGCGTTTCAAACGCCGCTTCGCTAGTGTAAACTTTCTAAAAAAAAAAACAATTTATCCAAATTACGTTGGATGGAGCATTTACGTTTCGGATCTGCGTATGTAATGATGAGAATAAATGTTAAATTCTCTATTTCATTGATTTTTTGAAAATCAAATCTTTATTATAACATGAGCGCCAGTGCCGCTGCCACCACCGCCTCCACCACAACCAACGACAACGACAACAATTCTCTTTGGACGTGCCGAATTATAATACGATAATGTCTTCGATTCTAATTTTCTTTTTTCTGCGATTCCACAGATTACATTAGCAAATGCTCTGAACTTGATTCCCTTAAATATGTCAAGCTGAATATTGTTGACAAGAACAATGGTTCTGGGGTGATGTATTCATGTTTGCGTAGTGCAATTCAAGCAGTAGCTGGGAAAGATGGAAAGTGGAATATGCCAGATGATCATTGCCCAGGACCAGGTAATATGCCTTTCAACAATTAATAATAATCATAATAATAAGGATAAAAAAACGCACAACCGTATACACACATACATAGACGTACACATGCAAACACAACATTTACAATTTCTTATATATACACGATGTCAGATTTTACCATGTACATCAACGTGTTCAACATAAAATACATATTAACAAGTCAATGCTGAAAGAATGTCTACATTTACATAATAAATGCAGCTGTCTTAGAGTTACAAAGTTATCCACTAGACACTGCTATTGGGATTAAACGTATTTTTATGATAAGGTAAAGAACAAATAGGAAACGTTTATTAATTTATCATGTTTTACTTTTATTAAAACTTCATCAAAGAATGAGATATGGTGAAAAAGGGGAAAATTCTGGTATTTTTAATTTTGTGTTGTTTTATTTTCATTGGTTAATCAGGTTTCACGTGCATTCAACTTGTAAAACAAGCTTTAGTATAATTTATGGAGTTCCGAAATCAAGGAGGAAAAACGGGTCCTTTCAAAGTTCCAAGAAATAAACTGAAAAATCGTAAATATTGCATTATGCGTGTAAGTGTATCATAATTCTAGTTTGTCTATGAGGGATTGAGATGATAATGTATATTCGTAAGTGTGTGTATGCCTTGTAGACATAATATCTAGCGGTTTTTCGCATGTAGATTTAGTAACGTTTTCACGTACACACAGGTTAAATATAAGTTAGATAATGTTCTTGACGTGTCTTTATATTTTTATCCAAATTAAAGATACTTTTATTCAAAACGAAAAGACTATGATTCAATATAAAAAAGACCTCGAATAGATTAATTTATTCAAAATAAAAATACCTTTATTCAAAATAAAAGATACTCTTATTCAAAGTAATGTGACCGTTATTCGCACCTGTAAAGGTGAGAATTCAAATGCTGATCTTGAAACTTTATGCGACACACAGCTGACTCAAATTTTCCGTGAATGACGATGGTTTCTACTATTTCATGAGAAAACGTTACAAAAATATACATGGTAGTGAATTTTGGTTAATCTCATCACTTGGCTCATACTTGAGACAATAGAAACGTGTTATCTTTACTTTGAATACAAGTATCTGGCTTAATAACTTTCACCTCATGATTTTCGAATTGTGTTAGGAAACTTCTCCTTTTCACAGTCCTTCTCCATGGAAATCATGCTTTTAATTTGAGGCAAAGAGAATACGAGCTGACGTCGGGGATTCTTTTTCAACTTAAGCCATAAATCCGGAACTACCTTGAAAATCGACAATTCGTCAGTATAAATTCATTAAAATGTGAGATCGAAATATGACCTAGGTGTCTTTTTTTTTAACCCTTGCAACAATTCTTAATAATTGTCTATGCAAACACCGTTAATTTTTCGTTAATTTCGTTAACTGTGTCCAACAATTTTAAAATAACACCATTTTGAGAAAGAAAATAATTTTTGCTACTTCCCGAGTCTTTAAAACATCTACCGTGAACACAAATTTAATATTCGTAGTGTTGTTTTTTTTTGGGGGGGGATTTGCTTGTTAGATTTCTAAAATTAGACATTTTTGTGTTTTTATATATTTTCGCCTAAATCTAAAGATGAATTCAAGTTACTTTGAGTTTTCATGTGTTGACAATAATTTCACTTTAAACAATAGAAACGCGTTGCAAAGAACCCAAGTTTAATGGACAAAAGATTTCTTCAAATTACACGGACCAGAAATTGATAAGAACAAAAACTTTGCTTACAATTATTTTTTGAATAAAACGAGATAAATGATTAATTTTCTTTCTTTCATATGGATCTTGTTTAGTTTTTAAGACTTGATAAACTTTTGCAGTTTATTTGAAGCCACAAATAGACTGTAATCTTTTACGTTTTAGACCGTAAGAAATTTTGAAAGTAATAATTATTTACTGATACAAATTCTACTACTTAACCTATATCTGGGGGGGGGAATACCCCTGGGAAAAGTATGAATCCATACCTTTCCTAAGAGTATTTGCGCGTAAGTGAATATAACGAACCCGACTGGAATTGGAACTCGGCTCTCCGAAATCCAAATCCGAGTCATTATGCATTACACTATCCGCACATCCAGCACCTAATATCCCTAAGCGGTCACCTATCTAGTTACTGACCAGGCTCGACGTTGCTTAACTTCGGTGATCGTACGAGAATCGGTGTTTCAACGTGATCTGAGCGTCAGCCTTTGTATATGTGAAATATGCAAATTGAATGAAACTGTGAAAACGTTGAAGAGAGAGAGGGCATTAAAAGAGCAGGATACAAAGGAAACAGAAGCAGACAACGTTGCATTTACATTCTTGAAGGTCGTAGCTGAAAGGAAAGCAAGAAGCCGGAAGAGAGTTTCACAAGTGAGAATTGCAAGAGAAGAAACCATTAGCATAAAACTTCCTACCTACCCTATACAATTTTAACAGTAAGATGCTGAGACCTAACTGACAATCATGCACTTTATTTATATTTGTGAAGTCAAATGTACTAAAGAGGAAAGCTAATTAATAGCCATGAAAGTGTTCAGAAAAATGTCCCAGGGAACCTACATTGCAACAAGACAGCTGACATGGTAGATTCTTTTATGATTTTGTCAGGAATCACTAGATACAAAGCGGAAGCCCAGACCAGATGTGGCAGAAATATTCAATGCACGAACAAATAGTAGACTTATAGATATGTAAGATAGATTCTGGCGAGAAAAACTGTTCAGAACTACAGTGAACCAAATTTCTTAACGACAGATCTAGCAATTGATTCCATATAAATGTTCCACTTCATGTCAGTGGAAAAGTCACGGAATTTTTTACGAAGAAAAATAATATACTTAAGGGCCTATGCTAATGAAACAGCTAGTTACTCCTGTTTTAATGGTAAGTCAATAAGGTCAAATTAGAAGCTGATCTAAAAAAAATACCTACAATCTGTTGTTTAGTGAGACAAGAAATGGATTCTTAATTTTAACGACTTTAAAACAAAACATATCTCCTTTAGTCGTATGAGAGAACCGTTTTTGCTTTCCATCAGATAAGCTGATACTAACTTCCAAGAAGTAAACTTAGTCTTCTCGGGCTAACGTTGTCCGCTGACATTAAGTGGAAAGATTATATAAAATCAATTGCTAGGTCATCTGCTAAGACACTTGATTCCCTGTGTTGTGCTAGACAGTTTTTCTCGCCAGAATCTCTCTTACAGATTTATAAGTCTACCATTCTTCCATGCATTGAATATTGCTGTCAAATCTAGTCTAATGCTTTTGCTGTATATTTAGAGATTATTGATAAAATACAAATAATAATCTGCCATATTATCGGTCCTGACTTGGCATTACAGTTTCACTCATTTTCCAAGTGCCATAATGTAGCTTTTTCTATAAATATTTTCATGAAAATTGTTCTGATGAGCTTTCCGCTTTAGTGCCATGGCTTTTCGAATTTAAGCTGAGTACTAGATTGGCAGTTAGATCTCGTCATTTTATAGTTAAAATGGCTCGCTGTAACCGTAAGTTTTATGCTAGCAGTTTCTTCTCTCGCACTTTATGCTTTTGGAAATCTCTTCGGGTTTCTTGCTTTCCAATCAAATTTGGTCTTCAAAAATTAAAATGAAATGTCAATCGTTATCTTTTTTTCTTTTTAATTCTTGTTCTTTTATTGTTTTCTCTCCTAAATTATGTTATTCTTATTCTCATATTCTTTCACACTCAGTAACCACTTGCGTCTTAGTGACTTTATTGTCTTTCTTGCAGTGTAATTGGTTTGGTTTCGTTGGTTTACGGCATATCAATCTCAATGGATTATTTAATGCCGGCAAATTTTTTATTGCTGGTAATATTTTTTTAAAAACGTATTGCTGGTAATAATCTTTTTACAAAGTATTTCTGGTATTAAAACCTATTTTTACACTTTCATAGTATTTTTGACCACAGTTTGGGGGTTAAATATTTTCCCATAGCTGGGACCCTAACAGGTGCTACCACCCCAGGTCAAAGTGGACCTGGGAACACAAGCAATTAAGAGGTGATTCCACGCTCCTCAAAATCTTCTGATGAGAGGCCTTGCTGTCGGGCTTAGTTTATTGTCTTACTCAGGACGCAGATGTAATTTATCAGGACGGCTTGCAGTGTAATGATAAAAAAAGCAAGTGGTTATTGTAATGGAAAACCTTTGCATCTACCCACACAATTTCTGGTATGACACCAACAATAAGAAGGCATTTTGCCACGTTTCATTTTAATGGGGATATTTTATTTTAAGGATACTTTATTTCATTTTAATTGGAATATGACTAAATAAACTTTCCCTTTCTTCCTTTTAGCCTTGAATAATTTCGTTCTTATTTCAAATGCTGCTCTCAAAGCACCAAAGAAAAGATGGGGTAATATCGTTAGTACAGACAGATGTGCTGAAGAATGTCTCAAACGGATGAATTGCCTTTCTTTCGAGATGGAGTTAGGAATGTGCTTTTTTTCTGAATATACCCCTTCGGATAATTATGAATTCCGTTTTAAGAAACAAAGGTTTTTCTACAAACGATTTTATCGTAAGTATTTCGTTTTACTTTTCACTACATAGAACCTAGAGCGAAGTTTTCCTCACGATTAAAAAACCACACGCCATTACAAAATAAATGTGTAGTCAAACTCCGCTATCACGTCGCCTCATGTGACATATAAGACAAAAATCGTAGGGGTATGATATCTACTACAACAATAGCAAGCGTGGTGAATCTCTGGCGGTGCTTCTCTATCTTTAATTTGATTTTGAATACACTTCTTATTACTCTAGACGTAAACATTGTTATTGAATCCATAGTTACGGCAAAAGAGATGGACTCATACATTTTGCAAGATTATTGGGGTGAATTTTCTTTAAATCTAAGAAGAAAAATACGTCTTTAAAATGTATCTCCAGTCAAATTTCATAATGACATGACATCCCTTTACGAGTCGGGAAAACCATTAGTCTTGTAGAAGCCCCAAATGTTTTGCAGACTTAGCAGCAGTGGTCTGTCTAGAACCAAATAGCCTTATGGAGTTCATCTTCAGTTTTCTTTAGTACGCAAAACAGTTATGCCTGATAATCTTGTGTGAAAGCCAGGAATCAATTTGACCCGCCCTCTAAATCGATGAATAATCAATATTTTTCGATTCTAACAAATCTCGCAGCCTAAGTAGATCTAAATAATGCTAATCTAGAAAAAATATTTCTAAAATGTTTTCCCTACTTTTTTTATAAATTGACCAATGTATTTCAGTAGTACCAGCAAAAGAATCGTTTTCATTCTAATCGATTCAATTGCAATGAGATTTTATCTAACATACTGCGCATGAGCAGAACAATCCGAATTAGCCAACAAGAATTAAATTAACTCAAAAAGGCGCATTTTCTTATTTCATTTTTCAGCAAGTGACGAATTTATTTTAATAAAGCAAGCATCAATTCCTGGCCGTGACTACTTAGGCCGAACTAAAGTCCAGAGTGTAGCTGAATGCCAAGAAAAATGCCGAAAAAATCCTCGTTGCCTTTCATTTGAAATGAAATTGATATGCAAAGGTTGTAAGCGTTTCTTCTGCGATCGCACCACTATAAACTTTCCAGAATATAAAGCTTACATAAATCCTAATGGATGGAACCTTTATCTTTCGAATCCAAGTACGTAATGATGAAATATCAAATTATCTCTTTCTATGATTTATAAAAATGTAATAATATTTATATTAACATGCTTTTTTGTTTCTTCTTTATACAACACTGAGTGTAAAGTGCTACTTAAGAAAAGAAAAAAAAAACAGTGTTTAACAATGTTTCGCAATAGTTCGGCATTATGCTTATCTATACCTACCTTCCTTATGTTTAAAAATGGATCCAAGTATATAACATATAAAAACAAATACGAGTCTTTGTACAATTTTTCTTAAATCGCGTTCTTGCGTTGTCATGGACAACTGTGATGATGATGATCATCACACACATATATACATACTTACACAAATTCAAATTACATAACAACAAGCATTCATTGGATAATAAATCAACATTACTGTGTAATAGACTATTTATAAATCGCTGCTAAGCGACAATTTTATAATCGCTATATTTTCATGTAGTCGATTTTGTGCACTTTTGGAAGAATCGGATCCCAAGAGCCTTCTCAGCTTAGTAAATATTTTCAGGAAATATCAGCTTCTAATTGGTCAATAAACACACAAGTGGGCGTTGCAATCCACTCACGCACAATATATTTTTCCAGCGCGTGACAAAGTCAAGTTTCCCGCCAATATCTTTTGATCCTGTCACGTGATTACATTATCTATAAATAGCAAACACGAGTTTGCCCTTTTCTCATTTTTCTCTCTTCTTGTTGCAAAATGTAGTCCCAGAGAATTATTGTAAATAATATTTCATGCATTCACGTACGTACGAACTCTTACGAACTTTTCAGACCTACATTACAACATACAGAACATTTCCAAACGTGCAACAAGAACTTTATTCTTCTAAAACTACAGTTTAATAATTAATTCAACTTCGTCAGCTCCGGTAGAGATATTCCCAGTCTAAGAGACATAACTCCATTAAATATTTAACTTGTACGCATGTACATCAGCACACAAATAAATACAATGTTATGTTTGTTTTAAAAGCTTTTGTTCCTTCTTGTATTTCATGCTTTGTGGTATTTTACGTTTACTATAAATTGTGTGATCATGTTATTCACGCAGCCGTAAACAATAATCCACAAAGGTCATTCCTCTTAACATGCTTCTACAGAACAACATTGCTTATTGACGAGTGTCATGAGCTATTCGACCAAATTTTTATGGAAACGTTGTAACCGCTGAACTTATAAATGTGTATTTAGTATTTCGTTGCGTTTTAAGAATACTGAAACAATAACCCGAACATTCCAGATCACTCACATCATTATATTTTCTAGCACTATTTCGATAGCAGATGTCAAGATTAACTACATTATTTACTTACATCTGTTCAGATCTTTACGTGCCACATACACATTGTCGAATCAGCCTTATTACCTTCGTATTCCATTGTTGAGAAGGAAGCTCACTTCGACGAATTTTCCCAAGAAATGATACTTTGCAGAGAAGATGCTTACCCGATCACTACAATCTTAACTTCTTCAAGCCTAAAGTCAACCGTTATCTGTACGACATATCCTCATAAACTATCTTATCATCTTAAAACCGTGCAATAACTACGTTCAGAAACCAACCTTAAGAGTCTCTTGGTTATTCTATTTGGTAACTGTTTTCGTTAAAAAGGCAAAGAGCTAGATTGTTTGAACATTTCTAAGAAAAGAAGGAATATGCAGAATTATAATACGACGCTTTCTTCTGTTCTAATTCTATTAATATTTTCTTTGTCATTCTACAGATTACAAACACGAATGCAGTGAACCTGATCCAATGAAATATGTCAATCTAAATGTATTTAACACTAACCTTGATTCCATGGCGACGTATAAATGTTTGCATGATGAAAATGTATCTGAAAAACTTGGAAATCAAACTGATCCTGCTGATTATTGCACCGACCCACGTAATATGATTTTCAATTCTACTAATAAAAAGTGCAACCACGCGCGTGCGCGCGCGCACACACACACACACACACATTTTACGAACTAATATGCAGATCAACGTTTTAAAAATATAATTAATATCAAATAGCCGATGTTGATTAAATGTCTATTACACATCAATATTTACATAATAAATACAGCTCGTGAATTTGAGGTTAACATATAACTATATAACTTTTCCCTTGAAAGCTTTATAATAACCTATTTGTCGTGTGAGATGTTATTATGTAGCAAAACAATTAAAAATTAAAAGGCAGTATTTTAGTAAGGCGAACATATATTGAAAGTTCACTACTTTTTTTTATTCGTCTACTGTAAAGTTACGTCCATGATCAACCAACGTACTTCCCAGTCTGAAATTGGAGTCGTTACCGTTTATATAGAAAACTCTGTAATCAATATATTGTTTTCTTTTTGCATGACACAACGTCATTGTTTCTTTTATTTTTTCTATCTCTTTTGTTTTCCTTAGTTTTTCATAGCTGCGATAAAATAATGAGATGCTCTCTTATCATTGGAAACATCGAAATGTGGATCTGCCCAAAAGTTTTGAAAAAAAAAGATGTTTTAATTTTCTGTGAGGGTATATCGACTGGTGATCCGAAAGAATACATCAGACTGAAGAAGCCAACTAATTTCGAAGTCCCTTTGATAAGTGATACGAAATCCTGTCCTAGTGTCGGGGCGAATGGGATAAGGCGTTATAACAAAGTGCGATTCCTGCCAGAGGTAAAACAACTTCCAAGATAAAATTTATAGTGAATTTTTCAGTAAGAAATCTCATTTCCACTTCCAAATGATTTCTTAATTACGTGAGGATTACATATCCAGGTCTTTTTTTTTTCATTCCTTTCAAAAGTGTGGAGTAATAGCGAGATTGTGTTGATTGCCCTCTTACTGCTGGTTAGTTTGGTTCAGTCCTTAAGGGATGCCAAGACAAAAGTTCCAAGTTAAAATTATCAGTCAAGGGTTGATATGGAGTATAAGCAACAAGAACCACTATTTATATTACGATATACACATTTGAAATTGCAAAGTTTAATAATCAAACCCGAATAAAAACAATTAAAAAGCCGGTATTTCAAAAGGGCGGTTTTTCTCCTGACACCGCTATTACTGTATACTCCCTCAAACATTTTTATTTTTGTATAATTTACTTATAGAATTTTAATTAAATCCAAACTTATGAAACAGAATTTACTCATATTTTATGCATTTTGGGGAATTGACCACAAAAAATATTAAACACAATGTATTAATTCTTAAGATTATAGAAATATGTGAACAAACTGCAATGCAATATTTATTATTTACCTTATAAATAAATAAATATGAAAACAACTTTTTTATTCATAAAAATGACTGTGAACTACAGAAGAAAACTCAGATAAACACACAACAAAAAGTAAGTGTAATTGAAGTGTAAATTGAAAAAAAGCTTGTATCAACCCATGCATTTTTCTATGTATTTCTTTCATTTGCCCTCGCAACTTGAATTCACTAAATTAGGTTGAGAGCATCTGGATTTATATAGACATTTGTTTTTCAAAATATATAATTACAGTTACTCGTCATTATGCGTTTATTTAAATGTGCTTGTTCACGGATATTGTAAGCCGTACATATTGCAATGTAACCGGTTCATACAGTTTTATAATTATGTAAATATAAAATTATTCTTATAAGTAAAACATCTATTAAATAAATGGTATTTAATATTTTTGTTGTCATTGCTCGAAAAATACTTAAAAAAAAAAAGAAAACAGATTCATATATTTGGGTTTTATTCAAATTCTATAAACAGCATTTTTAAACAATACAAATCGTTGAGGGAATATACAGTAGTGATTTTCCAAGCGTAGCTTAGATATGGCACAAGGTCGAAAGTAGGGGCACCCAGTGAGGATCGAACTCACTACTCAGTCGTAATTGTTCTAGCGAGACAAGCTTGCTAAACATTACACCGCTTCGAGGTGCCCAAATATAGTGATTTTCTAAGCTTAGCTTAGATGTGGCACAAGGCCGAAAGTATGGGGCACCCAGTGAGGATCGAACTCACTATTCAGTCGTAATAGAACTAGCAAGGCATGCTTTCTGACCATTACACCACGTTGAGGTGCCCAATGATTTTCTAAGCTTAGCTTAGATGTGGCACAAGGCCGAAAGTATGGGGCACCCAGAGAGGAACGAACTCACTATTCAGTCGTAATAGAACTAGCAAGGCATGCTTTCTGACCATTACACCACGTCGAGGTGCCCAATGATTTTCTAAGCTTAGCTTAGATGTGGCACAAGGCCGAAAGTATGGGGCACCCAGTGAGGATCGAACTCAGTATTCAGTCGTAACTGTTTTAGCGAGACAAGCTTGCTAACCATTACAGCTCCTCGAGGTGCCTAAACAGCTTAGATGTGGCACAAGGCCGAAAGCATGTGGCACCAAGTGAGGATTGAAGTTGTAACGGTTCTAGCGAGACAAGCTTGCTAACCATTACACTACGTCGATGTGCCCTCAAGGGAATATACAGTAACAGCTTTCCGGAAAGCGTTTATTTGTCTTTAATAAGATTTCTCGAATATTCAGACCGGTAGAGGAGAATATCTAAATATATTATTTAATAAATAAACGAAGCATCTACTCATAACGTTTATGTAATAAAATATGTCTGGTTAATAAAGAAAATTCCATCGCTTTCTTTAGAAATATATAGTAACTTAGTAAATTCTGAGAGTAGGAAACAAAAGAACAGTAATCACTCTTGATTGTGAAGCAAGGAAAATAACATGGTGTTGAAATCCATACTAGAACCTGATAAACAAGGATTGATGAAGTGATCGGCTGAATCGTTGGTTTTCATAAAAGCAATAAGAGAAAGAAAAGCTTGGAGTATCTGAATAATTCTGTTTGGGTTCATTTTTCTTATAGACAATTCATTTTCTATGTTCATTCTTATGATTTTTTTCTTTGTACAGGAAATGGCTCTGGATCTCAGTGATCAAACGTTTACTACGTTTGAACCATTACCTTCTGCAGAACAAATAGGTTTTTCTAAACAAAACATTACGATCGATCTGAGAGGAACAACGTTTGCTATCGATAAAAAGGTAATTGGTTTAGATTAATATTTTATATATTTAACTGGATTATACAGCTGCATTTCCCCCTGTATAATTTTATCAAACATTTTATGTTGAATAGCGTCTGTATGTCATGCGCACAAATATGTAAATTCCTCTCTTTCAAAACATTCGTTGTTTTCGATCTTCATTGATAAATATTTTAATAGAACAATTTTTTCTTTGTAAATTTGTTGTGTAAAGTAACATCGATTTTTGTGGACAAAATATCCATTTAAATGTTAAATTTAGTTTTCGATGACATAAGCGTCATTGTGGACAGCGACAAAAAAAAAAGAAAAAACGTACAAAATAATTTTTTTCTTTTTTGAAACGATCAGGTATTTTTTATTTTAATCTGTGTTAAGTTTATTTTTCCATAACATAAGCGTCATTATAGACAACGACCAAAAAAGAAAAGGAATGAAAAAACAGTGTGCGACTAAATTCTTTTCGTTGTTGAAAAGATCTTGCTTTTTTTTTTATTTCTGTGTTAATTTTTTTTTCCATATCATAAGCGTCATTATAGACAACGAAAAAAAAAAGAGAAAAAAAACTATATGAAACTCATTCTTTTTTTCCTTTGTTGAAACGATGCTGTATTCTGGATTTTAATTTGCCTCCATACAATAGCAAATTTAACACAAGGCTAGTTAAATATGCAGTCTCTCAAGTTTACATGGATGGGGATGAATTGGTATTCTGACCGTAAAAAAAAGATTCAACAGAGCTGAGCTAATCTTTTTAATCATGCTTAAAGATTTTGGGAGTAAAAAAGGGAAAAATATTTACATTGTTTTCATGCAAACAATTGTCCAGATCATCATTAATGACAAAATTTCGGCCGTTGTGCACTTCGGCCTTCATTAGTTGTTTAACAATCAGTGTAATCTTCAGGGAATTTCAGACTGAACACTTTATTTAATCTACAGGGGTAGATTTCTCTCGTTCCGCTGACCATGCTTTTGAAATATTCTGTCTAGTTCTAGTTTAGTATTGGTCAGTTATTGCTGTTTCCACTGAGTCCAACACACGCTGGCTGGCCCAGGAAATGAACTCCGAATTAGTCGTTAAGAAATTCAATAACATTTTAATCTACGGACTAGTCGTTTTGATAGTAATAACAAAAAATATAAGGACAATAGTCTGTGTGTAAATTATGTAAATAAGTATAAGTCGTCATCCAAGAAATTCAAATAGAAGATAAAACTTCAAAAAATTGAAAGAATTCTTTTGACTAAGAAATCTTTTGGAGTTTTTAAAACTCATTATATAAAAATACGACATTATGTTCCGAATAACTTAATACGTTTATAAACGGAATAAAAAAAACATTCCCCATGCAAGATGTGTTGACTGTGTACGTGGTCGAATGGTTACTTAATGATACCACTTCTTGAATACATGATACCAGGACAATGTTCCTAACGCGAGTAACTGTGTGGAAGTGCCTAAAAACACACGACCAGTTAATCTAAGCCTTGTGAATGAAATTATGTAGACTTAAATGGTTCGTGAACTGTTGTGCTAATGGCGGAGCGAGTTGACGCTGCTCCCACTCTTCAACTGTGGTATATCTATGGGTCATGAGTTCATGTGTTGTTAACAGTGTGCAACCCTAGGAATACACTGCATGAACACTTCAAAACGTATGCAATAAATGCTCTAGTAATGCTGAATATAACGCAGCCATTGTAGTTATATGACCTGTGATTTCCAAGGTAACTTTGGATATGCAATTCTTCTAGGCTTTTTGGCAAAAGTCATCAAGACTGTCTCTAACACTCCAGTAATGCTGAATATAAGGCAACCATTGTATTTATGGGATTTTTGTTTTTCAAGAAGATTTCGGATATCCAATTTTTCCGGGGTTTTTTAGCAAGATTCTTTGAGATTGTTCCAAACGTTATAATAATTTTGAGTATAACGCAGCCATTCTAATTCGTCATATTCAAGAAGTCTCAAATATCCAGTTCTCCCAGGCTTTCTGTTGGGTGTCTTCGAGACTGTTATAAGTGCTCCACTAATGTTGAGTACAGCGAAGCTATTGTAATTATATGATTCACCATATCCAAGCACCTGAGCAATGATGAATATAACGCAGCCATTGTAGTTATAGGATTCGTGATATCCAAGAAGACTTCAGATATTCAATTCTATCAGGATTTTTGCAAGGGTCTTCGAGCTTTTTTTAAGTACTCCACTAATTTTGAGTATAACGAAGGTATTGGAATTGTATGTATGATTCACGGTATACAAGAAGACTAGCATGCTCTTTGCTTTTTATTGCAGGCACGTTGGGTAACTTCCGGCGATTCCGCTAAGATTATATCAAGCCACATAACGAATAATGATCAAGTGGCTGTCATCAATTGCAGTGGTAAATGTGGAATGTGCAAAAGCATCAATCCGTTTCCAGTAATTCGCTTTGTTCATAATCGTAAGTAATTAGTATGGCTGTTACGATTTCGACAGGAAGAATTATTTTTAACGGAGTTTTAATGGTCTGAATTTACTAGTTGCCTACTTCCTGTCCTCCATTCTATATTCTTGTACTTGACTTTTTACACGCCGTCTCCTTATCAATCAACTATTATTATTATAACATCATCGAGTACTAACTGACTAGAGATAACATCTGAGTTCTTCCTAGAAACGCGAAGCAAAACGATCTAGCTGAGTGAATGGCTGCTCGGATGGCAATACCTCAACAAGGATCTGGATTCACATCTTCGGGCTGGGACAAGGCCGCTCTCCCCGCCCCCTCTCCCTAGCTTTATAAGAATCTCTTTTATTTCTCTGCTAAATCCTCCGGTGGGTTCTAACTGGCCTGACTTCTTCCTAGATATGCCAAGAGCTATCTTCCTGATCAGAAGGTAGTTATTTCAACAAGGATCTGGGTTTTTTCTCTACGGATTTCGAAAACCTTCACCCCCCCTCTACGGTTTTCTGTCTCTCTGCTACATCCTATGGTAGGTTTATTTATTTATGGAAAACAGAATTCTTATCTGTTTTGGGGTTACCAATAAATCTGCAAATGTTCATAGCACAAGGAGCAACGGAACGGGTTTGGTGACTTCATCGTCTGGTCGTATAAAAACTAATTTTTTTACTCCATATATAATTCAGGTAGAATTGAAGGGTAGTATTAATAATAACATAATTCATTTACTGAATTTATATCAAGATCCCACCTATATGAAATATATGTTTTATTTTAATTCAGATTTGGGGGAGGGGGAGGTGCTCTTTGTTTTACCAGTTAAGACCCTATTAAGTTATAAGTTCAACCAAAGACAATTCCAAGTGCTAATTCACTGAGAAGGAAGACATTGATGATGATTTATTTGTGTCCTGATGTCTGGTGCTATTTTTGTGAGTAGAAAGTGTAAATGTCCTCTGTCAACAATTTTAAGAATATTTCTGTATTTAGTTACAAGACGAAAAACTGAACTGAAAATTCGTTTTACCAAATAAAATGTTGGAAACGATAGAGGGAATTTTTCTTCGCAATTGAATTCTTGTATACGACACCCAGTGAGGAACTAACGTACTACTAATGTTCAATCAGACTAGATTAGTTAACCATTGCTCCACGTCCAGTCTCAAAAAGGAGACATTTTTTATTGATCACTGATTAGTACATACAGTGGCTTGCAAAAGTCTACACCCCCTTTGAAAATTTATATATTTTGTATAATTTAACAGGGAACAACACATTTTTTCAATTCCAATGATTGTTAAATAATAAGCAGATCCATCACGCTTTCCTTTGATATAAAAATTACATTTTAAAAATTTCACACTTATTCTTTGTTTATGAATCAGTTTTAAATTTTTCAAATGTATTTTGTGTATTAAATAAAAGTGTGATAGATCTGCTTATTAAAACAAATTATTGGAGTTTAAAATATTAATTGTTCCTATCAAAATAAACGAAATACATCCAATGTAGACTTTTGCAATGCACTGTATAGAATAAATTTAATTTAAATTAACAAAAATATCGGCTGGATGGGGAGGGTTGGTAGATTTCTGATAATGTTACCATCGTTTCAGCTTTGATCGTAGTTTATTAATATATCTAACATGAAGCACTACTCAAAACTGAGGTGCCTTAAAAAAAGGGGCGTTTTCATTGATCCCTGATTAGCATATTTAAAAACATTTTAATTATGATTAAGGAAAATATCGGTTGGGTGGGAAGTTTTGGTAGACTCCTGATGATGTCCCCCATCGTTTCAGCATCGATCATAATTTCTGAAGATGCTTATTATCAACCATTACCTCACACCGATTCAAAGGATATTTGCATTGATTATTTTATTTAGTGTTGAATTTTGTATGCGGCACTCAGTTAAGAAAAACTAAAAACATTTTTATTTTTGGCATTTATTGAACAGCACTATGACCGTTTTTTTTTCACTGTCTTCAACTGTGACCGTTTTTTCCCACTATCTTTCAGATAAATTTATAATTCCATCCCACGCATCATTTATCTTTAAGAAGTACATCAGACTGCTTTTGTAGTATTCTCGGAAATTGAACTTGTTTCACAGTATTCATTCCTGTTTCTTCCAACAAGAAGAAATCGGAAGATACAATAACTGCAGCATACAGTGGCTAAATAAAAACTTCATATCTTTACTTACACTATTTACATCGTTCGGACAGCTGTCCTACACTTATTGTCATATTCACGACGTTTCGATCGTTTTACGCTGCGGCCTTCTTTAGGATATATACGTTTGAATTTCGAACAGAACCTTTAATTTCGTCCACTGGGATTGATCGTTCTAGTTCCACGTGTCATGCATTTTCTGAATATCCCAGTTTAAATCATTTCCCTTTAGTAATTGCAACTCTACAAGTTATTTTTCAACTATGGCCAGGTACTGTACTCACAACTCTTTGGGTAAAGTCACTGGATTACTACAACCAACGCTTTTATCTACTGGACCATGAAATGCTGTGAATATGACAATAAATATTCGAGGACATCAGTCCGAACCATGTAAATAGTGTAAATAGTTACAGCAGAATATCTCATCTCAGAAATATAGACAGATGTTCATAGTTTTACTATAACAATTTTTGTCCGGTCATCAATGAAACATGTGGTCAGATGTTATCCAGATGGGATATTGTAACTTTTATTTTTAATTCTTGATGGGAACTTTTCACCAACTGCTGCCTAGCACTTATTAAGCAAATACGTCAAAGTTTAATCCACTGTATAATAATCAATTAAAAAATTTTGGTGCTAGAAAAAATGAATCAAAACAGAAAGAAGAAAATAAAACAATAATCATGGAAATGTCCCTTATTTTGATGTTGATGGGCGTCTCCCACATTAACAGATGTGGGACAGGTTTTGGTCCTGCATTTTGAGAGTCGATGAGCCTTTTTTTCTGTGTTTAATAATCAGAAACACAGTTCTGTTTCACTCTCAAATTCTAATTGAACTGTTATTTTGCACTGATCGTATAAAATTATTGAATGATAATCTGCTATATAAGAATTACTATCGCTCAAAAATATCTAATTCAGCTTTGTGGGTTCCCTGATTGAAAACCTGATCCTATAGGCGTCCATGGACCCAATGGCTGAGCATATGTCAACTAGTTTCGGGAATTCCTGGTTGTGAAAACCCGCTCCACCATCCTGGGATTTCATTTTAGGAAGTTGGCATCTTTATTTAGATTCGAAATTATACCAGTTACTGAATGAACCACGGCTTTTGAAAGTGTATGTACGACTGGTAGTCATCATTATAATTTATTGATGTTTTTATATGAAAGTCATGAGTAAGTTTTGTCTTTTCATATTGCTAGTTTCTTCTTATATATTTTAGAGACAGATAAGTCGGAACTATGGTGCAAATTGTTCATGCCTGACCCCAGATTAAATGGCGACACATATCGGGCTTAGATACGCTGGACGAACAATAAAATAAAAATAAAAAATTGATAAAATATATCCGTGTGTTGAGTTTTGCACTTCTTGCACGCCATTATTGAACGAATGTCTGAAAAGAAAGACGAATGAATATGACATAACTGAATGTGCAACATGTTTCATATCGAAGGTGTTGAGTATTGGGTACGGTGTTCTGGAATTATCCACTAATATTTGTCCTATGCTGAGACAAATTTGTTAAGATAGTCGAAAGTACTTGAACAAAACAATAACACAATTTAAACTACAAACAGTTTATCCACAATTCTGAACAAAATACTCAACACACTATTTGAAAATCGGAAAAATACAATAAAAAATTAAACAGGTAGAAAGTTTTGATTGTTTTTAATCTAACTTGTTTTGATGATTACTTGATGCGTATAAATATACCGGACATATATATATATATATATATATATATATATATATAAGGTTGGTTAATAAAACAAGGAAGATCGACATGGTACCAATATAATCAGTATGATAAACATTTATTAAATATTAACCATATGACAAAAATGAAGCACAGAAAAAAATGTTTTGTGTACGAAATTTTCGGACATGCCTGTGTCATTCATCAACGGTCCGAGGAAAAAAAAAATGGGAATTACTCACCGACAGATGTTTTTGTAGATGGGGAATTTTCTAATGGAAATCATATTAGTAGCAAAAATCAGATCTCTGATTCCTCGACATGCGAAAATTTTTATGAAAATAAATTTAAATTTAAAATCTTGAGCGGTTTAAAAGTATTAGGCAGGTCTATTATTACTATTGTGTGTCGTGGAGCGAGTGAGATTGTAAACATTGATGAAGAGAGTTATAGGTTTGGGAGGGGGAAAGAGATCTCGCATGTAGCAAGGTGTAGCAAAAATTGGCATATCACGTGGTCGAGTGTTGAAAGACGGAATTATGGTTAGAATATGATATGATGAAAAGGAAGTAAGAGAAAGAGAAAGAAATAAAAAAAAATGAAAAAAAGAGGGGAAAGGGAATATATAATAGAATAAAAAATAAAATGAAAAGAAAAAGTAAAGGAACAAAATATATATAAAAATTTGGAAACCTCTTGTTAAAAAAAAGGGTTTATTATTAAAATAAAGGAAAAACACAACCACCAAACTCTCCATACATGACATCAACAGAAACCCACAAAAGATGCACTCTCTTAAAATAGAATCTCTTAAAATCTATTTCCCCCACCCGGCCGATAATTTCTGGTATAGGAACTCTGACACAACAACTACGAAATCCATAAACCCTACTATTCTCTATTCCTAGATATATTAAAGACACTACCCATTTCTTAAGAATTCTGAGCAATATAGATAGTTTACCAGATAATGCACTCCTTGTGACCAGGGATGTGTCAGCCTTTTATTCTGAAGAGAGAATACTAGCCTGCAATATTTTTAACCACCAGAGGCTTCTACGTGCACCTTATACTAGATATTTCGAATCTTATATATTTTATATTCACACACAACAACTTTCCAGTTCAACGGGCACCATTTTCTTCAAGTTAGATGCATAGCAATGGGAACGAAAATGTCCCCTAGCTATGCTAACATTTTCATGGATGCCCTTGAACAAGATATGTTTACTAGATACCAACTAGCGCCCCTACAATACCACAGGTACAAAGATGATATCTTATTCATATGGACACACGGAGAGAACAATCTCCTAGACCCTAAAAATACCTTAATGATTTCCACCAAACCATCAAATTTACTATGTAATATTCTACCACTTCTATTCCATTTCTCGACACACTGGTACATCTCAATAATAACCACATCTCCACGACACTATACACCAAGCCTACTGATGGTCATTGCTACCTCAATTTCCATAGCTGCCACACCACCAACCTAAATTATATAATCTACAGCCAATGATTGCACATTAAACTCATCTGTTCACATCAGTAAGATTACAACAAACGCATAGGACAACTTTGCAATAACTTTCTTAATAGGGATTATCCACTCACAATTATCAAAGAATCTATCAACAAAGCTTCTAAGAATAACAGAAACACTGTCCTCAACTATGACACTAAAAAAGAATAATTCCAGAATCCCCATGGTCTTTTATTTAATTACATCATCCACAAAATTTCCCACACCTTAACTAAAGATTTTCAACATTTAAAACTAAACAACACTATTAGTAAATTATTTAGCGATAACCCCTACACACGAGGCGACTGCCCCACAAACCTCTTCAGACTTTTAACATCATCCAATATCTGCAGCACATCATCTCATCAAGGGAATGACACCTGATTCAAACTCCGGTGCCTGGTCTGCAAACACATCATCACTCACAACATTTACACGCTCCCCGGCACTCACGTGGTATTCAAACCGCCGGCTCTAATCTGTGACAGTTCCAATCTCGTACATTTACTTTTCTGTCAGAAATTATGCGGCAGAAACTGGAAAAGAGTTCCGTATACGGTTCTGTACCCCACCACCACCACAACCCCCCCCCAAAAAAAACATCAGGGACAACAACAATTCACCAGCTTCTATACATTTCAACCTACCTAGTCATAGCATCGACGATGTCGGATGCGTGCTTTTAGCGTCTTGCTTCAGCAGCCGGGAGGACATACGCAATTAAAGTGTATCCTAAAAGTAAATTCCCACATCGAGGAACTAAACAGTAATTTGGGTTTACTCAGAGAGTAAAATTTCTACAATCAAATATAATCAGCAGCACCACTCCTCGGATGAACAATTCCCCACCCTTTTCTCCTAAATTTTAACTGCCACCACCCCACCTGCCTACTATAATTTATGTTCTACCACCTATGATTTCCCTTATGACGCACTAGCCAGGAATAGAAGGATTATTCTGTACACTGAGGGCTACTTCCCAGCCACCTGCTTGATTAAAATCACACTCTTTATACCATCATTGAATCTATCAATATGGCGCCTTTACATAATATAAGCTTATGTAATGAGAGGGGAAGGTAAGTAAAGATACATATATAGAATTTGTTTTTTTACTTTTTGTTTTCCATGTCGACAATATTGTTAAATTTCTCAGAATAATTCTGAAGATATGACTAACTGGATAAAAAATGACAATGTAAAGCAAAAACAAACTCTTAGTAAAAAAGTTACCAATATTCAGAAAGAGGCTTACACATAAGCGTCTTATTAAAAAATGTTGAATTTGATGTAATATATATATATTTTTTTTTTTCTAAGGAGTTAATGGATTTTTAAAATTTTTAATCCGATATTATTTCTTATAACTGTAAACGTTGTTTTTAGTGCATACTGATGCTTGAGTAGACCCCGTCTTATTTTTAAAAACACCGTGAATTTCATCTACTGACCTGTCTACATGTATCGGAGATATTATTTTCTTTTTTACGTTTCTTGAATGGCCAGATTGGTAGACGTAATACACATTATAAAAAAAGAACAAAAAAAAAAGAAAAAAGAAATAAATCAAAAAAAGAACATAAAACCTTTTAGAGTAATAAGACATATGTGCGTATGTGTGTATATAGTATAGTATATTATATATATATATATATATATATATATATATATATATATATATATATATATATATATATATATATATATATATATATATATATATATATATATATATATATATAAAATGAAATGAAGTGGTTATAATGGTTCCAACGAGAGAAAAGTGTGTATATTAAAAAGAAGAGAGGTACCGCAAACTTTTTTGGTTGTAATGTGGGTTTTTTAAAAAAATATTATTCTTTATTTTTCATAGTTTTACATAGTTTTTCATAGTTTTACTATGTAAAACTATGAAAAATAAAGAATAATATTTTTAAAAAAAACCCACATTACAACCAAAAAAGTTTGCGGTACCTCTCTTCTTTTTAATATATATATATATATATTACTAATTTGTGACTGGTAGGGATAATTCCAAGGAGGATATTAATCCAGAGAGAGAGAGAGAGAGAGAGAGAGAGAGAGAGAGAGAGAGAGAGAGAGAGTGAGAGAGAGAGAGAAAGAGGGAGGGGGAGAGAGTGAGAGCTCAATGTAAACTACAGAGCTTTATATTAATAATAGATCAAGAATAAAACCTTAAAACCACTTCTCTCTTGCTTTCCCTTCCTCCTGTCAATCTAGTATATCAGCCCGGAGAAATTATTTCCATTTATTAAGAAATTTGGGTCTAAAGCGATGAATATAAAGAAATATTCCCGAAATAAATTATAACCGAAGTGGATCTTTAAGGGTTTCTTCTTGATTTATTATATATATATATATATATATATATATATATATATATATATATATATATATATATATATATATATATAGATATATATATATATATATATATATATATGTGTGTGTGTGTGTGTGTGTGTGTGTGTGTGTGTGTGTGTGTGTGTGTGTATGTTGCGTTAAAGATGACTGACAAGGTCAGCGATTAAGCTTGTTATTTAATTTTTTGGGTTTTACAAGTTTTTTCTTTTATGGACGCAAAGTGTTCTGGACGCAAAATTTCTTCATTTCCGAACGCTTTCCGCTATACTTTTAGCCATTATCAAGGATGATTTTATTTTTACTTTTAACTGAATGTATGGCTTGTGTTATGTATGTATCTAGAGTTATAGGGATGTTTTATTTTCCAAATAGAGTCAGCAGATTGTGGCCGTGTACATAGTTAATGTTATTGAGTGCTGTTTTTTCTCTTTTATTATTAGGGATTCCATCATTTTAAAATGTGGATGAGGTTATTATGCATGTATTTTTACTCGTATGTTTCGGAGGAGTTGGCAGAATTTTTTGTGTGTTTAAATGGGTTATAATGGAGCTGTGGTCAGATAGGTGTAAGGTTAGTCGTCTGGATATAATAATGTCATCACCATTTGCTTTCTCGAAGAGATCATACATGTTTATATTATCGCATTTTTGTCTTGAGAGAGGGAGGTTTGAGCAATCAGTTAATATATGTTTAATAGTGTATGCCGTTTCATATGCTTAGCCTACTCGTAGATTTTTGTTGTTTATTAAGTACGAGTGGCTTATTCTGGTATGGCCAATGCGTAAGCGGGACTGTATTACCTCTTCCTTTTGAGATTTTCTGAAAGCCGACTTCCATTCTCTTAGTTTGGTCTGAATTCTGAAGAGTTTATTGTGGGAGTTATCTTCTCAGTAGTGTTTCTATTCTTTTTGAATATTTTTGCTAATGAACTCAGTCAGTCTTTTGTCAGTGTATGGGATTTTGGTCCCTGAGTCCACATCCACGTCTAAAGCTGATTTGTCTGCTAGGTCTGCTTTAAGTCTGTTTCAACTCCGATGTGGCTAGGAATCCAACACAGTTGAATGACTTTATGTTTGCAAGTAGTTGCCTAATAGTTTGATAATGAGTGGATTGTTGGATTTTTTCCTTCAAAGCCATTAAGACGGATAGTGAGACCGAAAAAAGATTTTGTTTGCTCTCTGTGAGGATTTTGAGAGCTAGCTCTATTGCATAAGCCTACGCAATTAAAATAGAGCTTCCCTTTGGAAGGTGTGTTTTTTTGTAATATTTTGGCTCACCGCTGCGCATCCTCTCTTGCCCACACACTCTGTCCCATCTATAGATGGGGGCATGCTTAAGTTAATTTTTTAAATATGCTTTGAAACTTGTCCTGTAATGTGAGTGGGGACGATTTTGGTTCAGGGAGTTTATTTAATTCTAGGAAGATTTCGGGTTGCCTGATTGCCCATGGTGGAATACTGGCTGCAGCTGTTTCTTGTATGTTTGAGAGTGTGGTCCCTAACTCTTCATCAATGGATTTCATCCTGAGTTCATAGGGTTGAATGGCATTGTCTTTTTTTTTAAAAAGATCACAGTAATTAGGTTTAAAGGTACTACTGTAAGCTGGGTTAGTTGGGTATGATTTTATTTTGACATAGTACTGTGTACCTTAAAGGTGGATGTGTTTCATTAGCTTCTGTGTATAAGCTTTCCACTGGGGATATCCTAAAATCCCTGAGTAATAATCTGAGGCGTTGATGATAGATTGTGTTGAGTATCTTTATGCATGATTTTCTGGCCGTCCCATATATGAAACTAGCGTAATACATTTTTGAGCGAAGTAGTGATCTTTATAATTCTGGATTTAGAGATTTATCTGTCAAGTTAATTTTTACGCAGAATAGGGTCACCCCCTTTGATTTTGTAATTCTGACAGTGTAGTTCCTAGTCAGACTTGCAATCTTCAGTCTTCCAGGAAATTCTCTATGTAACATAGAATCAACCTTCCATTTAAGCCCAGTTCATGCAGGTCTTTCAAGATAACAAATTTCCATGTCGTACGCATTTTGTAAGTAAAAGAAGACTGCCGTGAGATCTTCCTTCTTAATGAAGGATTCCCTTACAAAGGTTTCTAGTCATATTGTGGTCTATGGCGTTTTTTCCCTAAAAGCTCATTAGAAGTCACTGATTAAACCTTTAGTTTCCAGATACAAGGTCAACCTGTCGTTGACCATTTTCTCCATCGTTTTATATAAACAACTGGTTAATGCTATCAATCTGTAGTTATCAGAGTCTGTGTCATCCTTTCCGGGTTTTGGAATAGGGATGAGGAATTAATGTCTTCACTTTTCTGAGAAGTTGCCATTTGTCCATATGTTATACATTTTTAATAACAAGTTGTAATTTGTTGAGGAACTATTTTATGAATTCGTAGCGGGCCCACAGCTGTATCGTGGGCTTTAAAGATTCATTTAGTTCCTCTCGAGTGAATGGTAGGTTAACGCTCTCGACATTATTTGATTTAGAGTTTAGTTTTTGTCTTTCCGCTTTTTTTCTGAGCTTTAGAAATTGTTGGCTACCATTCTTGGCAGATGAAATTTTAGAGATTATTTTGGCTATTTGATCAGTGATAATCTTTTTGATGGTTATTTTAGTTATTCATCGAGAAGTGTTTTAGGGTGTTTGTTTGGTATTTGCCTGCTATTTTCTTTATTATATTCCAGACTGAATTTGTTTTTTAGCAGAATTGAGTCTGGTGGCGTAGTTTTTCCAGCATTCTTTTTTGGTTTCTTTAATTGTTTTCCGAGCTTTTTAAATTGCAGCAAGTTAGATGTTATAGGCTGTTTGTTGAATTTTCTCAGTGCTGCTCTTCTTAGTCTGATGGCTTTGTACGTTTATCATTGAACCAATGTCCGTTGCGTTATTTTTTTTTTTTTTGGTGCAGAATTTTTTTAATGCATTTTTAGCTATAGAGATGAGGGTTTCCGTGAAATGTTTTATGTCCTTGATGCCTTTTCCTTCAACTTCAGAACATTAGATTTTAAATTCTTCCCAGTTCGCTTCGGATAATTTCCAACGGAGAGGATTTTTGTCATGTTCTGAGTTTTGTAGAACGATTGGCAAGTGATCACTACCGCATGTGTCTGCCAGTATCTTGCAAGAGAAATCCATATAAATTGATGGATCACATAGGGATATGTCTAATGCCGAGTGGCTGCTAATACGTGAATTTATGTAAGTCGGTGTTTTATCATGCATGTTATTAATTATTTTTTCTAAGGCCCTTCCCTTTTCGTTTGTGTCTTTATGGTGCTATGACAGTTAAAGTCTCCTAGTATCATAAAGGGAGGGAGTTGTCTTATGATTTCATGGATTTCAGCTTCATTTAATGGTTCATTCGGTGGGATGTATACTGAGCAGATGTTTACTGTTCTGTGTGAGGTCACTTTAAAAAATGTCGCCTGTAAAGTTGTTGTTAACTTTATTTTACATCATTCTTATGTAGGATAGATGCACCGCCTGACGTTCGAAGTTCAATGTCACGTGTTTAGTTGTAGTGATAGTACTCTTTTCTATTCAGTTTGTCATTTTGCTTAAGGAATGTTTTCTGACGGCTACCGATGACAAGTCTATTATTAGCAGAAGCAGTTCATTTATGTTTTATTCCGCGGCATTTCCATTCAATTGTTTGATACGTGACTGCTAAATGTTTTCGGGATTTACCTTAGTATGTGATTGTGATTTAATTTTCCCAGGTTTTGAGTTTGGAGGTTTTGGCCGTTTGTGGGTTCTGGCTTTCAACTTTCATTGTTTCCAGTTTGCCAAATCTATTTTGGGTAGGTATTTGGTCACTGTGAAATTTTCGTTTTTGTTTAGCTGATGATGTTTTTTTGGCGGGAGGATAAGTTCTTAAGTCTGTTTTTAATGGTTTTTGGTGGACGGATAGGTGATTGCTGTGACATTTGCTTTGTAGGAAATTTTATATTTTTGGGAAGAGTGCTGTGTGCTTGAGCAGTAGATTTTATATTTGTTTTTATTTATTTATTATTTCAATCGTTTCATTGTATTTCTTTTGTTGTCCGGTTTGGAGTATATGTGTTTTAGGTAGAAATTTGGGCCAGTCATTTGGTCCTAAGTTTAAGAGCTTCTCAATGAGGGCTCTGTATTTGTCAGGTTAACTGGTATTCTCTGTGGTCATTTTTTGCGTTATTTTTGCATAGGAAGGACCTTTCATGTAGCTTTCTACTATTTACCTTGTTTTATGAATGAGATATTTCGCTTATATTTCACCTCGACTATCTTCTTTGACCTTTTCCAGATGTAGCATGATAAGGAGTATGCTGGATTGTTTTCCTGGCGGATAGCACATCTTATTTCATAGTAGCATTCTTCTTCCGCGTAGTCTGACTCCCTTTGGCCACATCTTCCACGTGTAGAGTGACTCCTGCAGCTAATTTTATGATGTCAAAATTTTTGGCACTTAGTTGAACAATATATTCCTAAGGTACTTCATTTTGATTATACTTTCGGCGTGTTTCCTATTTTCTGTTTCTACTCTCAAATTGCCGTTTCTCAATTTCTTAACTGTTTGGGGATAAATCTTACTGGATAGCCCCTTTTCAAGTAAGAAAGGGGAAACGTTTTGCCCGGGAAGTTTCATCTATGGACGCAAGAACGAGAAATCTTGGAAAGTCAATGCTCATTTCTTTTTTAGAATCAGAGTCTGAAAGATATCGTTTGTTTGTTTTTGTTGCTGTTTGTTTTGGTTATTCATAACTTTTATGTACTTTTTATAACTTTTTATCTACCTGTACTTCTCACCGACCTCGGAGACTGACATTGGAATGTGTCAAGGGGGAAACACCTTGTCGCCTTGACAGGTCAGGGCTACACAAACCAGTATGCTCGTATTCGAGAGAGACTCTGAGCAGCTATTAAGCAATTTGTTGCACTTCCCAAATCTTAATTGTACAAACTCGTATATTTACAGCCGTGTCTATGTCTAGATCTCTTTGAACCGATTGATCCTCAGCGCTCGCCTTCTAACGCCTATAAATTGGATAGAGAAGTTATTTTATCCCAGTGTATATTTGGGGTATTGTATTTTGTTATACCCCATAAATTGATATACTTATAGGCGCTAGGGCTTGCCATGACCAGTCGATTGATGGGATCGGTCCTTTCCGTCCGCTCGTCTAGTCCAAGTAAGTGCCAAAATGATGTGTTGGAAATCAGAAGTATCCAACTCCTGAAGCCCTCAACCACAAGGAACCCGCCCACAGACATTATCACGGCAAACAGATGGCGTCATCGGTAGTGGGTTTTAATTACCTCCTCTGCAGAGGTACAGTATTTTGAAGCCTCGGCTGACAAGGCGGATAAAAGCCTGAGATAGATAGATAGATAGATAGATAGATAGATAGATAGATAATAATGAAGAGACTAAGATAGATAGATAGATAGATAGATAGATAGATAGATAGATAGATAGATAGATAGATAGATAGATGAGGCCATACATTTTACATAGAATGTATATTTTTAACATTAAAACGGCGTCTCTTTTGTAGATTAAAATTTTCTTTGAAATTAAAAATATGACATATGTCAATCAGCTAAGTGACAAAGATAATTTGTATTACAGTGAGCCCCCGCCTATTCGCGTTTCAGCATTCGCAGCTTCACACATCCGCGGAATTTTCTTTACAACATATGTACTTGTTATTCACGGAAACCCCGAATATTCGCGTTTTTCTGAAGAACATATGTACAAATTATTCGCCTAGAACTCCCTTGATTCGCGTATTTTTTCGATAGAACATATTTAAAATATTCTTGTATTATTTTCCTGTTATTTAAATGATTTAAAACAGATAACAGTTCATTTTATGGTAAAAATTGACAGAATTGTACATCTTCATCTTAAAAACAAACGCAAAAACATGCATAGTGCTGCGGCTGGGGTCTTAAAAGTGACTTATGCTAAGTCTGGGGGCATCATCACAGTTCTGTTTTTAGAAAATGTTTTAAACTTTACATTTTATGTCTTGTTACACATATTTTATACAGTATTTTCAATGGTTGTATCGATGTATGCATAATTAAAAACGGTTATTGTACGTATGAAAGAAAATTTACGCTAAGTGTATGGTCACCTATACTATTTTTCAAAAATGTTTTAAAAAGGGTCTGAAATGTTTCTAAAGTATTTAGGATGAAAGTTTAAGGTATATGGGATCGTAACAATCAAAATAGGTACTTATAAGAACTATTAGTGGGGTTAGGAGCATTCGCGGATTCTAACTATTCACAGCCGGTTCTGGTGCCTAACCCCCGCGAATACGGGGGACTCACTGTAATCCTATCAGAATTTATATTCCGATTGTCAAAAGGCTTAAGTTTTTAATATCGTAATAAACTTGACAAAATAATAATTGTAGTAAACTTTAATATACCGTTTTAATAGCATAGACGTTGTATATGGCCTCCGCCCCCAGTTTCAATATTAAGAAAAACATAGTAAGACCGTGTATCGATTTGACTGAAAATTCATCTTTGTCCACTATTTGGTCCAGTTCAAAAGTACTTTTTATACGCCATCAAAAGCAGTAACGGTAAAAGAATTACAGGGATAATAAAAATGTGCATATATATTTTCTGAAACTCTGTAACTATAGCCACAATATGTTCCAAAATATATAATCCCAATGTTAAGAGCCTCAATAGGGTAGCGATAAGCTTGCAGCGTTGCATATGTGAAAACGAAGATGCAGAATGAGGGATATGAGTTTCCCAATAGCTTTGCTGAGTACACAAGGTCAATAAACAATGTGTTGAAAAAGTCTGACTATCGTGGATATTAAAATTCTAACCTCGTCAAATATTATTAATGCTTAATTAGTATTTCATTCAATTCTAATTGCTTTTCATCCGTCACTCTAGGGTCATTAGTAAACAGCGCAGATCAAAATTTAAAAAAAAATTCGTGTCAAGATATCAAATCGCATATCATTTTTCTCGGAACTCTATCCAAAATGGAATGCGTATTCGCGTCTTGTCGAGAATTTATTATTTCCAATGTGCATTGTTTACCAACGATTGTAGAGTTATTATCTAAATAACTACATCGAAAAGCAACTGACACATAGATAAAAGAAATACTCTTCTTCTATATACCGTGTCCCTTCAGGACGTTGGCGATCATGGCTCTCCGTAATTTCCTGTCCTTTGTAATCTCTCCTTAAACTTGTTCCGCTACCCATTTGCTCAAGCCCACTAGGTAGGTTGTGCGTTGTTTTCTTCTATCACTCTGGCCTTTAATCTGTCCTGTGAGGATCAAATTTTCCAAGCCCTCTTTGCTCAATGTGTGTCCAAGAAATTTCAACTCTCTACCTGATGTTAAGTATAAGTATAAATGACGACTTTATTTTCATTTTCTCTAAAACTTGGCCGTTGCTCACATATTCGATCCATGGTATTTTCAGTATCCTTCTGTCGAACCACTTTTCTACTGCTTTAAGTGTCTTCGTTGTCTGTGATACGTGTGATTTGACTGTCCAACCTTCACTGTCATTGATGCACCGACAGCACAAGAAGCGGAAGAAATTGATGAAGAAATACCAGTTAAAAATCAGTCATGGATGACAATGCTTCAAATAATAATAATAATAATAATAATAATAATAATAATAGTAAATGGCAAACACCTAAAAATAACAAAAGAAACAGACGTGGACCAACAAAAAAAAAACAAGATATCAGTAGCTGAGGAACACCAGGTTGAAAGCTGAGACAGAAGGCCTAATTATTGCAGCTCAGGACCAAACCTCGCAACCAGATCCTATCACTGTCACATAATCAAGAATGGAACTAACCCGAAATGTAGAATCTGCGGAAAATAGGATGACACTGTCAATCATAATATCTTAGGATGCCCGGAACTAGCAAAAAATGAATATACCCACAAACATAACAATGTAGCGATATATGTGCACTGAAAGTGTTGAGTCTTGCCTCATTGTTGAATCTCGCCTATTGCATGGAATAATAATGCAACACAAAATGTACTTAGAACAAGAATGTATTATAACAAGAAAGTGTACACAATAAGTACATATAGTATTTCTGTATATTTCTGGGAAGACGTTCCTGGAGAATGTGTTGACTAGTCGCAGTCGATCAGAGTCTCTACTTGGATCTCGTGATTCCTTCTCCTCTCGTCTTCCGGTACCAACCATTATTTATATAGTTGATAGTCACCTATGCAGATTAGGTGGATCCTCCCACAACACCCCCCTCCCAAGCCTTGGAATCCTTTTGGATTTCAAACTGGCTTCTATATGGGATGATGATTATGGTTATTTCTTTGTAGATCCCCTTTGCATAGATCATATCTATATCTGTTTTTTTTTTTCAATATCTTTTTCGTTTTGGATTCACGTCCAATGGGTCCGTGAACTTCCGTTTCCTACCGGATCTTCTCGGTTCATGAGCACTCTGCGGAGGTTCTACTTGAAAAGTATCATACATTACATCAATGGGATCTTCCTCCTCATCCGGTATACTCTCTTCATGCTCTAGCACGTAGCATTTTTTGAGTTGGTTCTGGTGCCTTTTATGAGTATTCTTCGGCCCTTTTATTATGTAAATCAGGTCACCGATTCTCTTGTCCACTATGCCTCGCTCCCAGAACTCAATGTTGTTTCTATAGCACTTGAAAAAGACCTTCTCTCCGGGGGTGTATCTATTTCTAGCTGTATACATAGTGTTCTTTATTCTATTTCTTCCTGACAAAAGCTTGTCAAACACTGACTTAACTTTCCTAGCGAACATTAGTTCAGCTGGTGCCATGTTTGATGGTGTTCTCTGGTTAGGCGTGATTCTGTATACTTGTAGGAATTGCTGAAGCGCCTTTTCCGTTGGAACTCCTGAGGCTTTCTTCAGAGCGCGCTTTAACGTATCTACAAATCTTTCTGCGAGTCCATTGGATCTCGGATGATACGGCGGCGTCGTTATGTGGTTAATTTGATATAACTCACAAAATTCCTTAAAATCGTCAGAAGTGAATTGTGTACCATTGTCACTCACAATACACTCTGGCACACCGAACCGTGCAAATAGTTCATGCAAAAAAGTTGTTGTGGTATTGGACGTAGGCTTTTTGCAGCGTAGCACTTCCGGCCATTTTGTAAAGCTATCTACCACTATTAAGTAGTAATAATCTTCTACTGGACCAGCGAAATCAATGTGTAATCTTTCCCACGGATGATCCGTCTTTGGCCATGGTTTGTGTACTATAGGTGGTGCCTTAGCTGCTAATGCACACCCTTTACATCGATGAACCATGTTTTCGATATCCACATCCATTCCTTTCCAATATACAAAGCTTCGCATTAAGCTTTTTGTTCTATTAATCCCCGGGTGACCCATATGAAAGTCCCGTAGGATTCTTTTCTGCAACTTTTTTGGTACTACTACTCTCTCACCATATAATAAAATTCCGTCACAAATTGAATAGATCTCCTGAACTTTTTGGTCATTTGCTACCATTTTACTTTTTATTTCTAAAATGAAATCATCGCTTTCAGATTCTTTTTTGATTTCCTTTGATGTAACCGGTAGCTCTCTTACAATGTTGTTTACCATGCTTTTCACCTCATAATCTGCTCTGATATTTGCAATAATTGTTTCTTCGAATCCTTCATCTTTATTCGGTACGAGTCTTGATAAGGTATCCGCATGAATTATATTTTTGGATGATAGGTGCTTTATGTGGAAATCATAATTGAGAAGAATGGTTCCCCATCTTAACAGTCGATTTGCCGTGTAACCGGGTAACCCTTTCTTTGACCCAAAAATAGTGATCAGAGGTTTATGGTCCGTTTCTAACCTGAAATGTCTGCCGTAGATGTACCTATGAAATTTTGTTATGGCAAAAATGATACTCAGCGCCTCCTTTTCTATCTGTGAATAACTTCGCTCTCCTGGGAGTAATGCCCTCGAAGCATGCGCAATTGGTTTTCTAGAACCATCTGGCATTATGTGTTGAATACATGCTCCTACCCCGTATGAACTAGCATCACTTGCCACTACAATATCCAGTTTAGGATTGTAATGGGTTAAAAAGAGGTCGGACGTAAGCATTTTCTTAATTTCATCAAAGGCTTTTTGACATTCTACCGTCCATTCCCATGCCTTGTCTTTTTTCAGTAGTTCATTCAACGGAGCTCTTAGATTGTACATTCCTTTAATGAATGCTTGATAATAGTTCGCGAGCCCCAGAAAACTCTGTAGTGTCGCCACGTTAGTGGGCGTCGGCATGTTTCTAATCGCAATGGACCTTTCCGGATCTGGAAATCTGCCATTTTTGTTGATTATGTGACCTAAATACTTAATTTCCTCCAAACCAAATTCACACTTTGATTCTTTGACTTTAAATCCAAAATCCTGAATCTTTTTAAATACTTGATTGAGGTGCTCTCGATGTTCGTCGACATTTGCACTCCTTACTATAATGTCATCTAAGTAGGCACACGCAAAGTCTAAGTCATTCAACATGACGTCCATGGCTTGTTGAAAAATGGCTGGTGCCACTTTAATACCAAAAGGAAGCCTGTTGTACTTGAATAAATCCCTATGCGTGTTTATCCCTAGTAACTTCGAACATTCTTCTTCGACGGGAATTTGGAGATAGGCATCTGATAAGTCGATTTTTGAAAAAATCACTCCGCCATTTAGCTTGTTAAAAATCTCCTCAGGACTCGGTAACGGGTAATGGTAGTCCTTCATTACAGAGTTTAACCCTGTCGAAAAATCAACGCAGACTCTGATTTGGTTTGATTTCTTTTTTATTCACACAATCGGCGCAGCCCATGAATTAGATTCTACTTTTGAAATAATTCCCATTTTTTCCAACCTATCGAGTTCTTCGTTAACTTTCTCTACACTTGCGAAAGGCACGTTTCGTTTCTTTTTAAATATAGGCATAGTATTTTCTTTTAATTCAAATTTAGCTTCAAATTTGTTACATCTTCCAAGACCAGGTGTAAAGGTTTCCGGAAACTTTTTCTTTAATTCATCTTTAATGTCCTGTCTTGTTTGCGTATTACTTTCTACTTTTCTGCAGAATGAGTTTAACGGTTTATCCCACAATTCGAATGTTTCAATAAAATCTGTACCCAACAAGTTTTCTCCATTTCTCAGAATGAAAACTTTTATTTTTTTAACGATCCCATTCAATTTCATTGGAAGTACAACCTCGCCTTCGAAGTTAATTTGCTTTCCAGTTACCGTTCGAGCGAGTTTCGTTGACTTCATTATTGTAGGCCTTTTTAAAATTTTCCATGTTTTATCGTTCATTATTGTTAAATCTGACCCCGAATCGAGTTGAAATTTGATATTCTTTTTGAATATTTCAGTCGTCACATATTTCCTCAAATCTCTATCTGATTTGATATTCGAATTTGTTTGTCTAATTCGTCTCTTGAATTTTTTCGTTTTACAACACGATCCTTTGTGACCATTCTTTTGGCACACGAAACATTTCTTATTTCTATATGGGCAATTTACCTCCCAATTTCTTTCGTTACAACGTCTGCAATTATATGGTGGGACCTTTTTATTTTCGTTCTTTTTATTTTCTTGTCTATTCTTAAAGTACGCTGAATTTTTTCTCCAATTTTTCTCTAATGGGTACTTTGACTGCTTTTTTATTTTTTAATATAAGCACTGCCAGCTTCTTCGATTTTTTGCGACTCTTTTTTTAAACTTACGGCCCGTTGACACTCCTCTGCTAACTTTTGCAGGGTAAGGCCTTGTTCAGATTCGAGTTTAGACAAAACTCTACGTCTTATTTCGGCACTCTTACTGGATACCAGTCCTTGAGCAAAAATTAAGCACTTGAATTCTTCAACCGTAATCTCTGCCAATCTGAAATTGTCACAATGTCTATTCACTATTGTTGAGTCTTGACTCATTGTTGAATCTCGCCTAATGCATGGAATAATAATGCAACACAAAATGTACTTAGAACAAGAATGTATTATAACAAGAAAGTGTACACAATAAGTACATATAGTATTTCTGTATATTTCTGGGAAGACGTTCCTGGAGAATGTGTTGACTAGTCGCAGTCGATCAGAGTCTCTAGTTGGATCTCGTGAATCCTCCTCTCGTCTTCCGGTACCAACCACTATTTATATAGTTGGTAGTCACCTATGCAGATTAGGTGGATCCCACCACAACAACTATAGATGCATATGTTAAGTAATCCTGATCGTCGGATTTAGAGACATTCATGCATAACCATCGCTTATGCCAAAGCGACATATTTGCTCCAAACAGCTCTTTTAGCAATTTCACTGTTTCCGAGAATTCCAATTCAGTTGTTTTTCTCGGTAGAATAAAATCTACAAATTTGCTATGTTCTGCTGTACCTAGCTTTCTTAGTAATAGACTGACTTTTCTCGAATTCGACCAGTTTTCACAGTCTGTGTAGAAAATATCTTCATATCGTTTAAAGTACGCTTCAAACGTTTTTTCTTCGTCTGGCACATAGTTGAACGTTTCCAGCGAATTAAATATGGTGTTATTAGAATATGAAGAATTTCCCTCATTTGCCTGATAGTTGTTTAATTTCTCCAGTGTTAACTTTTGAATTTCCAAAAGTCTTTCCTCTTGACGTTCTTGATATTTTTGCATTGCTATCAGTTGTCCTTGCCATATTTTTTCTTGGTATTTTTGCTGTGCTATCTGTTGTTCTTGCTGACGTTGTTGACTCAACTGCTGGGATTTTAATAATTCAGATATGACTTTGGATAGTTCCTCCATTTTTAGCTGATAGTGTGCATGCAACAAGGAATATACTTTTGATTTGTGTATCCACGAATATCATATAAGCTGACCAAAAAATCGAAACAACGTACGACTTTTATATTTTATGTCTTGCTTTTACATTCACGCCCGTGCTAATCAACTTTGGTATTTTTTTTTATTTTTATTTTTTATTTTTTTTCGTGAACAGAGAGCGTCGGACTTTTTTTTCGTTTTCGACTTCTGTTCGCGTATTTCAATGACAACGTCTGATTTTCCTTATCAGAGCTAATTCGTCACTATATTGTTGAACAAATAATTTTAAAAAAATAATTTTTTAAAGTTTGTTACCTTTCAAAGTCGACACGGTGTATTTGTGCTCCTTTTAATCCATGCATGTTTTTGTAGTCGGCCAATTTTTCTTTTTAGAGGGTGTCTCGTTGTAGATAATTTTTTAATTTAAAATTACCGTTATTCCTTACGACACCTTTCCAATTTTTCTGAGTGAACGTTCCTTTATGCTTAGTCGTCTTTTAACGAGTTTTACATATCCAGAAGTTCAGAATCCTTCGTCGTTACGTTAACGTTGGACTTTGAATTAATAGTTTTTTTTTTCAGCCTGGGTTCTTCAATGACTTGTCCCAATTGTTGAAAACTCTCACTATTAATTCTTTCTTCTTTCCGTATGGTTCGTTTTACTTCTTTGCCATTGTTGAAACTTGGCGTATGGTTCGTTCTACTTCGTGGCCATTGTTGAAACTTGACGTATGGTTCGTTCTACTTCGTCGCCATTGTTGAAACTTGACGTATGGTTCGTTCTACTTCGTCGCCATTGTTGAGTCTTGCCTCATTGTTGAATCTCGCCTATTGCATGGAATAATAATGCAACACAAAATGTACTTAGAACAAGAATGTATTATAACAAGAAAGTGTACACAATAAGTACATATAGTATTTCTGTATATTTCTGGGAAGACGTTCCTGGAGAATGTGTTGACTAGTCGCAGTCGATCAGAGTCTCTAGTTGGATCTCGTGATTCCTTCTCCTCTCGTCTTCCGGTACCAACCATTATTTATATAGTTGATAGTCACCTATGCAGATTAGGTGGATCCTACCACAACAGAAAGATATGCAAGAAGCACAAAATTAAAATAATTGAGAGACCAACTAAACACATTTACCCAAAATAATGACGTAAATATTCTCTGGGACATGACAATTCAGACTGATAAGGAAATAAAAGCCAACAGACCTGAAATCATTACGAAAGATAAGAAATTCAGGTAGCGTATGCTTATTGAGAGACACCTCCATGAAAATTATCGAGAAATTATCCAAATACAAGTACCGGGAGATCGAGATTAACAGGATGTGGGGAATGAAGACTGAGACTCTATCAATAGTAATTGGAGCTCTGGGCCTCATGAGAAAAAGAACGGACAATTTTACTAACAGTGTCCCAGGTAACATCAACATATAAGTTGTCGAGAAGATCGCCCTACTAGGAAAATCCCATATACTAAGAAAAGTGCTATCAATTAAATAACAATTTTTCTATAGTACTTAAGGACCATAGTTTGGACCGGCTCTACAAGTTACAACACAGGAAACATAACATACACAAATAATAATAATAATAATAATAATAATAATAATAATAATAATAATAAACAGTGTCGCTGAAAAATTGTAGATCGTGGGATAATCGTACACAAATTTTAATTACTAAAAGGTGATAGGTTTTAATTACTAAAAGGTGATAGGTGTGATACGTTTCAGTGGAGATATTATAAATGCTGAGAACTTATCTATATATTTCGGATTGAAATACAACCAGCAATAAATAAATATATGATTATTTCTCCGTTGTTTTGTTTGTTTCCTCTCGGCCAAGTTTGTAGAGTCACAAATGAATTCGTAGATCTTTCGCAAACACGTTTTTAATAATTCTCTCGAACGAATTTTCTGAAATAACTGTTCATAATATTTATTTCTCTACATCATTTGCATAGCGTCTTTATCTAAACAACTAAAAATACCAAACATCTCCTCAATTTGTGTGTACGTGTGTGTATAAATATCATATATAACTACAATATATCTGTAAAATGACAATATGAACACACACACGCACATACATACACACACACACACACACACACACACACACACACACACACACACACACATATATATATATATATATATATATATATATATAGTCATCTGCAGACAGGCTGTTTCGCAGCTCATCATTGTTTACATATTCACTCTTTTCTCCCAAGAGTGCTCGACCGAATTAAATTTGGGTGGGGGCGTATATATTGTCATCCACAGACAGACTGTTTCGCTATTTCAAAGGTCATCAGTGTGATTAGACATCCAGTTGCTACGAGGCGGGAGCGAAACCCGACTGATTTGGCATTAGTCTGAGATTTTGCCCCTGAGCGCTCGGTTAAGAGGTAGGCGAATTTTTGCATAATTACTCTTTGAATAAACACGCCAATGACGGATAGGGCTCAATTCATAGAAGAGCTTTGCAATATTAGCAGCAGTAGTCATTGTTTACAAATTCACGCTTTTCTCCCAAAAGTACTCGACCGAATTAAATTGGGGGGGGGCGTATATATATATATATATATATATATATATATATATATATATATATATATGTGTGTGTGTGTGTGTGTGTGTGTGTGTGCGTGTGCGTGTGTGTATTAAACCGATATAATTTTGGATTTAAAAATATCAGGACAGGAGAAGGTGTTATTTGTTCCTTTTTCAGGTGTGGTTTCAATTTCAGGTTCTATTTTGTTTAGTTATATGATCGCATCAGGTAGTATTGCGTAGATATATTGGTATCTATAGTGGAAGAATTTAGCATTTTGGAGTAAGATTCTTTTGAAATGTGGCGAGTTGTAAAAAGAGATAAACTAAATCACAGGTAAGAGGATAACACATATAGAGGCAGACATTTTATTTGGAAAAAACCATTACTAATTACTGGTGAAAAATACACTGTTTTATACAAAGTCGACATATTTTTAATACTTTGTTGATCATATGGGAGAGCTTTAGTGAGTTAATTCTTTAGAAAATTTAAACATCTCATCAACAAATTGAAAAACTTAAATATGAAAATGATAGCTTAGATATTAAATCCTTCTATACAAACGTATCAGTTAATAAATATTTCTAAAACAGCCTAATGTTTACCTACAGAGGCAATTAAAAACACCTGCCAATGTTTACCGACAAAATCAAGTGTAAACTTGGCCAATGTTTATCTAAAGAGCCAAATATGAAAACGGCCAACATTTACCTAAGACACAAGTATAATATAAATAGATTTCGAAATTAAATAATTCAACATCAGCTGATATAACGTCAAATCCATCAACCCAACTGATATTTCTTGTCGTTTTCTCTAAGCACATTTACTAATGTATTTATTCTGTAGCGGCACAAATCCTCACTTTCCAGACTTGTCAAAATTCAAAAGCGATTTAAGCAGCCATGTGAGTGATGAATTATTTTCAACCATATCACCTATTCGCCACAGACAAATCCTTGCTAGCATCACACTGCTCTGTTGCTATTTCCGTGTCAAATGTTAAGTGAGCTACGTTCCTTAATACCACCAGTTCATACATTTACAGCTAGGACCCGTCATTCCACGGACAAAGGGTTGAATCATCCTCATTCCCTTCGTATTCCATTGGTAAGGAGGAAGTTCCAGTCAGACAGATTCATCTCAAGAATTGTTACATTGTAGAACACACTTCCGAGAGTATGCGTCACCGATCAATACGATGTTAAGTTCTTCAAGTCTAAGATCAACCGATATTCATTCTACATAAGCTGCACTTAGTACTTATTTTCAACAACCCCATTCATTAACCCTTTCACTTGGCTCTTGAGCCTTGCGATGGGCGAAGAATAGTGTACAAAAATACATATCCTCAATTCCGTGTACTTTTCTTTTTATAAAACCTAGTTTGATGTGTTTGGTTTTTGCATTACTAGTCCTACTGCTGTAGTGTTGTACGTATGAGGATTTCCTATATACAATAAATAAATAAAGATAAATAAATAAAATATTTATCTCTTAAGGTGCATAATAAAAAGGACTCTTGTGTGAAATTGAAATAGAAAGAATTCGTTTATTTACAACAGTTTCTTATGGAAAGAAGGAGAGTGTAAATTTTTTTTTATTATTTAGGATGCCTATATATTAATTAACTCTAAACAATTCCTTCACTGAAGAAGAGAAAGCTTGCTTGAGACAACAGCAATGTCGTTCTACAGAAAGATGCTGAAAATACCAAGAACGGAGCAAGTAAAGAACAAGGAAGTTTTAAGGAAAATGCAAACAAAAACGACAATTATACATAAAATTAGAAAGCGACAATTGATATTTCTTGGACACATAATGAAAAAAATGGCCAGGGAAATCTGACACTCAAAGGACATACTGAAAGCAAGAGAGACAGAAGTAAGTACAGAGTAATGAGCAGTTGTATATAGATGGCAAGACAGAAATTGATTGTAGAAAGGTATATACTGCTAAAAGATACGAAGGATAGGATAATGAAGAGAGTCATGACCGACCATGTACTGAAATGACACAACTTTGTAGCAGTAGAGTAAATAAGATTAAGCCCTCAATACCATTTCTTTTCACTCATTTTGAAGTGATATAATCTTCCATTAATAAAGCAGAATGTAAATCTACCCGTAAATTCTCTGCAAATTCTACTCTTGACGTATCTGGATTTATGAACATAAGAGAGATTTGCGTTTAGACAAACGTTCTAACTCTTACATCGGAACGACGTCGAACAAAATTTTAATCAGACTAATACTACTCTAATTAAAAAAGAACATAACCCTTTAAGAAGAAAAATATTTTGAAAATATATTTATAGCCTTACTACCAAGTATAAAAACTCGCTTAGATCTACAGATCCATTATTCATGAATCTAACTTACGTCTAATACATAAAATAATGAAAATTCATAAATTCTTCTAAAAATACATCGTCATTTCCGCGGTGACATAACCGATCTACAACAATTCAATTGCAAAACTGTTTGCTGCCTACTCAGGTTGAGGTAGGCCAAATGTGGCAATTCCTTGCCCAACTCTAGCTTGCACTTGGGTGTCCAGGTCAAATAATGCCTCACAATAGATGACACCATTGAACGTGACAATTTCCACTGAGGTGTGCCTTTGAATCTTTCGCAGGGTCTCGTCTGCCATGCTGGTTTTCTGGGTCACCCAAAGCTTGAGAGATTCCCTAGAGCCACATGTCATCAACATGTTGGAAAATAGCTGGCGCACTTGACTTGGTGCGCTGATGACTGCCGCCTCCTCCAGCGTCTGGCCGCAATGTGCATCGTACTCCAGTAGTCCATGTATGGCTCAGGTTTCTCTGTAGGTCGTACATACTTCTCAGGTCTGTGAACGATATAGGACTTCTGACAGTGCGCAGCAGCAGACGCAGAAAGGATCACCCCTGCTGATTACCCAAATTACAGATATATGTCAATTAATAAATTTCACATAATTTTAAATTCAACAACAAACACTATTTACAGATTAGTGGCACAGCAATGGCTCGAAAATGGCATCTAGCTATGCTAATATCTTTATGCACATTCTAGAAAGGAAAATACTAGACAATTCAGAATTTAAACCATTACATTATTTTTTAGATATGACATTTTCTTATTATGGACTCATGGATCAGAAAAATTAAATTTTTTTTTCACTTTCTGCACCAACTTCCACGATACAATTAAATTTACCATGGGGCATTCATACACATCCGTCCCTTTCTTAGACGTTATGATAAAATTAAACAAACATACACTTTCTACCAGTCTATACAACAAACCCACAAACCAGCATAAATTCCTACACTTCAAAAGCTGTCATCCTCTTAAATTAAAAATATCTATCGTATACAGCTCATTTCTAAGAATCAAACGCATATGCTCAGACCATCTAGATTTTCTACACAACATTAATAACTTAACAGAACAATTCCTAAAATGTAAATACCCAATAAATATAATAAAAGAAGCACTAAATAAAACTATCATATAAATCGTAACACACTTCTCACATACAAGAAAAGTAAAAACAACAATCGGATTCCCATGGTTTTTAACCATAATCAATATTCCCACACACTTATTCACAAATTACAAAATGATTACAAGAACCTCCAATTAAACAAAAATATCAAAGACATTTTCGCCCATCAACACAAAAAAACAAAAACCTAACTTATCAGCTATCCTCACCTCTACCAAATATCTAAATAATACAAACCAAACAGGAAATTATAAATGTAATAAAACTCGTTGTCTAGTTTGCAAACACCTAATAACAGATAGTGAATTTTCTGTACCCAACTTTGTTGTGGTAGGATCCACCTAATTTGCATAGTGGAGTACCGACCATATAAATATGGTTGGTACCGGGAAGAGAGGGGAACGAATCAAGAGATTCAACCAGAGACTCTGGCCGACAACACTCAGTCAACACATTCTCCAGGAACGGTCTTCCCAGGAATATACAAAAGACTATATGTAAATATTGTGTACACTTTCTTGTTTCAATACATTTTGTTCTAAGTACATTTTGTGTTGCATTATTATTCCATGCATTAGTCAAGTTTCAACAAACTTCAAAATCAAAATACATCCACCTCACCTCATCTGTGATAGCAATAATATAATTTACTACCTATTCTGCACAATATGTCCTAATAGTGGATATATTGGCGAATCTGGAACTAATTTTAGATTTCGTTTCAACAACCACAAACTAGACATACGTCAAAGCAATCCTCATTCCCCATAGCTGAACACTTTAATCAATCAGGACACTCATTAGACAACTGTAAATGTATATTGATAGACTCAGGTTTTAGTACAACATACACACGAAGAAAAAAAAGAGAAATACTGGATTTTAAAATTAGACACATATAAACTAGGGTTAAAGAAAGACTTGGGTATTTTAAATCTATATAAATATTTCAATAGTTAAAAAATTTCTTTAGATATAGTTAAAAAAACCTTTTTAAACAACATCTAAAATACTATCGTTAGATTTACGTTAAAAAATTCAAAGATAGTTGCATTCCACATCACGTGACGTCCGCGTCCCAATGACGAACGCCGTAAACAAACTTCCAAATACAGTAATACAGTAATTCAATTAATTTCTGAGGAAGGACCGAGGTGGTCTGAAATATTAAATATATATAAAATCATATAAATAAATACTATCGCAAAAAAACACCCAATTTTTTTTCAGTTGTTTTATCCATATTATATATATATATATATATATATATATATATATATATATATATATATATATATATATATATATATAAACTATATATATATATATAAACTATATATATATATAAAAACTATATATATATATATAAAACTATATATATAATATATATATATATAAAACTATATATATACATATATATATACATATATATATGTGTGTGTGTGTGTGTGTGTGCATGTGTGTGTGTGTGTGTATTAGGGCCTTGAATAAGTTGACGCTGATTTTTCATGAAAAGTAATATTTTATTTACAAACATTAGTGTGAAACATGTCACTGAAAGTATTGTGCATCTCTAGTCACTGCTTTTTCCCGTCTTTCTTGAATTCCATGTCGGCAAAACGACACGTCTTTTGAGACGACATGTCTGGTGAATCCCAATTAAGCGTTTCCAAGTAGGTTTTTACTCGTTTTGCAACATATGGCCTAGCGTAGTCATGTTGCAAAATCACTTTATCGTGTCTCTGCTCCTATAGTGACCATTTCAATGCTCGGCTCTAACGCATCAATTGTAGTCGATAACGAACTCCCGTGATGTTTTCGGTCGGTTTGAGCAGCACATAATAATCTACACCCAGCTGATCCCACCAAATGTTTCGAACCATGGATATTCGGCTTTGCCGACGATGTTGATGCATGACTGAGTTTACTCCACGATCTTCTAGACTTAGGGTTATCTTAGGGTATCCACTTTTCATCGCCGGTCATGTAACGATGCAAAAAACCTTTCCTTTTCTGACAATGAAGCAGCTGTTCACACGCAGCAAGACGCCATTCGACATCTCTTGGTTTCAACTCCTACGGCACCCAAGGTCCTTGCTTTTGAATCACTCCTAATGCTTTCAAACATTTCGAAACGGTTGTGGGATCAACTCCTAATGATTCTGTAAGTTCATCTTGCAACTGACATGAGTTTTCATGAATTAATGCCTCTAATTCTTCGACTTCAAACTTTTTCGTTGCGCCAGAGCGTTCTTTAACATTATTATTTTTGAAGCGTCAAAACCAATCTCTGCATATTGTTCCCACAGAGCATGGTCATCGTAAGTCTCAACAAGAATTATGTCTGCTATAGTTGCAGATTTCTTTTGAATAAAGTAGTGCAATAAAATTCCCCGCAAATACATCCACTTTGGCACGAAATCCGACTTATTTTACGCTATGAAAAATGACATACACTGAATTTCAAGCTTATTTATAGTACTTCCTTATAGATGTGTTACCATCAGAAACTACGCGCATACAGTTTTGGCAACGCCATCTGTTGGAAAACAATGAAAACTTATTCAATGCCCTAATATATATATATATATATATATATATATATATATATATATATATATATATAGTGTGTGTGTGTGTGTGTTTGTGTGTAAGCTTTATATTTTTTCTTTTTCATAACATTAATCTAGAATTTTCTCGTGTTTTTGTAAAACTAACAAATAACTTAATCGTTTTAATCGTTTATATTCTATGCGTTTTGTTTTACGATCAATAACTTTAACAGTATGTGTCCGATATAAAAGATTGATTGTTTAGTAAGGCGTTAGTCTTGCGACTACTGGTCACCGCTTCGTTTCACGTCAAAATGAGATGCTTAGAGTTGTCGTTCCTAATCCTATTCTTGGTTTGTGTTAACAATGTGAAATCAGATTGTAAGTATAGAAATGTTATCTATGAATCATTTTTTTCCTTTCTTTTGAAGTATGTTGTCTTTTACTATCTATGGAGTTCCGTATTAATATTTTCCTTATTTTGATATAAATGATAGCATGTTTTTTTTAGTAATAAAAAATAAAAAAGAATTGTATGTTGATCTTAATTTTAACACTTCCAAGATCATACACACTTTCGAAACTTATAGAAAAAAGATAATGGTTTTAAACATTTACCAAAAAGCAGTGAATTGTACGTTTTCATTGGAACTTTTCAGCACTTGTTCATTAATGGATTAAGCCCTTTTTATGGTTAAGGGCTTACGACCACATCACGTTGAAACATCGGTTCATTCAAATCACCGAAGTTAAGCAACGTCCATCCTGGTCAATCCCTAGATGGGTGACCGCTTGTGAATACCAGGTGCTGTAAGCTTGGATGTGCCGTAGTTTAATGGATGAGGGCTAGGAATTGTAAATTGGCTCCCCGGTGCCCAATTCCAGTCGGGTCTGTTATATTTACCTACGCGCCAATACCCTTCATTCCCCAGCTATGTGTTAATTATTAGGTCCTATACCAGTAAATAATAATTATTCAAAAAAGAAATTATTAAAATTTTAAAATATTTTCCGGCTTTAAATAAACTCCAAAATGTTGATAAACTGTAATAAAACAAATCAATCAATTTTGATGTTTAATTTATGTGGAAGTATTTTGCTGTCATTTATGGCCACTCTTTACTTAAATTGTGCTTTACTTAGTCCTTACTAGTGAGTTCTGCGTGTTCCTAAGTTTAACAGTTTTATAAAGCTAAATTCTCGAAGATATTATATCATTAATAGATATTTAATATCGAGAGTGAACAGATCGAATATATGGTTTGAAGTCTTAAGAAAATAATTCAGAAGAACTCAAATATTATGCTTTGTGAAGAGTTATTGATATCCAATTTTAATTAAATATTCCATATATTTTTTGGTTCCACAGGAGAAAATGTCTCTGATGTATATTTGTCTGTGAAAAATTGTATGATATATATTTTTAGAGCGCGATCTTAAAACTCTTTCAGATTTTGGTTGTTGCTGATAAACTTGATATAAAATCAAAAAAATCAAAAGTAAAATTCTGAATTATGTCACTTGACCAGTGATTTATGATGACTGCGATAAGGGTGATGATGGAAAACGTGTCACCGAAACCAACAGAAAGCTTTCACTTATTTATTCATACTGAGAGTATTTTTACCTTTCTAATAATTGTTTTTGTTGTCGTTATAATAACGAATTCATAAGTTATCGTGACGGAAGGATTGAGCGACTAGACTTAGTCAAACTGTGGATCATGCCATATTATGCGTTCTCTCTCTCAGAAACTGAAACTAAAGCACGCTCAGCATAGTTACGGTATGAACAACAGGTGGGCTCTGTGGCTATCAGACAAGCATAAATTAGCCTGGGTAGGTGTCTGCAATAAAGATTGGCTCGCTTTTGGGGTGCATGATTTTAGATAGTGTTGCAAATATTTTATGATATTATTAATGAAAAGAAATAAAGTGAATGTAAATTACCTATCAATTCAATAACGCCTTTTTCTAATTTATTTTTGTTTTAATAAATTTTCGTATGAAAATAACTAAAAGGACTTCATTTGATGCAGTGAAATATTTTAAAATTAAGAGTTAAAAGTATTGTCAAAAACAATTATAATTAGCAAAAGTAATCATTTAAATATTTTTAATCTTTTCTCCCTATTTTCTTTTTTTATTATATTCCTTTTGTTAGCTAAAGAAATTCAAAATTGTTCATTCAAATTTTCATATGTGATTTTTAAGAGATTTTTAAGCGTTTTAATTTCTCTTTTGTTAGCTTCTATCAAGCTGTGCAGAAATTTGTTTTTACGTTTTAGGAATGTCTATATTTTAAGACATTTTTATGTTTATACATTATTTTTATGGATACAAATATTTAAGTAAATGCTCTGTTTTATAATAAATCAACCTTGCTAACCGAAACGCTCCTCTCTGGCAAAATAGGTAAAATCGTATAGGATACAGGTTCGATTCCTGTTGGAGGACGCATATTTTCTATGACAATTTCTCGGATATTCAGGCCGGTAAATGTTGTTAATACTGTTTATTATAAAACAGAGCATTTACTTAAATATGTATATCTATAAAAAAATGTATAAACATAAAAATGTCTTAAAATAATTGTCGGACTTTGTGCATTTCATAATGAAATGTCTATATCTAAAAATGTAAAAGGTTTAATACCTCTTCAACAAAATTTATATAGGATCTTAGAATTTCCAATATTTACAACTTGCTTAGCTCTCAACGTTGTGAGATATCCTTCAGTTGACTCCTATATTACTGAAAGTGATAACGGAAGGAATTTCAATCCTGCCTTGTCGAAATCACCCAAATTAATTTTCAATCTTTTTCGACTCTAGCACCTTTTGGAATAGAGCCCTCAGCATAAAAACATTATAACCGGTTACAATAGCGACCCCAAGACCAGGTATTTCAAAGAATATTGTCAAAATATATTGGTTGACTATTCTTGGTCTTGTTGGCCCACCCCTGTATTCAAGCGGGACAGGCATATTTAATTTAACCTTAGTTTTTTTGTTAGTGGTGATGGTGGTGTGTGGAGAGTGCTCTGTTTCCAAGGCTTGATCTTCTCATCCCGCTAAAATTGATCGGGTCAGAGATACAGCCTGATGACTGTAGCAAATACTGGACAATTTTTGCATCTACTCAAACACAATCGTGTGTGTGTGTTGGTTCCAACGTTTAAAAGGTGTTTTGTCATATTTCATTTTAATGCGAACATGACTAAATAAACTTTCAGTCTTTTTTTCTTTTAGCCTTGAAACATTTCATTCGAGTTACAAATGCTTTTGTTCCATCGCCAAAGGAAAGATGGGGTGAAATCGTTGATAAAAATAAATGCGCTGATGAATGTCTCAAGCGGACGAGTTGCCTTTCTTTCGAGATGGAATCAGGGAAGTGTTTTTTGTCAAAATATGCCCCTTCGGATTATTATATACTCAAGTATAAGAGTCAAAGTGATTTCTACAAACGATTTTATCGTAAGTATTTCGTTTTATTTTTTCAATGCATAGCATTTAGGCTGAAGTTTTCTTCACAGTTGCCCTCCCCCACCCCACCCAAAAAGCGCCATTAGAAAATGTATATGCAGTCAAACTCCGCCATCAATTCATGTCACATCACGTGTCCGGAAACCAACCAGAATCGTTGGGGAATTACATATACTGTCACCACAGCAAGAGTGGTGTAGCTAGAGCAAGATACTCAGACGGACTTCATCAGTGATTTTAATTCACTTTTACTTCTCCTAGATTGGTGGTCACCTCAAAGAGACTATTGTTATTTGACCCATACTTGGGAACAGAAAAATGAATTCATACCATTTCCAAGATTATTGGAAGCGAAGTTTCCTTGAAAATGAAAAACTTGAATGATTTTCAACTCGTTGGAACTGTTGAAGATCTTTTATTTAAATGTCAAAGTCGGATTGAAGTCTGCCAAGACGTAAATGATATAAAAATTTGTTTAGTGAAATAAAAATCCAAATCTGAGCAATTAAAATTGGACAAATATTTTTCTAAGAAATAAATTTGTTATTTGTTATGTTGTAGGGAAAACAGAAAGCAATTATCTTCCTTTTTACATGGCAAATTTATTAATATTCTAAGGGTTCTTGAGTGTCGCATGACAACTCGTTGATGAGAATAGATCAGTTGCTGAGATATATATATATAATAGAAACTGTTGGTTCGGTGGACAAGAGAATGTCACGTGATTAAAATAAGAATACAGAAGAAATCACCTGGGCTGCCCGTGTCTCCTCTAGGCACATTGCAGGTAACATCTATTTATTCGTTCGTTCAATAATTATTCCTTTTTTATATGTGTTTTCAATTTCTCTGAATGGGACGAATAGTGCCGATAATATATATATATATATGTGTGTGTGTGTGTGTGTGTGTGTGTATGTGTGTGTATTTTTGTAAAATTCTATTATATGGTATTGGGTCGGAGGAAAATATCACAGGGCATATAAATATATAAATAGACTGTATTCAGATATCTGTACGTAGATTTATTCAACTTAATGTACCATTTTCTTCCACTTCTTTTCGCCATCTTTGAAGTAGCTTCATGATTCCATCCTCCCAGAACTTGGCATCTTTCTGAGTGCAGAACTAATCCACGTGTTTTTGTTTCATAGGTTTATGTTCACTTACGTACTAATATCATTGGAAAAGGTATGAACCCAACTCTTCTTCCCCACTCAGCTATGGGTAAATAGCTGGTCAGACTGCGTCCAACTGCCTTGGGAGGCAACCGGTCCAGGAAAAAGATAACTGATTTCAAAACATAAGGGCCCAGTGTATAGATGGAGGGCGATCGGAACCATATTCTTGGAGAGGGGTTGGGCGCTGCCAAGCTATCTGATAGCCCACTGAAAGGATCACGAGAAAGAAGAATCATAGTCTGTTTTCTTCTACTCTTAGCCTCTCACCACGATTGAAATAAGTTGAGGGACTGTTTATGATGATGGTGATGATGATGATCATCATCATCATGAATGCACAAAAATTATTTCTAAAACTATGAATGGCAATTGATTCAGTTGCAATGGGATTTCATCTGACATACCGCGCAGTAGTAAAACAATTCAAATTAACACACAATGATTTATTAAATCAACTCAAAGGAAACGCCCTTTTTTTCTCATTTTTTTCAGCCAGCGAAGAATATATTCCTTTGAAGCATGCAACAGTTACACATGAAACCAACTTAGGCCGAAAGGAAAACCAGACTTTTAATGAGTGCCAACAGAGTTGCCGACTACACCCTCGTTGCTATTCATTTGAAATCAAATTAATGTGCACAAATTGTAAACTTTACAGGTGCGTTTTAGCCTATGAAAACTATCCAGAACAACAAATTTCCCCAAATTATTTTCTATGGAGCGTTTACCTTTGGAATCCAAGTACGTTATGATGAGAATAAATATTAAATTCTCACTTTTATTTATGGATATTTACTCAATATTTCTTATTATTATTAGTGATAACAATGATAAGAATGTTATAATTATTCGTCATTTAATTATTGTAACCTATTTCATAGTTTTAAGTTAAGGTTAAAATAAAATCTGTTTCTGTTTCTCAATTTTATTGTTAAAGAAAAAAATAAAATTGCATTTAATTCAATTATATATTCATCCATTTTTGAATTGATTTGTTGTCACTTATCAGACAGATAATCGAATCTTTTGTGTAAAATTACAGAGCTTTGATCTGAAACCTTTACGATGAACTCTTCAAATTGATTTTCATTATAAATTTTTTTACAACGATTTAAAAATACAATAATTGGTTGCTACACTTTCTGTTATTTATCAATATTAAATATTTATTAAAACATGCGATTGTCTTCTTTTCTTGTTAATAATAATGATAATAATCTTATAATTATTCGTTATTTAATTATTATAAAATTTTATTTAATATTAGGTTGAGTCATACATAATTTCTATTTCTGTTTATCAACATCATTCATCAAAAAATGTGATATTATTCAATTATATACTAACCAATTTTTGAAATTACTTGTTACCACTTATCGATACATTTTGAACAAATTTACGTACGTTTTCATGTGGAAAAGCTTTCGACGAACACCTGAATTTCGTTTTCATTGGAGAAACTTTTGCCGTCAAAGTGTTTAGCAGCGATGGAAAAAGGTCATAATTGGTTGGTGCAAAATGAGAGGAATATGGCGGGTTGGGTAGAACAGAGCATACGATTTCCGTTTTTTTTTCTTGTGTTATTCTTACGGAATGTGGACTTGCCTTGTCATGAAAGTGCACAACAGTTTTCCTATTGACGAACTCAGAGAGCTTTTCGATTAAACTTTATGGACATGTATTTGATGTATGTATAAATGTGTATTTAGTATTTCATTGAGTTTTATGTACAACATTACCTTTCTTCCATGGTTATCATATTGGAAGGAGAGATATGGAGATTTATCGTTGTCAATCCACTGACGTTTAGTTCGAATATTGACCAATATAACCGATTTTCATCGCCTCATGGTATATTTAAGTAACGGTTTTTAAGATAATACATTCATCATTACATTTGGTTTCCCCAAACGGAACTTACTTCTGACTCAACCTAATAAAATATATAGTATAATATATACAGTTCAGACTTTAAATAAGCACTATTCTATCACTATTTCCATAGCAAATGTCCAGACAAGCTAAATTCTTTAGCTCCATTTTTTTCTGAAGTTTACAAATCCGCCATTATATATACGCAGGTTCGAATCATCATCATTCCCCTTGTATTTTATTGGTGAGAAGCTCAACTCGAACCGCATTTCCCATGAACTTTGTTAAATAAACTCCCGAGAGGATGCTTCCTCGATCTCTATAATCTTAATCTCTTCAAGTGTAAATTCAATCGTTATCTTTTGTAAATATTCCAATAATCAGCACTTAATTTCTCCTCTTACATTCATTCAATAAATGCGTTCGATAACCTATCTTGAGAGGCTCTTGTGTCTTGTAATGTGTGAACTCTTTAATAAAAAATGACAAAAAGAAAACCATAAGAGCCCCGATTTTAGTTAGTTCTTAAATAAGATATCATACTTTCTTCCTGTTCTAATTCTCTCCTTTTTTGTCATTTTACAGATTATAATCAGAGTTGTTATAAATCTGATTCTACAAAATATGCAAAAATAGATCTTTTTGATGGTAATCTTGATCCTGTGGTTACGTATAAATGTTTTCAGGGGGAAAATCAGACAGCACCAGGAATAAATGGAAGTTGGATTGAGCCTGCTGTTTCTTGCCCGCAATCAGGTAATATACATTTTAAAAAATTCATAATGACAAAAACGTGCAACCGTATACACACACATACACACACAGACCACACACACGCGTGCGCGCGCATGCATTTATAAACTTTTATATTTTTACGATGATAGACTTTCATCGTTTTAAACTTAAAAAAATATATTAAAGGTTTATTCACTAAGCCAGCTACACACTACATTCGAATATAATAATCTCCACTCGAATCACCACTATGGGTAACTTTGCAAACTTCGTGCCAGCAAAAAAAAAAAAAAAACGGAGTATCAAACGGACGGTTTTCCCATGAACCGCTATTATTTTAACTACCTTTACTCCTCAACAATGTTTATCGTTTTAAAAGACGTTGATTATATTTGTAATAAAACCTAAACATATGAGGAAAGCGAATGCATAGAAATTTTGTTCTTGAAAATATACAAAAAATCTTAAACACTATTTATTAAATTATTTATTTACGAGAATAACTTTATATTTATAACATTTTAAAAATTATAAATGGGTTTATGATCAATAATTTTATCAATTTTTGTTTTTTTTCTGGCTGTAATAAAGTAACAACTCTCAGTAGAAGCTTATGAAACTTAGTAGTTTGACTATTTCAGCTGTAGCAACGAAAAACGTTTATTTTATTCTGATGGATTCAAGCGAGTTGAGATGGGATATGCCTATTTTATTACCACACTGGCACTCAGATCATGTGTCCAAAATAAAAAAAATTCATTGTTTGTTGAGGCTTTAGTCTTACGATGCTTTGTCATCTCAAAATGAAATGCTTAGAATTACCGTCTTTAATTCTCTTCTTGGTTTGTATTCACAACGTGAAATCACTGTAAGTTTATAGATGCTATCTATAAATCTTTTAACGTCTTTCTTTTTGCGTGTATTGTCTTTTAGTACGAGATGGAGTTTCCTATAAATATTTCATTATTTTTTTATCACTTCGTATAAGAAATAGTCTTTTAGTAATAAAACATAACAAAGAATTTCATTTCGATCTTAATTCGATACCGACAAAATCATGCGCACTTTCAACACTTATAGAAAAAATGAATACCGAGTTTTTATAAATTTTCCAAAAAATCAGTAAATTAAAAGGTTTCATTAATGTTTTTAGCAATTATTCTACAAGCGAGATTAGGTGGATTTGTATAACCTGTGAATACATCTTTGGCCCGAGCAGAGACTTGACTATTCGTGGCTAGTGTTAATATATACGTATATAATAGCTGATTTCCAGACTAAACCATTCCTACTTTACTTAGCGATGGAGTCAGATATACAATCTAATAATCGTACCAAATGCTGATGGCACTGGACAATTTTTGCATTTACACACACAACTGGGTGTGTTAGTTCCAACCGCATAAAGACATGGCACAGTGGATAAAGGCGTTAGTTCGAGCCAGTGACTAGACCCAAAGAGTGTGAGTTCAATACCCGGTTAAGGCAGTGCAGAACTATCAGAGGGAAATTAACAGGAGATAACTGACATCCATTAAACATGGCTCGTGGAACTAGAACAGTCTACCCCAGTGAACAAAACAACATTCCAAGCACCTGAAGAAGGCCGGAGGGTACAACGGCCGAAACGTTGTAATAAATGTGGCAACAAGGACAATAGTCCAAATAATGTAATCTCCATTTAATGCTTCCTGATTTGACATTTATTTTTCACCTCATTCAGAAACCGGGTACTTGGAGCGGGTGTTGCGTCTTGATTAGGATTATATGTTTTATATCATGTGTTTTCATATATATATATATATATATATATATATATATATATATATATATATATATATATATATATATATATATATATATATATATAATTTCTGTGTTTCATATAATTATGAACTTCAAATTAAAATTATTTTATAATGTCATCAGTTTCCATAAAAGTCTTAAGAAAATTAAATCAAAATGTTTTCTAGAATATTTTAATTATTTCTGATTATATATATATATATATATATATATATATATATATATATATATATATATATATATATATATATATATATATATATATATAAAACATGATCTAAAACATATAATTAATAAAATTAAAGCTTATTAAAAATAAAGAAAATTTAAAAAGAAATATTTTAATTATATCTGATTATATATATATATATATATATATATATATATATATATATATATATATATATATATATATATACATATACATATATATATATATATACAGGAGTCGCTGTCTAAGGTATGTTTAAAGAAAGATAATATTAAAATATTTCTTTTTAAAATTTTCATTATTTTTACGAGGGGGCCACTATAGTTCTAGCAGTTAAATTAGCTTAAATTTAATCGCTTCAAATGAAATGTGATTTCATTTCACACACTGCGGTTGAGTTAATCCAAATTAACCCCAAATACTTAGTGAACTCAAATAAAATGCATTTTTGTCATTAATTTTTCAGTCACACAAGAATATATTTTCATAAAGCATTCATTAGTTCCCCTGAAAGACGACTTAGGCCGAAAAGAATGCCAAACTTTAGCCGAGTGCCAAGAACAATGCCGGAAAAATCGTAGTTGCAATTCATTTGAAGCCAACGTAATGTGCATGAATTGTAAAAAATTAATGTGCGACTTCTCCATTGCAAGCTATCCAAAAGACGAGATTTCCATAAGTTATAATGGGTGGCGCATTTATTTTTCCAATCCAGCTATGTAATGAGGAGAATAAATGTCAAATTCACTATTTCTTTTATTTATGGATATTCTATATGCATAATAACATTATTATTATTATTATTATTATTATTATTATTATTATTATTATTATTATTATCGTCTTTGATATCTGCCGTTTACACATTTCTTTCTGGATCCCGCCCAGGGACCTAAGATTAGAAATGCTATCATGACACTTTCCACTGCAAAAAAAAAAAAAATTATTACATAGATAAAGCCCTTTGTAAAGTGTGGGCTGTACTTGTCAGAATAATTTTTTGTATTTCTTTGAGGCATGGGCTTCCAGGGATCCCTTCAATTAGTCTACTGGAATCTTTTCCAACCAATCCTAAGACTCCAACTACAACAGGGATTGTTGATGTTCCCATGTTCCACATTTTTGAGATTTCGACTTCAAGGTCCTTGTATTTTGACAGCTTTTCGAATATCTTCAAAGAAACGTTGCAGTCTGCAGGGACTGCCATATCTATAAGGAGGCATTTTTTTGTTTGTGGTCTTTAATAACAATGTCTGGGCGGTTGGCTTTGATTGTTCTGTCAGTGTGTATTGTGTAATAGAATTGTAACAGGTCCTATCTCCATAACCGGGTCTGGGTGGTGTTCGTACCAGTTTCTTTCAGTTTCCTTCCCGTAGAAGTTTCAAATTTTCCATTGCAGATAGTGCCCCACTCTGTCATGCCGGTTTTTATATTCAGTGGGTGCCAATATCGTGCAACCTGATACAAGATGATCAATAGTTTCTGGATATTTATCACAGAATCTGCATTTTGGGCTAACACAATATTTTAGTATATGTGCTTGATAATTCCTAGTTAACAAGCATTGGTCCTGTGCAGCAAGGATAAAACCTTCAGTTTCAGCTTTCGACCCTGCACTACGTAGCCACTGATGGGTACGGTTTTTGTCTACGTCAGTTTGTTTGGTACGGGCAGAGTATTGGCCATGAAGCGGTCAATCTTGTCATTGTTTCTGTATCTTGCAGTTTACCGTGCTTTCTATTTATTATTATTATTATTATTATTATTATTATTATTATTATTATTATTATTATTACAGATAATAATAATAATAATAACAATGCCACAAAAGCAGATTTTTCATAAAATGCTATATTTAAGGAACGGTTAGTTAGGATAATGCATTCATCATTGAAATTGTTTTCCGCAATAGGATATTACATCTGACTTAATCTAATATATACATTTCAAAATTTTAATTAGTGCTACTCTATCACTATTTCCATGGCAAATGTTCAGATGAGCTAGATTCTTTTGCTTCTTCTATTCTGATGTTTACAAACCCGCCATGCCACATAGACATTGTTGAATCAACCATATTCCCTTCGTATTCCATTGTTGAAAAGAAAGCACATATTTTCCTAAAAACTGTTACTTTGCGGAACAGACACTCGAGAAGATGCTTACCCGATCACTACAATCAAACTTCTTCAAATCTAAATTCAATCGTTATCTATACTACATATCTTCATAATCTGCACTTACTTATTTCTCTTAAGACAGTGCAATAACCGCGTTCGGTAAGCTACCTTGAGGGGGCTCGAGGGTCTTCTATCGTATATGTTGTGGTAGGATCCACCTAATCTGCATAGGTGACTACCGACTATATAATAATGGTTGGTACCGGAAGACGAGGGAGCGAATACAGAGATCCAGCTAGAGACTCTGCCCGACTGCGACTTAGTCAACACATTCTCCAGGAACGTCTTCCCAGAAATATACAGAAATACTATATGTAAATATTGTGTACATTTTCTTGTTATAATACATTCTTGTTCTCAGTACATTTTGTGTTGCATTATTATTCCATGCATTAGTCGAGATTCAACAATGAGTCAAGACTCAACAGTATACCAGTTTTATTTTATAAAAAGCAAACAGAAGAGCCATATCGTCTGGTTTTACTATGTTTTTCAATGTAATAACATATCACGATCAGTGCAGATGAAAATTTCTAAAGAAAGAAGGAACATACAGAATTAAAATACGATACTTTCTTCAGTTTTATTCTATTCTTATTTTCTTTGTCATTCCACAGATTACAATAAAAGTTGTGATACACCTGCTCCAACGAAGCCTTCAAAACTGAATCTTTTTAAAGCTGAGCTTGATTCTATGGCGTTGTATAAATGTTTTCGTAGTGGAAACGCTCCTGAAAAAGCATCCGAGGAAGACGGAAATCAGGTTAAGCGAGATCTTGCCTGTACAGACCAACGTAATATGCTTTTAAACAATTCAGAATAATAAGAAAATGTGCAACCGTACACGCACACGCACGCACTCACTCACACACACACACACACACACACACACACACACACACACACACACACACACACACACACACACACATGAACACACAACAATTACAAACTTTGACATTTTATATATGCAGATCAACGGTTAAATTCCGAACAATGTAAATAGTGTAATCGATGTTATCCCTTACATATCAATATTTACATAATTCAGAATTTGAGCTTAATATTTTCAGTGTATATATATATATATATATATATATATATATATATATATATATTGAAATTTTTACAATAGTAATATATTTGATTATAAACAATGAATAACTGTAAAGTACTACTATATCATATAAACAACCTCCTTTGAAAGTTCATATTTGTGTGTGTATTTTTGTAAAAATCTATGGTTTTATTCCAGAACATTTAAATGTATACCCTTTAAAATTTTTACTAAATGTGCCATATTTTAATTTGCTCGTAGGTGCGCCGTTGCTTAAAAAGGTTGAGAAACACTTGTCTAGATACACCGAGCGTCTAAAATTGAAAGCTAACCGTCCCTATATGATAAGCGATTTTTGATGTAATTGTAATTGGCGTTCATTTTATTTTCTCACAATATTGAAACAAGATATTAATTTTTTTAAATACAGGTCAATGGTCCTTAGCTGCCTAAATGAGTTCCTTTCTTCTTTCCTGCTCTCTCTCTTTTGTTTTTCATTCTTTTTTTCTCTCTTTATTTCTCTTTCCTCCCTTTTAATTTTTTATCTTACTTTGTCGTCTTTTCCTTCTTCTTCCTTTCTGTTTTTTTTAAGTTCATTTTAAAGCTTTCTTTTCATTTTTATCTTCAAACCCTTTGGTGTTGATATTCCTCGGAAGAAACCTCCTACAGGGAGAAATGGCCATACAAATTTATCCCATAAATATACCACACATTAAGTCTATATTTCTTCTTCATATATATATATATATATATATATATATATATATATATATATATATATGTGTGTGTGTGTGTGTATATATATATATATACATATACATACATACATATATATATATATATATATATATATATATATATATATATATATATATATATATAAAGGCTGAATTCTTCGATAAACTCGTTATTAGTCTGAAGAAGTTCATTCTGTGTTCGAAACGCATTACTTTTATTTCAGTAATTTTTCCCAATTTGTCATTTGATTACTTAAACATACACACATGCACACATACACACGCCCAGATAACTGTGTGTGCACGCGTGTACAAGTGTATAGATTGGCTGAAATCGATAGATATGAACGCAATAAAACAGTTTGTTATACATGCAAAATCCACTAATTAATGGTTTGTGATCTGAATTCATAGAATAACCAGTCCTCATTCAACGACGGAGCCGAGTTCTTCTGAACGCGATTGTTGCTATTTCAGGCATTCTACGCGTGTAATGGGTTTGTGCCAACCAGCTTCCAATAGCCTTTTTTATTAATTATATTTATTTTGAAAAAGAGGAAGCAATCACAAGCAAAGTTGTCGTAAATCGTACAATACCGACGAGCTGGATTTTAGTTTTTACCTTTATGAGATTTTAGAGCTACTTGTAAGTCGTTTTTTTTTAACACGTACGTCGTTAAGTAATGAGTTGCTGTACTAAATCAAATGAAGTATTTCTGAAATTGGAGTCGTTATCGTTTTCACAGATACTTTTGTATTCAATATACTGTTTTCTTGTTGCCTGTCACAACGTTACTGTTTCTGTCATTTTATTCTCGTTTTATTTTAGTTCCTGATACCTGCGAAAAAATAAAGAAATGCAGTCCCATCAGTGAGAACGGCATATTCCAGATTTATCCAACAACTTTGAAGGGCAAAAGTGTGTCAGTTTTCTGTGATGGCATGTCGACTAACTTTCCAAATGAATACATCAGTCTGCTAAATCCAACTTATTTCGAAGTCCCTGTGATCGAGAATATGGAAACCTGCCCTAATTTCGGAGTGAATGGGAGAAGGCGTTATAACAAAGTGCGATTCCTACCCGAGGTAAAACAACTCGCCAAGACAAAAATAACAGTGAATTCTTCAATAAACAATCTCATTTTCCCTTCCAAATGATTTCTTGATTAAGTGAGGATTACATTTTAATCCTTTCAAAACTGTAGGATAATTGTCAGTGAGATTTGCCCGATTGCCCTCTAACTGCTGGTTAGTGAGTTTAATCCTGACTGGATACTCGGACAAAAAATTCCAAGGTAAAATTACAAAACAAGGGTTGATATGGGGTGAAATAAACAAGCGAATACTATTTATATTTTGATAATTTCCAAAACAGACCGCAGAAAATGGCCATTGATGTACAGCGGTGAAGCATTCAGAAACATCAAAAAAACTTATACGAACACCGCACAGATATTTTGCATATTATTCACTACTGTTTCCGGTTAAAATTTATAAAATGTTTCTCTGAGAACACTTTTTTTTAGGAAAACAGGTTTCTCATGTTCAGTAGCTGTTATCGCTCTTCCCAGTATTGATCAGTGTTTTTGTCTGAAGCTTCTATTTGAAGTGATGTAGAAAGTTAACATCTTGATTATGCCATTATTTTCTCTAGGAGATATATGTGCTCTCCATTTTAGACGTTGCTGCAACTGGTAGTCTTCAAGTTACGTGGTTTTGTTATTTGGTACAATTCGTTATTTGTGATTCTTTAGCGCCAGTTAACACGGTTTTTCTTTTGACACCTTATTACTATAAACTCCATCTGCCATTCTTATTGATGTCATTTCCAAATGATTTCTTAATTACTTCAGGATTACATATCTAAGTCTTCTGTTTTTAATCTTTTAAGAAGTGTGGGGTAATGGTCAGCGAGATTAGTCTCATTGCCCTCTAACTGCTTGTTAGTGAGTTCGATCCTGAATAGATGCCCAGACAAAATTCCAAAATTAAAATTCTCAAAGAAGTGTTGATATGGCGTAAAAGCAACTAGCAAACACTATTTATATTACGATATACACACTGGGATTGGCAAAGTTTAACAATCGCATCCGATAAAAAAACATGTTTCAAAAGGACGGTTTTTCTCTTGACACCGATGTTACTGTATAGCCTTATTTATTTAAAGAGCTATTTATAGAATGTGAATAAAATCCAAACATCTGAAACATAATTTATTCATATTTTATACATTTTCTTTTTTCTCGAGAATTAACAAGAAAAATATTAAACGTTTTTTTTATTTATTTATAAGATTATAAAAATATGTGAACTAACCACAATGTAATATTTATTATTTATCTTATTATAAAGTAATAAGTATGAAAACCATGCCCGGCGCTAGGGTCCCACCTCGAAACTTTGATATGGGGCCCTCTCTCTATTACATGGGGTTTTCGAATTTTCCCAAACTGGGGGCAATTAATCCTCGAAGGAATATTGTGGGTGGATGGAGGGCAGCACTTTTTTAAATTACCGAAAATCGTATTGAAATCCATATTAACTCGACTCATTCACCTGATCGATGAAGGCTGATGAATTGATCGGCTGAATCATTGGATTTAATAAAAGCAATGGAAGAAAGTAGAGATTAGGGCATCTGAACAATTCTGTTTGTGTTAATTATTTTTCTCATAGTTATAGGCAATTCCTTTTCTATGTCCATTCTTAAGTTTTTTCTTTCCTTATTTGTCTTTACAGGAAATGGTTCTGGACCTCAATGATCAAACGTTCACTACGTTTGACTCATTACCTCACTCAGAAAAAATGTGTTTTTCTCAACAAAACATTACGGTCGATTTGAGAGGAACAAGCTTAACCTTCGGTGAAAATGTAATTAATTTAGATTAATATATTATATATTTATTGATTGGATTATACATCTGCATTTCCATTTGCAAACATTTTATCATCCATTTTATTTTGAATGGTATCAGTGGGTCGTGAACACAAATTCTGTTTTTTTTTAAAACATGCACTTTTTGATTTTTTATTGATAACTATTTTGATAAAAATTTTTTCCAAAATTTAAGAAAGTTAAAATCTATTTACATTGTTTAGATGTTGACTATTATCCTCATACTTGTTGTCATCATTATCCCAGTGTTTCGGTCTTCATCTGGTGCTTTTCGAGCCTGGTAGCCTTCAAGCGATTCGAAGAGAATTCTTTATTCTACGGAGGTATAGTTCTCTCGTTCCGTTGACCATATTTCATCTAGTTCTTATTTTTATAACTTGGTTATTTCTCGACCCTTTTCCACTGGGTCCAAGCATACACTACCCAGCCCAGGCGTTGAACTCAAAATCACTATGTCATCAAATTTACTAAGACTTGCATCTATGAACTAACCGTTGTGATAGTAATAACAAAATAATATAAGGAATAGTCCGTATGTAAATAATGTAAATAAGTATAAACCTCATCCCAGAAATTCAGAGAAGATAAAACTCGCAAAAAGTTATGAAAGAATTCTTTTAATTAAGAAATCTATTACAGTTAAACGGTTTTATTATTTTTCCCTCAAAGCACATAATCATTTTTCAAATAACCTAATACGTTTATAAATCGAATAAAAGACCCAATCCCGTGCAAGCTATGTTGAGTTGGCACGTAGTTGAATGCTTAGTAAATGATATGACTTCTTGAAAATATAATCCCAAGACGATGTTCCTAAGGTGTGACACTGTAGGGAAGTGCATGAAAATCATACCTCGGGTTGACCCAAGACTTGTGAATTAAATTGGGTAGACGAAACGGTTCAAAATGGCTGTGCTAGTGATGGAGCTAGCTGACGAATCTGCTACGCATCAACTATGACGTGTCTGTGCTTCATGAGTTCATGTGTTGTTAACCGCTTGCAAGTCAAGGAATACACTTTATGATCATTTCAAGACGTAAGCACCAAGAAGAAGTGCTCTAGAAATTATAAATATAACTCAGCCATTGCAGTGACTCGTGATTTCCAAAAAGACTTCGTATATCCAAATTCTACTAGACTTTTTGGTAAGGGTCTTCATTATTATTCCAAGCGTCGTAATAATGCTGAGTATAACACAGCCATTGTAATTGGCCACATCTAAGAAAACTTGAAATATCCAATTCTCCTAACCAGTAACCGTACGATAAACGAAGTTAAGCAACGGTGAGATGGGTGACCCCTTGGGAATACCGGGTGCTATAAGCTTGGATGTGCGGATGGGGTAATGTATAATGGATCGGAACTGTTAATCGGGGGACCGAATTCCAATTCCCGCTGGGTTCGTTATATTCACTAACGCGCAAATATCCCTGGAAAAGATATGAATCCACCTATTCCCCCCCCAGCTATGAATTAATTAGTAAGACGTTATTATTATCCCTCCTCCAAATTTTACAATATAAAAATATTTTCTGGTTTAAAAAACCTGCAAACGGTTGATAAGCTGGAGAAAGCGAATCAATCAATCGAATTCTGCCAGGATTTTTATCAAGTGTCTTCAAGATTGTTTTAAGTGCTTTACTAATGTTGAGTATGACGAAGCTATTGTAATTATATGATTCGCGATAGCCAAGAAGGCTAGAGTCACTTTGCTTTTTATTGCAGGCAAATTGGGTAACTTCTGGCAATTCTGCTATCATTACATCGTTCAAAATATTGAAAGATGATCAGCTAGCTGTCATCAGTTGTCGTGGTAACTGTGGAACCTGCAAAAGCAGCAGTCCGTTTCCAGTAACTCTCTTCGAACGTAATGGTAAGTAATTAGTATGACTTAAAAGCGATGAGAAGGAAATGGGCGTGAGAAGACTGTGTTGTACCAATCTTTCACGTGTGGCGGGTGATCACTGAGTTAGGCTCAATATTGATTTACGTTGACTCATTAACATTTTTGCTCAGGTATTGAATTTGAGAAATATCATCACATTTTTCTCAAATATGAAATTATATGGATATCACGAGTGGGATTTATTATCAACCGACAGGCATGGGTTATGAAGAATTTGACCATAAGTCTACTAACCGACGTTTATTGATCTGAGCAGACATTTCTTTGAATCAAATCGCCCACTTCGCCTCTTCCATTCATGTTGCTTAAATGCTAAAATGTTGTTCCTAATTTTTGAAGAGGTTGGTCGTAGCGATTCAAAGTCGTCTTCTATTGAGCTGCTCATGTGTTTATTTGATCTTTATTGCTAAACTCCGTTCACATGACCTTCTACGATCCCGACAGTTGAAAGACATTCTTATTAATGGCCTGACCTTGCCACTTAGCTTATCTTTGTTCTTCGTTCTACACAAGTACTTATATTTTTGCACCACGTCTCCATATTACCTAATTATTATCATAATATCACTGAGTATTAAGTGGCTAGAGGTAGCACCTGAGTTCTTCTGAGACATGCCGAAAAAAGCGAAGTTTCTGCTTAGAAGGAATTAGTTAAAAAAAATGTTTTTTTTTTCTCTTCGGGCTGGAATCTCTCTCTCTCTGTAGCTTTCATTTTCTCTATTACACCCCATATTAGGTTCTTGCATTCATGGAACATTCATTTCTGAACATTTTTATAAGTAAAAGGAATAAATCTGATTGATCTGACTTTAGTTAAAAGACAAAAACTGTACTGAAACCTCGTTCTGCAAAATAAAAATGTTGGAAATGTGTTACGGAATGTGGCTGCTGGGCCAGGATAATCAGCGATTGGCCAGAAGACCATCGTTGGCGTGGCATTCTGATAGTGCCGGATTGCTTTTGTCTAAGTTTTGGTTATAAAATCAAGACGGCGCGAAGTCAGCAGAGGGCCGCAGGGATTTAGATGCATCGATACGCATCTAACTGCCAGGTTCGATAGACAGACTTAAGATCGTACGTGGAGGGACACTAAGCCAGCGAGCGTGCATGTGTCCCTATGAAGATCTCCCTCTCGCTGCCTCCTACAATCGATGCTATTATGTCTGTCCCTCTCTTCTAATAAAACGGATACGAAAAAAGAAACCGTTTTTCGTTGATACCATCCACGGAGTGCCGTTGGTGTTCGAGGGTCCGAAGCCAGTGACGTCACTTAACACAACAAATGATAGTTGTAATTCTTTTCGCAATTGTCCATAAGTTTTGATATCCATTGATTAATGAAAGTATCAGCTGGGTGGGAAAGTTTGGTAGATTTCTGATGATGTTCCCATCCTTTCAATCTCGACTATAATTTTTTAAAATGATTACCATTAACCATTACCCGACACCGATGCGATCCTTTTTGTACAATGATGTTCACCCTGTAAAAGGTCTAAAAGCCACTCGAGGTAGAGGGTTACAGAGTAATCTGAACTAAATAGAATGAAAAGATTTTAGAAGGGGGCGAAAACCCAATCCTAAGCAGGAAACATTTAAACCTGTTTAAAAGACCGGGGGGCGGGGAATGTAAACTAGACGATAGGCGAACCTGAACTAACAATGAGTGAGGAGAATGTGTGAGAATGGACTCATACTCCGTCTCATCCGCCTCCTCCTCATCGCAGCCAATTACGTCGTTTTAATACATATATACATACATATATCAGTAGCAAATGAACTAAGAAATTAATGAAGCTGAAACTTTAGAGTCCCTAATCCCAGAAGGGTTCCTGAAGCAAATTTCAATGCGTGGATTTTTCAACGGAATGGATGGTTTTCTTTTTAAGTGTTTGTTTTTAAAATAAAATAAGGCTATTTTACTGATAGAATCATAAGCCAATGTGTTGAAGTAACTAATTTTGGCCTTAGAATATGCTCTAATACCCATTTTCATATAGCCTAAAGATTCCTCTATAACTGGTCAAATTTAAAAAATTTCTCAAGGATTTGCAAAAGCAAAACAAATTAATATCCACACATTCCGAGAAACAAAAAGAAAAAAAGTCACCCCTTATATGTCAACTTTCAACCCAAAGAATACAGAAATCTACACACGCATACAACTAAATCTACCAATCCTACTATAGGACAAAAAACAAAATCAAAACCTATTACAAAAATACCCAATCATAAAAAGTAAACTACAACCAAAATTTCTAAAAAGATACTGACGAGTGCAAATTCAAAATTAAAAATCATTGCTCGTGAGAATTTAATAATATTGGATATTATTAAATTCTGACCGGTTTGGCAAGCTTTGGAAGCTTTGGAAGCTTGCCAAACCGGCTAGACTTTTCGGCAATAGATGACAGTTCATCGCAAACAAATTAGGGATCTTCACACTAGAAAAATACCCCTTAGCCAACATACAGAGGAAAGTTTATATCCGACCGGTGATAACCGTTACAATTCATCGGTGTTTTATATGGGGAATCTAAGTTTTGTCGCCTCGAATTTTTAGATTTTTATTATTTCTTTCTTCTTCCATCTAGGTTAAAAGGCGCTGTTTTTCATGAGTGTTTCCATTTATGAGGTCGATTTAAGTGCATGGCAGACAAGATGGCGACACTTATCGGATTATGAGGCATTGGACGAACAATAAAATAAAACTGAATAAACAAAAACTATCCATGTGTTGCGTTTTGCTTTTTTTAATTTTTTTTTTTACACATCATTATGGAACGAATGAAAAAGAAGAGGAATGAATAAGACATGTTGAATGTGCAACATGTTTCATATCGAACCTCGATGCCGACGTTTTGTCGCCAACTCAACTTCAGTTAAGAAGATGTCTGGTAATGGTAACTATTATGGCAACCAGTGATAATCGAACTCACTGATCAAGGGAGTTCGATCATCATACAAATTTTGACATTAAATAAGCTATCAATAGATATATAGATTAAATAGTAGTTCGGGTTATCGGAATTTTATTCCATCTATACCGACCCTGTATTCGGACATATATATATATATATATATATATATATATATATATATATATATATATATATATATATATGTGTGTGTGTGTGTGTGTGTGTGTGTGTGTGTAATCTTAAAGCTAAGATAACTACTATTGTTAAACGAGTAGATTTTCTTGATGTTACATTAAATCTTGTTAATGATATATAGCCACATCTATAGAATGTAGGATTAGCAACAAATCATCTGACAAAGATATGTTTGATGAATATAGCGGGGGTTATAATACTGCTTTAAAAATTGTGGTAAAAGTACACTGAAATCAAGTATAGAAAATATGATAAGACTGATCTAATGAAAAGAAATAGGAATAGGAAAATCATTTAGTACATACCTCCATTTAACCAATTGGTCAGTACTGTTAGGCTAGAAGCTCCTCCATTTAATTGATAAACATTTCCCTAAAAGTAACCCGTTTAGTAAAATATTTAACAGAAACACACGAAAACTAAGTTATGGCTGCACCGATAATATCGAGAAGATTATAAAGAAACACGATAATAAAATTTTAAATCAATTTAAAAATTTGAATAAAGTTACACATTTCAAGATAAATACTATTGATAATATTGACCAATGTAATAGCAAGAATTCTAGCGAATGCCCATTACGAAGCAAATGTTTAACCCACTCTCTTGTTTATCTAATACTATTTCTACAATAGAGAGTCCGACCTTTGAAAAATTTTATATTGGTAGTACTAAGAATTCTTTTAAGACTAAGTGGTACCAGTATATCATATTCTTCACAAATAATACTAAAGATGATACCACGTTGGTTAGCAGGGGTTCTATGATATTGGTGTCGGGTATGGCAACGAGCTGGGTCGGTTGATTCGACTAAACACGTCACTGGTTGGTGAGAGCTACGTTGCTTTGTAATCATTTACATCCATTAATGGAGTCCTTGTACTATAACTACAATCACTTATTCTAACCGGATAATGCATAATAATCTCATCGGGTCGAGGTTGCACAGAATTGGTTTGAGGAATATTCTGGAGACTTCCAACGAATGGATTGATATAAACAGATTGAGATAGATAGATAGATAATGAACAGACACACATATATATGAAAAATCGAAGTGGAATCTAGATAGTCGGAGAATAAATGAGGCCAATTAGTTTTCCTTGAATGTACGTTTTTAACTTTAAAAGCGCGTTTCTCTTGTAGATTAAAAATTGTCTTTGAAAAAAAAAAAACTTATATTTGCATAGCAGAATTTATATCCAAATTGTCAAAAAGATTACGTTGTTGATAGATTAATAAACTTTAAATACCCTATTTAATAGTAAGTCTTATATGGCATTCACGACCAGTTTCAATATTAAGAAAAACATAGTAAGACCGTATATCGATTATGACTGAAACTTACTATACTACGTTCTATACGCCATCTAAGGCAGTAACGGTAAAAAAATTAAAGGGATAATAAAATTGTGCATATATTTTTGGGAAACTCTGTAACTATAGCCACAAGATGTTCCAAAAATATATAACCCCAATGCTAAGAGCCTGTTAGTTTCCGTCGAAAGAGTAGCAATAGGCTAGCCATGATGCGTAAGTGAAAATGAGGCTGCTGAATGAAAAATATGAATTTCTCTCTAGCTTTACTAAGTACACGATAAGGTCAATGAACAATGTGTTATTAATGAAAAAGTCTATGGTGGATATTAAAATCCCAACCTCGTAAATTATTATTATTTTTAATTAGTATTTCATTCGTCTCAGTTCATAGATTTTTTTAATTTAATGTGTTTACAATTAATGATCGGATATAGAAACATTCTTTATCCTCTCTCCACAAACTGAATTATTTCACGTGTTTAAAATGATTGATAAAATGTGTGTATATATTGGGACAAATCTCCTTCCGAAAATAACGTCTTCAGATAATTTTTATTGATGGAATCAATCCTATATGCTAAAAGAGAAAAATACAACAAATACCGGCCACAGTTTACATGAAAATGTTCAAGATAGAGATGCTGACCAATGAAATTTAAACACCGAGCCCCCATGTAGCTAAATTTTAAATTTAGCCTAACTCATCACCTTCTTATTATTGTTACTTTTACACTTATTTTTGTTGTTTGAGAACCAAACACGTCACAAGAGTTTTCTCCCGTCTTCTTTCTTTCTTTCTTTCTTTCTTTCTACGAAAGGTGTCCAAGCGAAACCCTTCTCGTCATAGGTTCTCGAAATTTCATTGGATTATAAATAAAATCCTTTAATTCTCCAAAAATTACTTTATTTACATTTAGGATACGGAAATTTAGTTTAAAAATTTCGCAGAAAATTTTTTTTTATTTACATGAAAGTCGGTGATTTTATGTGGTGTTGACAACTCTTTTCGATAAACTTTTTTGGGGAATTTGATTTTATAAGTGGAACATAACTGTAACGAATATAGCGTGAACGCCTTTTTATTTAATATTTTTAAATACTCCGTAATCTTAAAAATTTAAGAAGATATTCTGAGTAACCTAATATCTTAATTATCGCGCTTATGTTCTGATAATATCGTGTATGGATCCGTATTTACAAAAATCCTCACTTTTATACATACACACACGCAAAAAAAAAAATCAAAATTCTTTTTAAAATACTGGGACACTAAAATTTCCCAGACTAATTAATGTTCATTTGTTTACGAAAGAAAAAGAAAAATTTAACTAAAACTTTGAAGGTTCTAAAAAGCATTAAAATATGATTTATTAATAAAAAAAAATCCTTGGTTCTTTCCTCTTAATAATAACAAAGATTTTGACGAAAAAATATTTTGTTTTACTATATTTGGGGCATTTTTTCATCATGTATATTCATTTTGTGCGAATATTTGAAGGTACTTGATTAAAATAATAAAATTTAATATAAAATTTCTCTTTCCGTGTCTGTAGCAATTTTGATGTTGCTTTTTTAATTGAGCCCCTTTTCTAAATTCGATATAACAGTAATATAATAATTTATATAATTAACAAATAACACTGCAAGAAACTTACTTCGATCCCTCTTGAAAGCACCAAATTTGGAATAGTCTTACATCAAACATTTCATGAGATGCAATTAAATACTTACCGTATTTTCTTGTGTATAATACGACTTGAGTATAACACGATCCTGTGTTTTTGCAGCTAATGACAGGGAATAAATTATAACCTTGTTGTAAAGTACGACCCCTATAGTACAACCATAATACTTACCCATCGCAGGAGTTCGTTTCTGCCCGGGAAGTTGAAAATAATATCAGCCTAAGCCCCAGGTGGTCATCCCCCTAGGCAGTACCTCTCATTCGGAAGGGGGCTGGGCTTATTACACGGACTCTGAGTTGTCCCCAGAAAGAGGAAGTGCCGAAGGGACTTCAGCAATTTTTCGACGATATTACCGAAAAATCCATATTAAATTTCGAGATTGTGTCGCATTTTGTTGCGATATGGACGCATGGATACATACCCCCGGAGTACAGCCATCCTGATGTAATATATTTTTTGAAGCTTTATCATATTCTCCGTTAAAATCTTAAAATCGTATCTCCATAAATTATCGTAATATTTTGAGATTTAAAATTTCAAGTCCCAGTATGCAGTATTTATATAGCGACGTAATGATGTAGAAGTTGCTTATTTTGTATTTTGTATTGTTTTATTTTTCTCAAATCGTTTTAAGTTTTCAAACTGGATACTTTGCGTCAATAGACAGAGGAATATAACACCAAACTCACTGCGTGGGATTCATCGCCCCATATTTCAAGCCTTCGGGTTGGGATAAAGGCGTTGTATCTGTCTTCTCGTTATTTTAGTCGGTGTAATATCGATCCGAGTGTGACAGTGTTCGTGGGGACAGGGCAATTTTTATCTTCAGGCCGTATTCTTATTTATGTGTAGGTGTGTCACATGCTGGCTTCGGTGAATAATCACCTCATTTTTCAAGCGAAAAAATACTACATAATTTATATAATATTTAGACTTTTGATGTAATATTAATGTTGTCAAGACGTAACAGAGCTTGTGTATTCCCTTTATTAGTTTTTTTTAATCAATTTCAGTGAATTTACTGTCTTTGAAACAAAAAGACGTTCAATTACGCTGCTTCCCAAAGAACAAATATGCATATAACACACCTTTTGTATACAATTGTGAACAAACACCTGCCTGCTTTGTGTTTCATTATCTATTGTACTGCTGAGTGTATTTGCACTCTTTCTGTCTCAAATAAGAGATTTTTTAAGCTGAGTTAAAATTTCTGAAAACGTGTACTTGTGTATAATACGACCTCCTCTTCTTTTACTTTAATTGTAGTTAAAAAATTTCTCGTTTTATACACAAGAAAATATAGTAGACGAAAATATTTAGATTTTGGAGCAAATAGCTGTTTGTACAATTGTGGAAAGCTGACCACCTGTTGGGTATTCTTTGAGATGTGAAGTCACAGGTGAATCTACTTTTTTATGAACCTTATTGTAGAGAAACAAAAAGACAAACGTCCTATAGCAACAACAGTAATAACAATGAAAATAATTTTTCATTGTATTATTATTATTATCATTATCATTATTATTATTATTATTATTATTATTATTATTATTATTATCATTATTATTATTCAGAAAAATAATGACATGTTCAGCCTGAAATCCCATTCTTTCCAAGGATTTCAACTTTATAACATTAATGTTGATTCTCTAAAATTTATACAGGATGAATGTGGTCTTGGTTTTTCTTCCGTTAATTTGGTCAGGTTGGTGACAAATATTTTGATTATTAACCTTTTATTGCGCGACGTTTGCTTATTTTTCCTTGTTCAATTCCTCCCATCACGACGTAAAGACAACACTGACGGTTAATGAAAAAAAGAGCCTTTGACACATTTTTTTTATTTTGTTTAAGAAAACATTACGTACCGACTTAGCTTTACGGATGGAACTTCAGACTTCGGATTTGTCGGTATGAAAGAATACTCTGCAGTGTTTTAATGACAACACTGACCGCAAGGGAAAAGGGAATTTGTGTATTAATTTTATTTTTTTTTGTTTCATTATTTTGTACTGTCATAAACCCGCATAATTCTGCATCGAGTTATTTACTAAATTTGACTGACAGTCACAACAGTGAGGACCAAACCTAAGATCTCGTATATCCTGTCAGACTCACACGTTAATTATAACTTTATGGCATGCTCTTGCCGTATTAGATGACATATAAAACTCCATACTGCAGAAAAAACTTTTAGTGTATTTACGGATAAGCATTTAATATTGTTGAAATATATATGTAGCTAAAATACAGCCAAATATATGCCAAGATTTGAATAAAAATACTTCAGTAAATGCCAAGACAAAATAAAAACAAAAGATACTGCATATAAGATCCTGGAATATTTTTATATCATGCTCTAGGAAAAAAAGAAACTGAGTTTCAAATGGCATAAAATTCGGATTCTTTCTCTCATCTCTCGCTCTCTCTGTCTCTCCATGTGTATGTATATATATATATATATATATATATTTTTTTTTTTTTTTTATTTATTTATAAATATAAATGACAATAGGAAAAAAATATTAATTGGTGACGCGTTTCGTCCAATGTGGACTTTCTCGAAGCAAAAAACGAAATGAATTTAATTAAACAAGGAAATTAATAAAAACAAAAGACAGAGTGTTCTTAGCAACTGGAATGTAGGGAACGCTATTTTCATATTTGTTAACTGAATATTATGTTAAAATGTTATGAAAATAGCGTTCCCTACATTCCAGTATCGGCGATAGAGCTGATATATAAATGAACACTGCATGGTTATTAGCTGTTTCCCGCTTGAAATAACCATCATGGTTTGATGATCACTTATGGCATGAAGCTCACTCCCATCCTGCAGTGGTCATTTCTTCCTACGCTATTTATACATACATAAATACATACATTGTAAAAGTGTAAATATGTCGATTAAAAAATCTATCGGATATAAAGCTTTCTAATACAGAACGGGAAGCTTCAGTTTAAAATTTGCCACCGGAATCCTCAAAGGGGACATAATAGACATTATAATAACAAATCATAAGCAAAACGACTCCGAATTCACCAAAGGTTTCATTCAAGGCATAATAACTGCTACTATAGAAACCAACAACGAAAATACCTTACCACAGATACACCTAAATGCACTAAGGAACCTACTAAAAATAAGAAAATCCTCATTACTCCCTCTGGCAAGGGAGGGGGGACTGAGATCACGAACAAGAATACATACATTGAAAAAATGAACTCACTACCGACATAACGATACCGACACGTACGAAATAAATAAACGAACTGAAAATAATTACTGAAAGACAAAAAATTAACAAGAGAATTTAGAAACTAATTAAAAATGAAAAAAAGTCGTGGTATAGACTTACAGAATATCACCCTAGAATATCCAAACTTTATGGTCTCCTTAATACTCCAAAAGTTATCCCGATGCGCCTCGTCATCACAGGAATATACAGCCCCCCCCCAACAAAAATTCTAACCCCATCTCCTTGGAAAAATCAATTCATCTCATATAAAGAACTCAGGCAGTCTAGTTGGAAAACTAAGGGAAATGAACATGACTGACAAGAGCATGGCCATTCTAGATATAAAATCCCTTTACACCAATATCCCAATCGAAAAATACCTAAATCTCCTAAAAATTGCATATAACAATCAAAGGCAAAACTCTCTCTACCAACTGCTAAAATAATAAAAAATATGTCGTCTCATCGCCATTCAATGCTATTTCATACTTAATAATGAGTGTTATAAAGGAAAATTTTGATTATCAAAGGGATCGTCTCGCAGTGGAGTGATAGCATGCATCTTAGAATTTCTGGACTCCGTTTTTTCCAAAATATTTTCGCAAAACTATCAATCTATTTTCGTTAGATTGACGATGTTCTATTATATATCCTCGTGATACTGATTTATCTAACCTAGTAGATGAACTAAACAAAGTCGAACACACAATGGAATTTACATGTGAAGTGGAAGAATACAGATACCAAGCTACACCGCATTAACAACAATTTAAAACTCGGTGTCCACCGGATATCAACTAACAAATACGACCTAGTAAATTTCTGTTCTCATGATCCCAACAAAATCGAATCCGGTATAATAATCGCATTCTACTCAAGAGCACTCAGAATCTGAAGCCCGTAATATTTACACAACGAGGAGAAATACATTGAAAACACTTTCAAACTTCTTTAGTACCCTAATTATTTTATATTCAATGCATAACAAAAGGTTCATAAAATATTCCAAAACAGAAAAACGGCCCTTCCAGACAAACCCAATGAATAAAAAATATATTATCCTACTAACTCTATCATATCTACAATTGAAAAGAATCCATCTCAACATAAAATTTCTTACTACTACATCTAATATAATAAAAAAAACTTAGTCACTATTAAACAAAATACTAAACGAAACAATAACCTAAAACGTGAAGGAGGAATTTAATCGATTGCCTGTAATAATTGCCACAAAAATACATAGGAGAAACCTCAAGGCATCTAAAAAAAGATTATATGAATACAAAAGACACCACAATTTTTAAATTCATGAAGTCTAGGTACCATAGTGAAGAGTTCATCCAAACAGTTACTATGAAAATATTTATAGAAAAGGCACAGGGAATCTACGTCACGGCGGTGGGAAAGTGATTGAAGTCGAGACACCAGTATAATATTGCTGATTCCTTGAATTTTGTTAAGAACCTTTAAATAGACATCAGGAGCACCAGACCATATATGGCAGTAATATGCAACGTATGGAATTGTTGCGGTGTCCTCCCTCTAAGTCTATATTAGACTCTTCCGCTTACTATAGTAAGTAGTTAGTAGAAGAGAAGGGACAGTGAACAATAAATAGATTGAGCGCTGGTTCATACGTTACACTCTTACTAGTCGTGTAATACTCTTCTGGTGTACTTACTGTTTAATATACGATATATCTGCAACCCTGGTTTTTGTTATTACTTAACCATTTACTTGATCACAACAGGAATAATGGTAGACATCGTTATCTTCTCTCATCTTAGTTCCTATTATTTTGTTGTCCTCTCTCCTATAATAATTTTTTTTTTTTCATATTATTTCACACTCTGTAACGACCCCCACCCTGCGTTTTAGTGGCTTTATTGCCTTGCTTGGAGTGAAATGATTGAAGAAAAAAGTAATATATGTAACAATGAAAAAGATTCTTGATTAAAAAGAAATAATATACATCATGTAAATTAATACGTTATTTAAAAAAGAAAACTAAAGGAAAATCATTTTACCAGTTCATTTTATATTCTGTATTTGTCTATTTATTATTACTAGTAGTACACGTGAACATTTCACGATTTTGCTATTTTCAGTTTTTGATGAAACCTAATTCTTAAGTTAAATGATTGAATAAGCTCCTTGCGAGTTCCACGACTATAAATCACTCGTGGAATTTCATCTATTACATTATTACATATTTGAGATTAACAACTTTAAGAAAATACGCAATTATATGCATGAATGCAGGTCATTATTTAAAGAAGTAAGAGGGTTCAAATGAAAATATTAAAAATTAACAGGATTTTCTATTTCACTGAAGCAGACATGAGAGTGTTATCGCTTCCCCTTTCCGCACTTTCTTTCACTGAAATCAAACAGTCTCTAGTATATCTTTTCCATCTTTACTCGCGATCAAAACGGAGAAGCCTATTATTTATTAGGTATTGACAGAGCATAACGTACGTGCTAACGAACTAAGTAAGGAATTATAATATGACTAGAAATATCCGTGAAAATTTAACGGTTCTCCTATTTGAATTTTCCAATTAATTATAATTCTTCAGTTAATGAGTGAATAAACTTCTTGGGAGTTCTAGGATTTAAAAAATACCCGTGGAATTTCCACTATTTCATCAATAAATATTTAAGCTTAAAAACTTTAAAAAATATTGTAATAACAATCATAAATATGAAATCTGGTCGTTATTCTAAGTAGGGTTCAAATGAAAAGACTTGAAATTGACAACTTCCCCATTTCACTGAAACGGACGTTAAACGTTTTCCTTCGTTCTTTTTTTCCTTCTTTCTTTCTTTCTTTCTCCCACTGAAATCAAGTAGCGTCACTAATATGTCTTTTCCGTCTTTCCACGTGATCAAATCCGAATAGTCTATTATTAAATGAGGTATTGGCAAGACGTGATAGTCGTTTGTTTCTTTCTCTGAGACAAATTAGCATCACTGATATGTCTTTTATGTCAAAACGGAATAGTCCATTATTTATAAGCTACTGGCAGGGCGTAAGGACGAACAGAATAAAAATAAGATGGTGTTATGAAATTTTGTAAAAGTAAAATAGGACTATTAACTGAGTAGGTGCAACAATTCTGATAACGCCAACATCCCAAGTCCAATTGAAGATCATTAGCATCTTTATAAAGCTATTGCTGCTAAACATAGATATCAGTTTAGCTACTTACAGACTCACACAAAGTCAGTTACTTCTGCTAGTTTATTTATTAAATCCTACCCGTAATATCAAATGTTACATAAATAACTAATTAATAACAATCGTATAATGTACATCATTAATTTTAATTTTCAGGTTCCGTCAACGCAGATGACACAGTTCTCGCCAACACAGGTATGGAAATTGCATTATATATATATATATACTAATACAGGTATGTAAACTACATTACATTATATATATATATATATATATATATATATATATATATATATATATATATATATATATATATATATATATAGATAGATAGATAGATAGATATAAAGCAATTAATGGAGTTTGAATCTGATACTAATTCTTATTAATATAAGCATTATATTTAGTGAAGGCATGTTTTTGAGTAGACATCCTTGTTGTTTTGTTACACTGAAATTAATAACTACTGGACTATAGATAGAAAGTCTTATTGTAGATATTGTCATTTTCCTTGATAACAGTTCTAGGCTAGTAGATATTAATTTCACCGTTTAAAAAAATACGGTATATCTACTCAAATAAATATACTCACTGGATATAATGTAGTACTAAATGTATAAAATAGTACATATATAGTCAACCATAGACAGGCTGTTTCGCTTTATGACACCTCATCAGTGTGGTTAGACATCCGATGGCGTCATCCCAGATCGAAACCCGACCGATTTGGCATCAGTTAGAGATACTAACCCCAAGCTATCGTTGTACGGCAAACAGTAATGGAAATTTTAACGTTTTTATTATACGAAAGACATTATATTATTATTATTATAATTGTTTTCTCTCCTTTGGTTTCTGGAGTATACTCATTATTTTCCGGGTACCGATCTAAGATCAAAAATTGCATCATGATATTTTCCACTGAGCAGTTTTGAAAAAAACATCGCACATATTTTACATAAATAAAGCCCTTCGTAAGATGTTGGCTGTACTTGTGAGTACAATTCTTTTTGTATTTCTTTATATTAGCTACCAGAGTCTGTTGGAATCTTTTCCAATCAATCCGAGGACTCCAACTACAACTAGAATTGTTAATGTCCTACGCGCCACATTTTTGAGATTTCGATTTCAAGGTCCTTGTATTTTAATAGTTTTTTTTTTAGGATCTTCGAAGATATATTGCAGTCTGTAAGGACTGCCATGTCATTAAGAAAGCACATTCTGTTTTTGTGGTCTTTGATCACGATGTCAGGTCGATTAGCTTTGATTGTTCTGTCTGTGTGTATTATAAAGTCCCATAAAATTGTTCCAGGTCCTATCTCCGTAACCGGGTCTGGGTGGTGTTCATACCAATTCCTTTCAGTTTCCTTTCCATGTGTTGTAAGTTTTCCAGTGCAGATATTGGCCCACTCTGTCGTGCCGTGTTTTATATTCAGTTGGTGCCAATACCGCGCAACCTGATACAAGATGGTCAATTATTTCTGAATATTTATCACCTAATCTGCATTTTGGGCCAACATAATAATAATAATAATAATAATAATAATAATAATAATAATAATTATTATTATTATTATTATTATTATTTCCTTTGATATTTTGTGTATAAACATTTCGTTCCACGTCCCAACCAGAGACCAAAGTTCAGAAATGGCTTCATGACATTTTTACACTGGTCATTTTTGTGAAAAATAAAATAAAGAACACACACATTTTACATAGATAAAGCTCTTTACAGTGTGTGAGCTGAACTTCTGAGTATTTTGTTTTGTATTTCTTTAAGGCATGGGTTACCAGGAATCTCTTCAATGAATCTATCGCACCATTTTCTATTTGATGTCCTCATGTGGCACATTTTTGCAGATTTCCATTTCAAAATACTTGTATTTTGATATTTTTGAAGATCTTCAAATATACATTACAATCTGCAGAGACTGCCATGTCAATAAAAAGGCACATTCTGTTTATGTGGTCTTTGATCACGATGTCTGGGTGATTAGCTTTGATTGTGCTCTCTTTGTGTATTGTAATGCCCTATAAAATTGTTACATGTCCTATCTCTATAACTGGGTCTGGGTGATGTTCATACAAGTTTCTTACAATTTGCTTCCCGTAAAGTTTGCATATATTCCAGTGCTGATATTGGCCGACTCTATCATGCCGAGTTTTATATTCAGTAGAGGCTAACACGGTACAACCTGATACATGATAGTCAATTGTTTCTGAATGTTTATCACAGAATTTGCATTTGGGGTCAACCCGATTTTTCAGTATGTGTACTTGGTAATTTCTAGTTAACAAACATTGGTCCTGTGCAGCAAGAATTAAACGTTCTGTTTCAGCTTTTAACTGTGCACTACATAACCATTAATAGTTATGGAGTTTGTCTACGTTAGCTTTTTTGGGACGGGCAGAATATTGACCATGAAGGGGCTTATCTTGCAATCGTTTTTGCATTTGGTACATTGCATTTGCTTTCTTTTTAAGGTTATTTGCCGTTGCAGTAGATGTATTGTGGTTTATTTTCACTTCTTCAACTATCCTTTATTACTGAATAAAGTTTCTTCTTCTTCTTCTTCTTCTTCTTCTTCTTCTTCTTCTTCTTCTTCTTCTTCTTCTTCTTCATTATTATTATTATTATTATTATTATTATTATTATTTACCGGAATTATATTCTAGGGCCGTTAAGTAAGGAGCGTGGATCTGAAATAAATAATGACAAGACTTCATTGCATAAATTCGAACAAATTAAGTCAATAAACTGTTGTTGGATTTTCTCAACAGTACAGAAATGAATATTAGGAAAATCAAAACCTCTTCTTACCAACTGTTTCCGGCCATTAACGCCTAAATGTCTATATTTAACTTCTATAATTTGTACTTCAATATCTTCAATATCTTCAATATCTTCAATTCTCATCATTTTTGTAGAAGAATGTTCTAACTTTTAGAGGTACAATATGTGTGTCAAATACTTCAAGCTTCATATAATTTCTTTTGCAATATGTTTAACTGTATAAAGATGATTTATGAAACTTTGTGTTTCATCGCTTCCTTAATTTCGTTTTCTTTCTGATTTGCAGGCAAGAAAGAAGTAAATTGTGGCAGTCCTCCTCAGCTAGATTTCAAAACAGTGTCGTACATCACCACCATTTATAAATCTCAGGCCGAGTACCGATGCGGTCTTGGAGAAACTTTTCTTTCCACTTGCGGCATAGATGGAAAATGGTCCAAACCGAATGGAACATGTAAAAGTCAGTAGAATTGCAGAGTCGAATTTATTTTTATTACTCTTTTCTGTGGCATATAAGACACGCACTAACAAGAAATATTAACAAAAAAAAAGGAGAAAAAAAACTTTTAGTGTATTTGCGAGTAAGCATTTAACATTATTGAAATATGTAGCTACTTTATCGTCGAAATATACTAGACAAAACCATGCTTTAACACAAAGTGACCCGTCCGTTATTGGAAGAGCCACGAAATAAATGATTTCATCTGAGTCTGAAGTGACTGTTTTTTATGACCACCAATAAAGCTTAAAAGTAAAGCAACCAGCCGCTGTTCGGAAGTACGAGAAAAGAAAATAGAATAAACAAGTAAATAAAAACTTTCGGGATCACTTAACCGAAACATAGAAACTTTCACTTGTGAGCGTATATAAGTAGAGTCACAGAATTGTTAGTTTCGAACCATCCGTTTAATGAGGCAGAGTTACGAAAAACACGTCATATTACAGAGATGAATAGAAAGGTGATAGGATAGAATTGGTGCTGTCGCGGGCTTAAGCAAAGATTTTGTGCTTTAGTGTGCCGTAAGAAAAGACAGAATTAGCAGTTAAGATATCTCAAGTATGAATCGGTGAATAAATAGCGAAATAAATTCACGTCTTCATATCTGACCGTTGCGATATTTTTATCTTCCGTTATCTTGCGAAACGTACCATTCATATCGACACGATAGTAGAGATGGAAATACCGACAAAACGTGAAAATAGACGAGAAGAACACTTAAGAGTGTCGGTCAATTTTTAATGCCTATGCTTTAATTACAAGTGACTTAAAAGTAGAAGTACAGAATACATACAGAACTGGACACCAATGATTCAGAAAACCAAATGTAATCATCAGTACAGCTTACTCCCTTCTCATGTATAGCATTTAGACGTTGAATGAAGGCATCTATACCTGCATCGTTGAAGGTTCTTGGTTGCTTTCTTATCCATGTACTATTTTTGTCTTTCTCCTCCTCTTTCCTCCTGTTAGCTTTCTTGTGAAGGTGCAAATACAGGCTGTGCAACTCCAGAAGCACTTGGGCAACAACATTCTCTGAACCCACTTTGCACATCCATTTGAGTAACCAAGACACTGTACTAAAGTTCTGGCACTACTATGGTTTATCTGAAGGTTTTCACAGACTTTTACAATAGTGATTGTAATGGGAGAAACAGGCAGTTTGGCTTTATGGTCTCTCACAGAAGCAGCTGACCTGCCACTGCGAAGCCTGTCATTAGGTGTAGTTTTTCTTTTCTCTCTAGGACTGTCATAAAGTCTGTTGATCCATCTTTTACTGTGCTTAGATCAAATACAGTTTTTTTCATAAACATTAACAAAGCTGTATTGAATGTTTGCAAGTTTATCTACTTTCAAAACCAGAAATTGTATAACATTTATACTTTCGACATGTGTACACAGGGGTAGGAATTTTGAAAGAGAATTATGGGTAGGAAAAGGGAAGAAAAAGAAAGTAACTCAACTACCTTTTGACGGAGCTTCGCATTAACAGTGAAAACGTCTTTTATGTGCAATGTTCCATCTGGATGCCAGCTCTCCACAACTTTCTATTTTTGTGTATTGCTGCTGAACTCAAATAAGGTGACGAACATTTATATATATAAAAAAAACTATATAAATATCTTTATTGTTCGAGTTGTGGCGATTGGGTAGATTGAGGGAGAATCACAGAGGTTAGGATTGCGCACACAGGAATTGAGAGAGAAAATCTTCGGAGAAACTCTAGACAGTTTCTCTCCCAGGACAAGCGTTGGACCGGTTTTATAACGTTGGGACACCCACGCAATTTAACGTGGTTACGCCTTCTTCCGGTATGTCGCCTACGCAACTTCTTGTGGCCACGTCTCTTCCAGCGTGCGCCCGCGCAAGCAAGCATTTCCTTCCGCTTAGAACACCTGTGCGACCTGTTTATTCAAGGCTCAGGGCACATGTGCGCCCTGTTTATTCAAGGCTCAAGACACCTGTGCATCCTGTTTATTTTAGACACCGGATTCAGTTCCTGTCTATGTTATCACCCATTCCAATTTTTGTTCACTCTCTGATGTAGCGGAAGTGAGGTCAAAGGTCTTCCTTAACCGATATCTAACACAATCTTTTTTAGTTTTAAGCAATGTTTGTTTATTTATTATCTGTCTCCCTTCTTGTTCACTTGTCTATTTACACCAGCTTCTCAGCTACTGTTTTCCTCTGCCACGTTTAACTTCGATATTCCCTGTGTGTATCAAATTCTGCAAGTCCTCTTTCCCCGTTATGTAAACCAGTAATTGCAACCTTCTCTATCAGATTCTAAGTACAATTGTTCTTTTTGTTCCTATTTTCCTTAAAACCTCCTCGTTGCTAACATGTTTCGTTTATAGTACTTTAGTACCCTTCTATGTGACTACATCTCTGGTGCCTCAAGTCACCTCTTCATCCGTGAAGAATTTCTCAAGCAATCACTGTTATACAGAAGGCTTTATATTACATATCAGTTCAGCATCCTTTTCTTGGTTTCTAACTAAATTTTTTTTGTACTTTTGGAAGTCATCTTTCGCTATTCCAATACGTCTTCGGATTTCTGTGCCACTTTTTCCATCAATGATATTCTCAGTATCCTTCTACACAAATGAAATTATAAATCATGTAGTTTGTATTACAAATGCTGAGTACAGTGTCTGAATAAATATCGGTCGAGCCGACATCTCAGTCGTGTATATACATTTTTTTCAAGAATTTTTTCGGGGGGAAAAATAAAGTTTTATATGCCATCAAATGCTTTAAACATTAAAAATATTTTCTTTTATCATTTTTGACAGCGCTAGATGTACCTTATTGTATTTTCCAGTCAATGCATAGAACATAAATTGTTATTCACTTATTGAACTTGTATGTTTCTGTGATGTTCAGCCTGAAATCCAGATGACTTATGACTAACAATTTCCCGTCAAAAGTTAATTTTTTTTTATAAATATGGTGAATTAACAAAACTCGAAACATATATATCATTTGTAATAACAGTGATTGTAAAGTATAACATACATACACAGATGTATTTATACATATACACGTGCATAAATACATGCATATGATAAGATAAAGAACAAATAGTAAACGTTTATCAATAAATTTACACTATTTACATTATTCGGACTATTGTCTTCATCTTTGTTTCCATATTTATCACAACGTTTCAGCCGTTGTACGCTCCGACCTCCTTCAGGTGGTTGGAATGTCGAACTGAACCCTTTATTTCGCTCGCTGGGGTAGACTGTTCTAGTTGCACGTGCCATGCCTAATGGATGTCAGTTATCCGTTATCTCCTGTTAATTCACCTCTCCAAGTTCTCCACTGCCTTAACCGTGTATTGAACTCACAACTCTTAAGGACACATGGCACAGTGGATAAAGGCGTTGGTTACATCTAGTGACAGGACTCATCTCAGAAATATAGACAGATAACGTTTCCCTTATATTAAAGATTCATTAGACAATTATATATGGAGAAAAAGAAGAAAGATTTTTCTCCATATCTCACTCTCTGATGAAGCTTTAATAAAAATGAAACCTGTGAGATCGATAAACTCTTCCTATTTGTTCTTTATATTATTCTATATCTGATCTATATTTGATCCCTACTCATCATACATGCAGATGTACCATGTGATTCAACGAAATTAGAAACATGTTTCACGAGATGTCTCCATTCACAAAAGAAGATCTATTAACCGTCCTTCGGTAAAACTGAAACCGTTTTGATGAAGAATATTTATACATATACACGTGCATAAATACATGCATATGATAAGATAAAGAACAAATAGTAAACATTTATCAATATAACGTTTCCCTTACACTATTTACATTATTCGGACTATTGTCTTCGTCTTTGTTTCCCTATTTATCACAACGTTTCAGCCGTTTAAATTAGTGAAAGCCATGTGCGAAAAAATTAAGTTTATCATAAGAGCTCGAGGTTGAACAACTAATTATTAATTCAAATTTTTTGTCGGATGAATTCCGTAATCTTTTTCATCAGTATCGTGTTATTCCATCTTATATTCAACTACTTTACTTAAAAAAAAACAGTAAATTAAATAATTCTATCTCGTTTGTTTAAGATATATTAGATGAAGCCGGAAATTTTTAGTGATTAAATAAATGTTTCGAGTCATATTTGTGATTAGATTTCTGACTATTAGAAAACACTAAGTGAACATCCAGCGAAAAGGCAAACTTTGCTAAGGGTTGCAAAGGACAGGAACTTATGGAGAAAGACATGATCACTTACAACCTGAAGGGACACGGTGCATAGAAGAAGTGAACATCCTCCAATGTGTGATAATTTCATAATTGTTGCCAGGGGTTATATGTCAGGAATTAATAAAATTTAAGTGCACTTTCTTCCATTTTTATTGTCTTGAAAATGAGATATTATTTTCTAACGCATATATATATATATATATATATATATATATATATATATATATATATATATATAATATGGAGAAAACAACTGAAAAGTTACAAATTAAAAAAATTGAATGTTTTTTGTGAAAGTATTTATTTATATTTCTTATATATATATAGATATATATATATATATATATATATATATATATATATATATATATATATATATATATATATATATATATATATATATGATATTTCAGATCTGCCCCGATCTTTCATCAGAAATAACTGTATTCAGAAGTTTGTTTATAAGTAGCGTCCGTCGCGAGACGCGGACGTCACGTGATGTGGAATACAACTTTGAATATTTCTAACGTAAATCTAACGATAATAATATTTTAGATGTTGTTTAAAAAGTTTTTTTTAACTATATCTAAAAAAATATTTTAACTATTGAACTATTTATACAGATTTAAAATTCCCAAGTCTTTGTTTAACCCTAGTTTATATGTGTTTAATTAAAATTAAATACATATAAACAAGGGTTAATTTGCAACTTTTCAGTTGTTTTCTCCATATTATATACGTATCAAGAAAGTATACGTGGCTTCTCATTATGCTATTTGCACCCTACTTAGAAGGCAAAAAACTCCACGATAGAAGAAAACTAGAAAAAAACTTTCTACAAACTGGCACAGATACACTCGGATATTATATTTCTCGGACTTTGCAAAAAAATGGACTTAATACCAAAAGGATTCAGATTTAAATACAATTTCCAACATAGTTTTATTACACTGCATAAAGAAAAAGCCCAATATATATATATATATATATATATATATATATATATATATATATATATATATATATATATATATATATATATATATATATATATATATATATATATATATATATATATATATATATATATATATATACTCTTCGACAGAATTGAGTCACTCTCAGTCACTGTGTGTTTATCCGAATCTAAAAATAAACACGCTAAAATTCACCTCCATCCCGCACCGCATGCTGATGGCTTAACGGGTAGAGATTCCGACTGACGAAAAATCAGTCGGGTTTCGATCGTAGCTGGAGGCAACCGGACGTCTAGCCACACTGATGAGCTGTGAAACAGCGAAACAGTCTGTCTGTGGATGACAAAAATATATATATATATATATATATTGTTTAGCTTTTATTGAATGTACTTCGAGTCAGAATAAATGCAGGAAAGTTTTTCTTCTTATTTTCTGTTTCTTTATAAATTTATTTTCATTTGCTTTTAAAATGTTTTATAACAGAAACAAAAGCAACAAAAAGTAAACAAAAAAACAAACCATGTCACGTGTTGGTTATCTTTTGTAGGGCCGACCACGTGCAAAGAATTTAAAAAATGTGGAGAAATTGTAACGGATGGAGAATACTGGATATACCCGACAGGCTTAAACGGAAAGAAACTGAAAGTCTATTGCAGTGGGATGCAAACAGAACATCCGAAAGAATACATTTCGCTAATTAGGGAGAACTTTTCTTTTTATCCTGCCAAGAAGCCGTGGTTCTTCTGTGTGACACGAAGCAATCTCGACTGGCAACACCCGGGAAGGACACTTTTTAAGAAGATCCGGATTAATCCAGCGGTTGGTATAATCAACGGTTTCTTCTTTTTTTTTCTAATATGCACATAATGCAAGGTCCAAGAGCCACTCAAAGCAGAGGGTTACTGCATGGTGTTGTATGACTGTATGAAAGGGCAAAAAGTGAAGATTTGGGGTCTTTGCAGGAAATATAACGACTAACTAGACTTGGAGAAGTCAAGATTTAATTAGTGAATAACGTCTCAGAGTTCAGTTGGAGACATTAGAAGTATAGTGTGCGGAAGTAGACTTTAGAAGGAACCGGAAACCAAATCCTAAACAGATTGACAGTCTTAATACTTTTATTATTATTATTTCTTTATGTTATGTTTACTGCTTTTTATCCTGTAGAGCCGGGTCCTATAGGATAATTATCTTTTAATGGATAGCACTTTTCTTAGTATATAGGATGTTTCTAGTATGTTTCGGTTTTCTTCTGTGTGTCATTGTAATTCATTCTTTGGTAAATTATCTTCATCTTCGATAGAACAAGATCTAGTCCTCTGGTCTCGATTGGGCCACCCGTTATGCTATGTTAATATTAAAATTAATATCATGTTAATATTATGACAATTTATTATTGTTATTATATATAATTATAATAATTATTAAATTATTATTATAACAATTTATTATGGTTATTGTTGTTTGTTCTTTCTTTCAGAATCTTAAGGTGAATCGTACTGATTTTAAATTTGCTGAACTTGTCCCTAAGTCTGGCAACACAAGATGGAGTTATGGCGTAGCTGCTGACTGTCTTTTTGAAAAGGGGAGCATTTGTAAAAGCCAAGGTGAAATGAGAATCGATCTCACCGGTACGGGACTTGCAGTCGACAGAAGAGTAAGATTTGTGTAGTTTTTTTTCTAAAGTATGATATATGTTATTCTGCTTTCACAACTGAATACATGGTAGATGATACCTAGCTTTTGTGCATATACCTGTTTGTGTGGACGTAATTACGGTGATATGTGTGTTTTATGCTGTAGCTTTGTTGACGTTATATTTTGGAATACAGCTTGATTTCTTTAATAAATTGTAGGATATCATATGGATTAATGTCATGAAATAATTCTTTCATTGTGATTGTTTAGTTGGTTGATTTTGTTTGGCGGCATATAAATTCTATGGGTTATTTAATACCGAAATATAAATATTTTGTAAGTAATTTTATGCTTTCAACTACATATATTTTGTACATAATTTTATACTTTCAAAGTGAAGGTATGTTTTTAAATATATATTTTGTAGATGATAAAATGCATTGTTTGTAATTTTTCCCATAAAAATGTATTTTTATATTTTTAGCGTTGCATTGCACGTTACATTTTATACCTATTTTTGTCATTTTTATATAAAAGTGTATTGTTGGTCATTTTATTATAAAAATGTACTTTTGTTTGGGGGTTCACTATTTGCCCATAGCTTGGACCTTAACAGATGCTACCACCCCGAGTCAGGATGCACCTAGGAAAAGCAGTAGTTAAGAGGCACTTACTTCAAAACATCCTATCTCCCGATCAGAGACCTTGCTGCCGGGTGTAGTTTATTGCTATCTCTTTGAACAATAGTCGCCAATGACAAGTATTTGAAAAAATATCTCTGATGAGAACATTAATGTAATTCTTTCTTACCGGAGACGTTTCATGTATTTGCCTCCGATTCGTTGTTCAAAGTTATGATTTCGGATGCAAGTTTTAAAATCATTCCTATCCCACTTCCCAGTACATGCCAATACAATCGTTTACTTATTCATTTTAAAATCTGCAAAGTCTATAAATACATATCATATAATTTACATAAACATCTTTATTTCAAGCCCTTTCCTTTGCTACAAGCTTGTTTCAACAAGTACTAGAGATGTGTAAAAGTTCCCAGCGTTTTTCCTTTTTAAACTAAGACTAAATACTCACTGGAAAAATGTTTTTTCGCTGGAAACGTTTGCATATGCCTGTTGTATTTTTAACAACATTTTCGGCTTACGGCCATATCACGCTGAAACACCGGTTATCGTACGATTACTGAAGTTAAGCAAAGTCGAGTTTGGTCAGTATCAAGATGGTTGACCGCTTGTGAATAGCAGGTGTAAGTTTGGATGTCCGGATGGTGTAATGGATAACGTCTCGGAATTGGAAATCGGAAAGCCGAGTTCCAATCTCAGTTGTGATTGTCATATTCGCTTACCTGCAAATATCCTTGGAGAAGGTATTAATCCACATCTTTCACTCCCCAGCTATAGATTAATTAGTAAGACATGTAACAGGAAATCTTTTTATCTACACAAACTTCTTAAGATCTAAAAATATTTTCTGGGTTTAAAATAACATGCACACGATTGATTAGCCGTAAAAAAAACAATCAATCACAGATTTAACAATATTTTCTGCTGACAGGTATCATGGACTAATTTTGGAACCAATTCTCGCATGGCTGAGTTCAAAAGATCAAAACATGGCCAAGTGGTTACTGCAAGATGTGGTGGCCATTGTGGGGGTTGTAAGCCACTTTGTATTACATTGGTCGCTGCTAAAACAGGTAGGTAAAAATTGCGTTCGTGTTAAAGTAATTCTGTTTTTCTCAAAATACTCGTAAACATAATTAACTAAAGCTGTCTTTCTGATAAGATAATTGGTGAAAGAACTGATGAAACTAATTTATAACGTATACAATGTAGCTTAGTCGCTGTTTCATTTATTTCTCAAGAGTTATCAAGGATGGCAAAAAAATTCCGAAATATATCTATTTTAACAATAAATTATCTATTGGAATTACAAGTTTTTGTTCGTTTAAATTCAACTTCACCAATGGAATCAAGCGGTTTTACAATTAAACTATTTTCTTTGTTGAGACGCACAAAGACATTAAAATGCTGTATTATGTTGTTATCATTCAAGATCATTAGAATGACTTCGATTTTTTCATGATACAAAGAGATACAGTTATCCAGAAATGAACAATTCATAAGTAAACAATTCATAACTGTTAATCAGCGGAAAATATTGCACAAACATGCATACGAAATTAGTAACAAAACGAGTAAATTCATTTTAAAGGGTGTTTTTTCTTTATGTTGTTTTAATAAAATGGCGAGAAATATATTTAATGGGTATTTTTATGCTAATTTTCCATATATACAAGAACCATGAAAATGTTATTTTAATAGAAAGACGTGAAAATACATTTTACTGGGTAGAGTTTATGCTTATTTTCATTTTGATTATATATAAAATCCATGAAATATTATTTTAATAAGACGAGAAAATACATTTTAAAGGCCACATTTTATCTGTATTTCCTCTTTGATTATACAGAAGAACCATAAAAAGTTAATTTAATAAGAAGACGAGGAAATACATTTTAAAGGCCACATTTTATCTGTATTTCCTCTTTGATTATACAGAAGAACCATAAAAAGTTAATTTAATAAGAAGACGAGGAAATATATTTTAAAGGCCACATTTTATCTGTATTTCCTCTTTGATTATACAGAAGAACCATAAAAAGTTAATTTAATAAGAAGACGCGAAAATACATTTTAAAGGCCACATTTTATCTGTATTTCCTCTTTGATTATACAGAAGAACCATAAAAAGTTAATTTAATAAGAAGACGAGGAAATACATTTTAAAGGCCACATTTTATCTGTATTTCCTCTTTGATTATACAGAAGAACCATAAAAAGTTAATTTAATAAGAAGACGAGGAAATACATTTTAAAGGCCACATTTTATCTGTATTTCCTCTTTGATTATACAGAAGAACCATAAAAAGTTAATTTAATAAGAAGACGAGGAAATACATTTTAAAGGCCACATTTTATCTGTATTTCCTCTTTGATTATACAGAAGAACCATAAAAAGTTAATTTAATAAGAAGACGAGGAAATACATTTTAAAGGCCACATTTTATCTGTATTTCCTCTTTGATTATACAGAAGAACCATAAAAAGTTAATTTAATAAGAAGACGAGGAAATACATTTTAAAGGCCACATTTTATCTGTATTTCCTCTTTGATTATACAGAAGAACCATAAAAAGTTAATTTAATAAGAAGACGAGGAAATACATTTTAAAGGCCACATTTTATCTGTATTTCCTCTTTGATTATACAGAAGAACCATAAAAAGTTAATTTAATAAGAAGACGAGGAAATACATTTTAAAGGCCACATTTTATCTGTATTTCCTCTTTGATTATACAGAAGAACCATAAAAAGTTAATTTAATAAGAAGACGAGGAAATACATTTTAAAGGCCACATTTTATCTGTATTTCCTCTTTGATTATACAGAAGAACCATAAAAAGTTAATTTAATAAGAAGACGAGGAAATACATTTTAAAGGCCACATTTTATCTGTATTTCCTCTTTGATTATACAGAAGAACCATAAAAAGTTAATTTAATAAGAAGACGAGGAAATACATTTTAAAGGCCACATTTTATCTGTATTTCCTCTTTGATTATACAGAAGAACCATAAAAAGTTAATTTAATAAGAAGACGAGGAAATACATTTTAAAGGCCACATTTTATCTGTATTTCCTCTTTGATTATACAGAAGAACCATAAAAAGTTAATTTAATAAGAAGACGCGAAAATACATTTTAAAGGCCACATTTTATCTGTATTTCCTCTTTGATTATACAGAAGAACCATAAAAAGTTAATTTAATAAGAAGACGAGGAAATACATTTTAAAGGCCACATTTTATCTGTATTTCCTCTTTGATTATACAGAAGAACCATAAAAAGTTAATTTAATAAGAAGACGAGGAAATACATTTTAAAGGCCACATTTTATCTGTATTTCCTCTTTGATTATACAGAAGAACCATAAAAAGTTAATTTAATAAGAAGACGAGGAAATACATTTTAAAGGCCACATTTTATCTGTATTTCCTCTTTGATTATACAGAAGAACCATAAAAAGTTAATTTAATAAGAAGACGCGAAAATACATTTTAAAGGCCACATTTTATCTGTATTTCCTCTTTGATTATACAGAAGAACCATAAAAAGTTAATTTAATAAGAAGACGAGGAAATACATTTTAAAGGCCACATTTTATCTGTATTTCCTCTTTGATTATACAGAAGAACCATAAAAAGTTAATTTAATAAGAAGACGAGGAAATACATTTTAAAGGCCACATTTTATCTGTATTTCCTCTTTGATTATACAGAAGAACCATAAAAAGTTAATTTAATAAGAAGACGAGGAAATACATTTTAAAGGCCACATTTTATCTGTATTTCCTCTTTGATTATACAGAAGAACCATAAAAAGTTAATTTAATAAGAAGACGAGGAAATACATTTTAAAGGCCACATTTTATCTGTATTTCCTCTTTGATTATACAGAAGAACCATAAAAAGTTAATTTAATAAGAAGACGCGAAAATACATTTTAAAGGCCACATTTTATCTGTATTTCCTCTTTGATTATACAGAAGAACCATAAAAAGTTAATTTAATAAGAAGACGAGGAAATACATTTTAAAGGCCACATTTTATCTGTATTCCCTCTTTGATTATACAGAAGAACCATAAAAAGTTAATTTAATAAGAAGACGAGGAAATACATTTTAAAGGCCACATTTTATCTGTATTTCCTCTTTGATTATACAGAAGAACCATAAAAAGTTAATTTAATAAGAAGACGAGGAAATACATTTTAAAGGCCACATTTTATCTGTATTTCCTCTTTGATTATACAGAAGAACCATAAAAAGTTAATTTAATAAGAAGACGAGGAAATACATTTTAAAGGCCACATTTTATCTGTATTTCCTCTTTGATTATACAGAAGAACCATAAAAAGTTAATTTAATAAGAAGACGAGGAAATACATTTTAAAGGCCACATTTTATCTGTATTTCCTCTTTGATTATACAGAAGAACCATAAAAAGTTAATTTAATAAGAAGACGAGGAAATACATTTTAAAGGCCACATTTTATCTGTATTTCCTCTTTGATTATACAGAAGAACCATAAAAAGTTAATTTAATAAGAAGACGAGGAAATACATTTTAAAGGCCACATTTTATCTGTATTTCCTCTTTGATTATACAGAAGAACCATAAAAAGTTAATTTAATAAGAAGACGAGGAAATACATTTTAAAGGCCACATTTTATCTGTATTTCCTCTTTGATTATACAGAAGAACCATAAAAAGTTAATTTAATAAGAAGACGAGGAAATACATTTTAAATGCCACATTTTATCTGTATTTCCTCTTTGATTATACAGAAGAACCATAAAAAGTTAATTTAATAAGAAGACGAGGAAATACATTTTAAAGGCCACATTTTATCTGTATTTCCTCTTTGATTATACAGAAGAACCATAAAAAGTTAATTTAATAAGAAGACGAGGAAATACATTTTAAAGGCCACATTTTATCTGTATTTCCTCTTTGATTATACAGAAGAACCATAAAAAGTTAATTTAATAAGAAGACGAGGAAATACATTTTAAAGGCCACATTTTATCTGTATTTCCTCTTTGATTATACAGAAGAACCATAAAAAGTTAATTTAATAAGAAGACGAGGAAATACATTTTAAAGGCCACATTTTATCTGTATTTCCTCTTTGATTATACAGAAGAACCATAAAAAGTTAATTTAATAAGAAGACGAGGAAATACATTTTAAAGGCCACATTTTATCTGTATTTCCTCTTTGATTATACAGAAGAACCATAAAAAGTTAATTTAATAAGAAGACGCGAAAATACATTTTAAAGGCCACATTTTATCTGTATTTCCTCTTTGATTATACAGAAGAACCATAAAAAGTTAATTTAATAAGAAGACGAGGAAATACATTTTAAAGGCCACATTTTATCTGTATTTCCTCTTTGATTATACAGAAGAACCATAAAAAGTTAATTTAATAAGAAGACGAGGAAATACATTTTAAAGGCCACATTTTATCTGTATTTCCTCTTTGATTATACAGAAGAACCATAAAAAGTTAATTTAATAAGAAGACGAGGAAATACATTTTAAAGGCCACATTTTATCTGTATTTCCTCTTTGATTATACAGAAGAACCATAAAAAGTTAATTTAATAAGAAGACGAGGAAATACATTTTAAAGGCCACATTTTATCTGTATTTCCTCTTTGATTATACAGAAGAACCATAAAAAGTTAATTTAATAAGAAGACGAGGAAATACATTTTAAAGGCCACATTTTATCTGTATTTCCTCTTTGATTATACAGAAGAACCATAAAAAGTTAATTTAATAAGAAGACGAGGAAATACATTTTAAAGGCCACATTTTATCTGTATTTCCTCTTTGATTATACAGAAGAACCATAAAAAGTTAATTTAATAAGAAGACGAGGAAATACATTTTAAAGGCCACATTTTATCTGTATTTCCTCTTTGATTATACAGAAGAACCATAAAAAGTTAATTTAATAAGAAGACGAGGAAATACATTTTAAAGGCCACATTTTATCTGTATTTCCTCTTTGATTATACAGAAGAACCATAAAAAGTTAATTTAATAAGAAGACGAGGAAATACATTTTAAAGGCCACATTTTATCTGTATTTCCTCTTTGATTATACAGAAGAACCATAAAAAGTTAATTTAATAAGAAGACGAGGAAATACATTTTAAAGGCCACATTTTATCTGTATTTCCTCTTTGATTATACAGAAGAACCATAAAAAGTTAATTTAATAAGAAGACGAGGAAATACATTTTAAAGGCCACATTTTATCTGTATTTCCTCTTTGATTATACAGAAGAACCATAAAAAGTTAATTTAATAAGAAGACGAGGAAATACATTTTAAAGGCCACATTTTATCTGTATTTCCTCTTTGATTATACAGAAGAACCATAAAAAGTTAATTTAATAAGAAGACGAGGAAATACATTTTAAAGGCCACATTTTATCTGTATTTCCTCTTTGATTATACAGAAGAACCATAAAAAGTTAATTTAATAAGAAGACGAGGAAATACATTTTAAAGGCCACATTTTATCTGTATTTCCTCTTTGATTATACAGAAGAACCATAAAAAGTTAATTTAATAAGAAGACGAGGAAATACATTTTAAAGGCCACATTTTATCTGTATTTCCTCTTTGATTATACAGAAGAACCATAAAAAGTTAATTTAATAAGAAGACGAGGAAATACATTTTAAAGGCCACATTTTATCTGTATTTCCTCTTTGATTATACAGAAGAACCATAAAAAGTTAATTTAATAAGAAGACGAGGAAATACATTTTAAAGGCCACATTTTATCTGTATTTCCTCTTTGATTATACAGAAGAACCATAAAAAGTTAATTTAATAAGAAGACGAGGAAATACATTTTAAAGGCCACATTTTATCTGTATTTCCTCTTTGATTATACAGAAGAACCATAAAAAGTTAATTTAATAAGAAGACGAGGAAATACATTTTAAAGGCCACATTTTATCTGTATTTCCTCTTTGATTATACAGAAGAACCATAAAAAGTTAATTTAATAAGAAGACGAGGAAATACATTTTAAAGGCCACATTTTATCTGTATTTCCTCTTTGATTATACAGAAGAACCATAAAAAGTTAATTTAATAAGAAGACGAGGAAATACATTTTAAAGGCCACATTTTATCTGTATTTCCTCTTTGATTATACAGAAGAACCATAAAAAGTTAATTTAATAAGAAGACGAGGAAATACATTTTAAAGGCCACATTTTATCTGTATTTCCTCTTTGATTATACAGAAGAACCATAAAAAGTTAATTTAATAAGAAGACGAGGAAATACATTTTAAAGGCCACATTTTATCTGTATTTCCTCTTTGATTATACAGAAGAACCATAAAAAGTTAATTTAATAAGAAGACGAGGAAATACATTTTAAAGGCCACATTTTATCTGTATTTCCTCTTTGATTATACAGAAGAACCATAAAAAGTTAATTTAATAAGAAGACGAGGAAATACATTTTAAAGGCCACATTTTATCTGTATTTCCTCTTTGATTATACAGAAGAACCATAAAAAGTTAATTTAATAAGAAGACGAGGAAATACATTTTAAAGGCCACATTTTATCTGTATTTCCTCTTTGATTATACAGAAGAACCATAAAAAGTTAATTTAATAAGAAGACGAGGAAATACATTTTAAAGGCCACATTTTATCTGTATTTCCTCTTTGATTATACAGAAGAACCATAAAAAGTTAATTTAATAAGAAGACGAGGAAATACATTTTAAAGGCCACATTTTATCTGTATTTCCTCTTTGATTATACAGAAGAACCATAAAAAGTTAATTTAATAAGAAGACGAGGAAATACATTTTAAAGGCGACAATTATGCTTCTTTGCTCTTTGATTATATATGAAAACCATAAGAATGTTATTTTGATAAAACGAGAAAATACATTTTAATGTTATTTCTTATCCTTATTTTTTCTTTTGTTATGTACAAGAAACATAAAAATGTAATTTTAATAAGAAGACGGCAAAATACATATTAATTACTAATTTTTACAATTATTTTTACTTTGATTATATATAAGAACCATACAAATATTACCATGTTATTTTAATAAAAAGACGAGGAAATGCATTTTAATGGGTAGTTTCTACCTTTATTTTACCTTTGATTATATACAAGAACCATGAAAGAGTAGATTGTTTTGATGATACGCACATGCTCATTTCTTATATATAGCTGCATATTTATCCATTCAGGATAGTAAGAACATATTTTTTGGTTTTAGAATTTTGTGTCGCCTTTGTACTGCATGAAACAATAAAATCCTTGTTTGGAAGCATTAATGATTGTTTTATTTCATTTTTAAGCTTTGATTTACTTTTGATAACACGGCAACATATATGTGAAATGAGCTGTCAAGACTATGTTTACATAGAATGTTTTAGTTATTTTTGTCATCCGGGATGTTCTGTGACCCAGAAGTGACCTGGTCCCAAAGATGCCGGATTATAGAGGTAGGACTGTAGCATAAATGATGACACATGCTTAAGAGATAAATAAATTATTTTTCCATTGAAGTCAATTTAATTACCTGAGTTTCTTAGGAATCTCGTCTCCAGTTCATCTTTTAAGTCAATTTAATAACCAGAGTTTTCAGGAACTCTGTCTCCAGCCCGTCTTTGAATTGGCAAACATAAAATTTTGCTAGTGATTTTAAATAATCATAAAAGTAGAGTCCTTTGAAAAACTGACCATCCAAAAGCTGAATGAATGTTCTTTTCGGGAACACAAGTGTACGGCTAGGGACCGTGGGACCCAGCCGCTGTCCATATAATAACCCAGTCAGTCAGGCGCAGTCAGTGGGGAATGGACTGCGAATAGTGAGGAGTGAGCAGTCGCCGAGACGGTCAATGAATATAAGGGTCCTCTTTCCGTGGCCGGAAGATAGCAGTTCATCTTCTTAAAGCCGAAGGAATACATTGCTGATTTAGTGAGAAACCGTATTGTTTGCTATTTCCCACTGTCTTGAAACGCATTTGTCGTTATTTTTTTGTTGAATTTGATCACGGTCAATAAGCCAAACCTGTGAACATAGCTAGTCGGGTGTATACGCATACACAGCCGACCTTGGATGTCATCACAACGTGTGGAAGGAATCGTCACAATACTAACTTTAAAATACCAAAACTTTTTTTATGTATGTCTCGACACCTCAGTCTAGGACAACAGTATTTGTGCACTCTAAAATCAGATTGTAGTAACCCTGCGACAGGACCTCTTTAATTGTCTAAAGTGGGAGTAGTGATGGAGACGAACACCAGCGTGACAGTAGTCACAAGAACTAGACAATAAATCTTCGTCCTTGGGTCATATATACGCGTATGAGAACCTCACATTAAAAACGTCCTAGTGTCACATTCTAACCTCGAGTTCGGTCCGTAAATACAATTCTGTCACGCCTTTGTTCGACATTCGGACTGGGACTAAAATGCATCATCATTGTTTTTGAAGGAAGAATGATCCTGGGGATTTTAACCCCCCAGTAGCACCTCCCTCTTTGCACTAAAAAGGGAGGGTTGATAGAAAACCAATGTCAGCGTGACAGTGGTTACGGGGACTGGACAATCAATGTTTATCCTTGGCTGATATGTACGCTTATGTCATTAAAACAACAAACATTTCGTGTCGATTAATTTTACTGATCTGCTTTTTCAAATTACGAATAATCCTTCTCAGACAAGGAGGAAACTCGGATAGAAATTGTCCGAAGTTCATTTCGGAAGAAAACTACAAGAAATATGGTCTAAGCTTTTGACTTTCTTAAGTCATCACCAGTGTAGGAAGAGACAATTGTGAATTTCGTAGAGATTAGTGAGTGCTGTGACGTATGCAAAAAGTGTTGTGTTATAAGCGAAGTTTGACTTTTTCTATGCAGGATCTCCCTATTTTATGCAGTGATTTTCCAAGCGCAGCTTAGATATGACACAAGGCCGGAAGCATGGGACACCTAGTGAGGATCGAACTCACTTTTCAGTAGTAAGCTTGCTTACCATTACACTACGCCGAGGTGCCCGACTCCCTATTTTATGTATGATGGACTCTCTTGTCTAGCTATAATTTTTATAAGACGAGTCCATCATACATAAAATCGGGAGTTACTTTCCAATCACCCTGTATATATTTCAGTATGCGGGCTATTAAGTTATATTTTTATTTATGTGGCTTGTTTCGTGGATTTTTTTAAATCTCAAAGGAGTTTGTAACTTATAATATTTTAATTAAAAATGTTTAAAATTAAATGAATACGGATTATAAAAAAAGATTCTTGTTTTTTTATAGGCTCTGTTGAAACCCCGGCCAGAAAGTGTGAAGAATTATAAAATCGTTGGAACAATGCCAAATCAACGTGTAACATCAATGGGTCGATAAAAACAAAAAGAAACATTAAATTTTTCAAATACCTTCGATGAAGCATTGTAGTTTTTATTCAATTTTGACCAATTTTATTTCATCTTATTTTTCTTATCAAATTAAACCAATTAGTAGTTGACCACATTTTTTAGATGATACATTGCGATTATATTTTTTATACTAAGTTTTTATTAGTTTTTGTGTCATCATATTTTTAGTGTTTGTTTACACCTAGCAGTCGTAATAAACCTAATAATTTTAAGTTGTCTGGATTTTTTTTAGAAGAAGCCTTGTTGTTATTGTTCCTTTTCATTAGATTTCCTTTCAACTTATTTTCTTGTTTATTTATCGAAACGCTCAGGACATTTTAAAATTCTGCATTCACTGGCAGCATTGATAGGAAATAAGGAAATATCCTTTGAGGAATTTGGACAAGCATTCTGTATTGTAGCAGACGAATGTTGCAACTTGTTGTGATCGAGATTGCCGTCTTTCAGAAGAAATGAATTTCAACAGGTAAAAGATATTTTATACATATTTATATAAAGAAAAACATTGCTCACAAAAGCGAAAGAGACAATTATATCTACATGTGTACAGATAGCCGAAAAGGGAAAAACCATGTATAGTGCGTCTATATGTCTGTAATGCACTACGTGGCTAGTTTGAAATTAAGTAGTCCGTTTACCTTTCAACTAAGTCTCTCCACTGAGAAGGATCGAAAACGTTTGGTACCTAGCGCATCTAGGAGCAAAAGGAGAAAGATAGAGTGATTCATTTGCTTTTATTCCGCTGATTGCCACACCGTCTAGTAGGCTAAGTTATTATGCTCCTTTAGCAAGTCATCAGAGTACATTAAATTTCCGTAATGCATCTAAACCCCTCCGTATCCAGTTTACTGTGGATAAGGAGTATAAATTTATCGCCGAGCAGTTTTTGTGACCCAGCTTTTCTCAAGAGGTTCTTTAGTCCTCCCAAACGAGCGAGCTTAGGCCTGATGTGTTCAACTCAAGAAGTTCTGCTGCTTCGAATCCTCAGTAACAACTTAATTTCGTAACTTTCATGTGTTTGCGTTACTTTTGCCGAGTATTTTCGACCGTATCGGTCATTATCAAGAACTAAATGACGGTATGGGAAACACAAGTTTTAAAGTGTGACATTTCTTGGAATATTGCATTTCAAATCTAAATAGACATGTATCATATAAGTGATGTCGCCTATAAACATTTTTTTCTTGAAAACAAACGCAATTTCTCGAACATAAACAGGAAAAAAAATTAATTTAGTTATATTACTTCCAACGTTATTATAGTGGATGCTAGAATAAACACCCCGGTTTTATTTTAAACGGCCTGCACATTCGAGAAATCATAATAAAGAAAATCTATTCTCTGGTAGGGATCGAACTCGCGTACCCCTTTGATACAGAGAGTGTACAGTTCAACGTGGTTCAATTTTCCCTTTTAAGGAAAGCATACTGCCTCATTAAGATATTTTTTCTTAAAAGCGCATATCTGCTGAGTTTCATATCAGGTACGTAAATAAAACATTTTTAAAGAATTAATGGAATTACGTTTAATTTGACATTTTTATTACTTCAAACGTTATTTTAGCGATATTGGTCTTGGTATTTGAGAAATCTTCATTAAAAGAGAAAATAAAGTCTATAGCTGAGCGTTAAGATACTTTTTTTTATTTTTCTGGTGTGGTTTCAGTTGCACGTTCGATTTTGTTTAGTTACGAGAGTCCGTCATGTAGTATTGTGTAGATATATTAGTAAGGTGTCATTCTATATAGTGAAAGTATTTAGCATTTTGAGGTAAGATATGAAATGGGTCGCATTCTAAAAATATAACGCTAAACACCGGTATAGGATAACCCATAGGCAGGCAGAAATTTTGTTTCGACAAAATTATTTATGGTGAAAAATAATGTATTGCCTTTTTACAAAGTCAACAGATTTTTATGACTTTTGTTGATTAGAAGAGAGAGCTTTAGTGACGTAATTGTTCAGAAAATTTAAGCATATCATAAACAAATCGAAAAACCTAAATAAGAAAAATAAAGTGATGGCTCTACGAACATACCAGTTGACAAATGGTTAAATGATTCTAAAACTGGTCGATGTTTACCTACAGAAGCAATTACAAAACCTGTCAATGTTCACCGACAGAATCAAGTGTAAACCTTGCTAATGTTTATCTAAATAGTCAAATATGAAAACGGCCAACGTTTACCTAAGACATAAATATAATAAAAGACAAATATATTTTGACATTAAATAACTCAACGTCAGTTGATATATCGTCAAAGCCATCAACCCAACTGTTATTTCTTTCCGTTTGCTCTAAGCATATTTACTAATGTATTTATTCTGTAGCGGCACAAATCTTCACTTTCCAGCCTTGGCAGAGTTCAAAAGCGTTTACGCAGCATTGTGAGTGATGAATTATTTCTCATCCAATAAGCCCTTTCACATAGAGAAAACGTTACTAGCTTATAGCTACTCTGTCGCTATTTCCATGGCAAATATTAAAATGAGCTTCATTCCTCATTTCCACCAGTTCAGACATTTATAGCTAAGACCCGCCGAGCCACATAAACAGGGTCAAGTCATCCCCAATCCCTTTCTATTCACTTAGCAAAAAGGAAGTTCCACTCAGTCATCTTTTTTCGCACGAACCGCTAGTTTGTGGAACAGACTCCCGAGAGGATGCTTTTCTGATCCTGACAATTTTAACCCCTTTAAGTCAACCGTTATTTATTTTATATATCCTCATCATTTTCACTTAAGTCTCTACAACAACCTCATTAAGTAACCCTCTGTCTTGAGTGCCTCTCGAGCTTTGTACTGGATAAACAATAATGTAAAAATGCACACACTTGACTTTGCGTTCAATGTATGTTATTCTTTAAAAATCTAGATTTATGTGTTTATCGTAGTGCAGTGGTTAGCATTCTCATATCGCGCACCAATTCTTTAGTGGATTGAGTGCAATATTCATTGGGTGCCCCATTGCTGCAGTCCCGTACCTTTAGGGATTTCTCATATACAATAAATAAATAAATAAATAAAAAACACATAAAATAAAACCTTTACCTCCTGAGGTTCACAATAAATAGGACTCTGACTCAGTTTGAAATTGAAACAGAAAGAATTTGAAAAGTGAACACTTGAGGCAACAGTGAAGTGTAAATACTTGAGGCAACATAGATGAGATTCTGCAGACGGATGCTGAGAATACCATGGACGTAGCATGCGAGCAACGGGAAAGATATTAAGGAAAATGAAATAAAAAATAATAATTACTCATAGAATCAGTTAAAATTTCTTGGGCGCATAATGAGAAAAGAAAACCTGGAAAATTTGACACTCTTCAGACGTACTTAAGGAAAGAGGGAGAGAGGAAATCATTGAGTATACTACCTAACGATATTGTGTAAATGCATGGTAGAACAGGGGAAATAATAGGGATCGCCCACGTCACGAAAGGACACGCCACGTATGAAAAGAATAAATTTAAGATAGGTAGAGAAAATGCTTATGAGAAAGAGAAGACTTACATTAGTTACTAATGGAAGTTTACATTTTATATACATTTCATTAACCTATGATTTGAGAGATTTCTTAGAATAATCCTCTATCTAGACATGACTGGATATTTTAAGGCATAGTACACCAAAAGAAATAATTAATTTTATGTTGATCTTAATTCGGTACTTCAAAATCATGCGCACTTTTGACACTTGTAGGGAAAATGGTCTTTCCTATCGCACCTACAACCTCGGAGTTTTGATGTCAGCCATAGAAAATGAATTTATAAAAACATTTCAAACCAAAAGTCTACACGCGCGATGTTCATAACATGTAATCACTGCCAAGAGCACTCTTATCACTCTAACCAGGTCTTAGAATACGATGTATATATTTTTAATCGTTTCACTCCAAGGGGGTGGTTACAGGGAGTGAAAATGAAAGAGGATGAAGAGACTGTGAATGGGATGTACCGAGGAAAGGACAAAAAAGGAACGGGGTTCGTGATGCCAAAAGATGGCGATTGACGTTGCATTTAAATTTTTTGAAGATTGTAATTATCAGGGAAGGAAGAAATCAGAAGGGACTTCTACAGGTAGAGAGTGCGAGAAAAGAAACTGTTAGAGTAGAAATGGTTGTTGTATCTAGCTAGTTCCCCATCAAAACGACAAGACATAGTCACCAAGCTAGTAGCACGCTTAAATTCGGAGAAGTAGAGAAAAAGCTGGTTAGAGCAGTTAACAGGAAATTATTTGGAGAAAAGACAGAGTGAAGACATATCACGTCGGTGAAAACGTGGCTGAAGTCAAGATGCCAGGTCAGACACTTATTTAGATTTCGTCAAGAAAACGGCAGGAGCACCAGACCAGATATGGCAACAGTATTCAACACAAAAACGATATATATATATATATATATATATATATATATATATATATATATATATATATATATATGCGGCGCAGTTCAAGAAATCTTGGAGCGTGCAGTCGCAACGCCAAGGTTGAATTTTTTGAAAATTTAAGAGAGTGCGTTTTTGTACTAATATGGTAATTGGAGAATTCTTTTGTTGCAGTAGTTTTTTTCAGTCGATGTGGCATGAACTAAATTGTTCAATAAATAGATAAATTGTTCAATAAATAGATAAATCAGCACTCAGAGGCGACAGGCTGTTTCATGCTGGACGCAATGATTGCGTACAGCATGAAACAGCCTGTCGCCTCTGAGTGTTGACTTCACTGTTCACTTTTATATTTATATTTACATACGCTCTATCTCTGATATTGAGCACTTTATCCCACAAATACCTTAAAACTATGTTTCTTCATATATAAGTGTGGGTTTGTAAACAGTGACTATTACGGCTAATCATGCAAAACTCCTCGGTAAATCGAATCGACTTCTCTCAGTCACTGTGTGTTTATCTAGAATTAAATACGCTTTAATTCACCTTCATCCCTGCCCTGCGCCAACGGCTTAGTGGCAGAATCCCCCGACTGACGCCACTTCAGTCGTGTTTCGATCCTAACTCGAAGCAACTGGACGTCTAGCCACACAGATAAGCTGTGAAAAAGTCTGTCTCTGGATGACAATATTTATATATATATATATATATATGTGTGTGTGTTTGTGTATGTAGACAAATGTAAAAATCAGCTAACGCGTTTCGTCTTCTTAAAGCAAATTCCATCATAAAACAAAACGCGCAGGCTAAGAGAAGGATTTCATTATTCATATACATTTTAGTCATATCTGAAATTTTACACACTCGCGCACAAACACACACACACACACACACACACACACACACACACATATATATATATATATATATATATATATATATATATATATATATATATATATATAAGTGAACATTGAAGTCAACACTTAGAGGCGACAGGCTGTTACGTGCTAGACGCAATCGTCCTCTCTACTGTTCCCTCTTTTTTAAACTTATACTTACCGTTCTCTTGATCGTTCTTGAATAGACATTGAAGATGGAAGTCAGGGTATGAATGTTGATACCATTACTGAAGACCTGAATGATCTTTTTCCTCTCACCATTACTCAGTTGAGGAGACATAGTGGGGCTGACACAAATGGATTTTGACGTGTTCTCTTTCCAGCCACTCACACACAAGGGGTTTTTCTGTGATTCTTACGACAAATGGTGTCAAGATAAACGTCTTATCTGAAAAAAGAAACTCAATTAGTTTAGTGTTTTGTTTTTTTTTAGATATTAAACATTTTGTGGGAAGGACTATTATCCCATACTGTTACACGATTTGGACAATTTTGGTGTTACACCCGACACACACACACACACACACACACACACACACACACACACACATATATATATATATATATATATATATATATATAGAACGTTCGCTTTCTGACCATGAGACCTGGGTTCGAATCTCACCACGGTTGATTTGTCAGGAAAGAGACTTCCTGATGTTATCGGTTCTGAGGGGGGCTATCCCAGCGTGCGGCACCCTTGGAAAGTGCCTGAAAACCATACCACCGTTGACCCAAAGCCTTGTGAGTGAAATTGGTTAGACGGACCACTTGGTGAACCGTCGAAAGCTGTGCTAGGACGAAGTCACAAGTCAGCGTGAACGAGGGTTTGAGTGCGCTGGCCTTGTTGCAGTTGTTGATCACGTTAGCTAACACACTCTCTCCGAGAAACTGCAACTAAGGTCTGCTCAGCATAGTTGCAGTCTAAACCACAGGTGAGCTCTGTGGGTGTTGAACAAACACAAATGTGTCTGAATGAGCGTCTGCATTAGGGATTTGCTAGTCGCCCTAGTAGACGGGTATCCTCGAATACTAGTGACCAGCTATATATATATATATATATATATATATATATATATATATATATATATATATATATATATATATATATATGTATATATATATATATGTACCAGCTTTAGATTTATTGTTTTTTATGGCATTAATCTAATTAGTTCCCGTCCTTTCATAAATCTAACAAATCTTAAATTACTTATGAGTCATTCATATTTTATGGCTTTCCGTTTACAATCAATAAGTTTATCAATTTTTGTTTTTCTGACACTCTGAACATGTGTCCGATATAAAAGACTGAGTTTTGGTGTGGCGTAAGCTTTACGTCTACCAATCACCGCTTTGTCCCGCGTCAAAATGAAATGCTTAGAATTGTCGTTTCTAATACTCTTGGTTTGTATTCACAATGTCAAGTCGATGTGTAAGTATAGAAATGTTATCTATATATTAATTTATCATATTTCTTTCGGCGTATGTTGTCTTTACGATTTTTTAAAATTTACCAAAAATCAGGAAATTTCTGGATTTAATTGAAATGTTCAGCCCTTATTCCTTAATGAAAGAACTTTATATTGAATTTTTTTTTATTCAGGTTTTTAGAAGTATTTTTACTCTCATTTATTTAACTTGTATTTAAGTTGTGGCTACACCTTACTAGTGAATTTTGGATGTCCTTAATTTTTACATTTTTATAAGGCTAAATCCTTGATGGTGTTATATCATAAAATGTATTTAATATCGGCCGCGAACAAATCGAAAATATGGTCTGAAATTTTAATAAAAAATTCAAGAAAACTCAAAAATTATTTTCTGTCGCGAGTTACTGATACCCAATTTTAATAAAATACACTGTATATTTTTTTACTTACAGGTTGAAAAAAATCTTTGGAAAAAAAACTTTGTGAAAAATTGATGTGTAATTTTTTAGTAAGATTTTAACATTCTTTCATATCTTAGTCGTTGCTGATAAGCTTGATATAACATGTCTTAGAAAAATCGAAAAATGTAAAATTTAATGCCATTTCTGAGTATTTCAATTTTTTTTTCCTTTTAGGACTATATGATTTTTTATAATTCTACGGAAGATCAAAAATCAAAATCAAAACTAAAATTCTGAATTATCTCCTATTCATAATGACTACTATTTCATCTAAAATTGTTGAAAATGTTGGCTAATCTGCTCATGATTATTGTGTGTATTTTATGTTTGATAACGATTTTGTTGTCATTATAATAAAGTTGGAAATACAGTAATGATAAATAAATCATTTGGATACCATGGAATAAGTTAAGGGTTTGTAACTGACCTGAAAAATATTTCCCTAAAGTTTTCTAATGGAATAACGAGTCCAATAAAAAGAAAATGCTTTCATTATAATAAAGAAGTCATAAGTTATCGTGACCGAGGTTTTGGGCGTAATGGTCTTGTTTAAAGTGTTGATGACGCCAGATTATGTACTTTTTCTCAGAAACTGTACCTAAGGAATTCTCTGCATAGTTGCGGTATAAACAAAAAAAAAGTGGGTTCTGTGGATGTCGAACAAACACTAATGTGTCTGTTTAGGTGCCCTCATCAAGCATTGACTCGTCACCCTAGCAGTCGGATGTACTCGAAAAAATAAGTAACCGGCCATTATCATTATTATAAAGAAAGAGAAATCACTTGAATATCCTTATCACCTCAGACAAGTCAGTAAAGCCACTAACACACAAGGGGTTATAGGGTGTGGGAGAAGTAGGAACAGAAATGTTACTAATGAGAGAGACGACAAAAGAGTAATCGGGAGGATAGTAGATAGAGATTGAAATTGCATTTAAATTTTTGCAGATTAAAATTGGCTGGAAATCATGTAGCCGGACAGGAGTTCCACAAGCGAGAAGTTCGAGAAAAGAAATTGTTAGCATAGAACATATGGCTACATTAGCCAGTTCAACTGTAAATTGATGAGATCTTGACGCCAGTCTAGTACTGCGCTTAAATTAAAAGAGTCTATGTATTATAGCGAAGAGCTCATCCTTACAAATACAATAAAGGAATGAAAAGAACGAAAAGGCAATCTTGCGACGGTGGGAAAGTGACTGAAGCCGAGCCTCCAGATCAGGACCGATAATATTGCTTATTATTTGGAGTTTATCAAGGAGCTGTAAGCAAGTAGCAAGGGCACCGGGCCATATGTGACGGCAATATTCTAAGCATGGGTGAATGGTAGACTTATCTATGGTTAGATAGATTCTGGAGAGAAAAATTGTCTAGGACGACACAGAGAGCACAACTTTCTTAGCAGCTAACCGAGCAATGGATTCAATATAGTATTTCCACTTCATATCAGCTGAGAACGTTAACCCGAGAAGGCGCAACGAGTACATTCCTGGAGGTTATAAACTAAGGGGTCGTAAGTGACCTGAAAAATATTTCTAATAAAATGAACTTTTCAATAATAAAAATAAAGGGGTCAATTTGTAAGATTACAATTGTTTCATCTTTGAATTTGCTGACAAGGGAGAATATTACCTGTTAGGGAAAATATATTTTTCGCTATATTTTAAGCAAAGTAAGTGAGTAATATTTTTAAAAGAACTAATTAATCTATCCTTAAGTATACTATTTTTTTATTTAACTGTTTAATATTCTTTCGTATTCGAAATCTAATACTTTTTAGTATTAAGTATCTTAATTATACTCTTAAGTATTAAGTATTTTTAGTATTAATCTAATACAGTGTAACCCGGATATAAGAGACCCGGATATAAGAGAAACTCGGATATAAGAGAGATTTTCTCTGGTCCCAAATTAGAGCCATACTTACCTAAACAAAATAGACCAAACCCGGATATAAGAGACTTCTTCTCCGGTCCAGACAACTCTCTTATATCCGGGTTACACTGTACTCGATAATATTAAATATAGTAGCCTAAACATATATTTTATAATTCTTTTCAATAAAAAAGGAATTCTTAAAGTATTATTTCACCTTTAAATCCGCTGACAAGTGAGAACAAGTAATATTTCTAAAAGATATAATTAATCAATCCTTTACTATTTTTCTTCGAGACAAATGTTTGGGACCCATATTGGATTTTTAAGAGTTTTTCTTTTTTGTTTGTTTTTACTTTGTTAATTTCTTTTTTGACATCTATTAAATTCGTTAATCAATCTGGACGGAAAAGACTTTGTTTTAGTTTTAAAATGTCTAAAATCTTTATTTAAAGAGGCAAAATATTTTTGCTTTTTTTACGTATTAACTTTAAGCAATTATCTTTCAAATAAAACCAAAATTTAACTTAAAAAGAAGACATAAATTATTTAAAATGCGTTTTTTCAATGTTTTAAGAAAGTCTGGGGTAGCACCTAAGCTTCTTATTACCATAACTGTTCCAGAGATATCGTAAATATTTTTTACAGATAATTTTCTTAGGGGCACAAAACTTAAGTAAATCATGAAAAAGTGGACACATGTTAAAAATTACTATCGAAAAATGAAAAGGTAATGTTTTAGAATATTTTACTCTATTTTTATCGTTAATTCCAGTTTATTGTTTAATATTTTATATTTATCCTCTTTGATAAGGGCTGATCTAAAAGTTGGCCACTTAATAGAACTTACACAACTTTTTTATTTAATCGATAGTATTGACTTTATCGATCTCAAATGAAATGAGAGCTCGAACCTTGTTTGCAATTTACTGTATTTTACAGAAAAATAACTAAAATTCATCAAGGGTTTCGCTTGCTCGGTCTGGGTGGGTAGGTAGACGATACTTCTGATATGTCAGTCTAACAGCTGAGTTCTTCCCTCGTAACAACCCTCTGTCCATCTATACATCGCGACGTCTTTCGCCTGCCAAGGGCAGACCAGTGCTGATTTTCTCGATTCCAGCCGTGACTGTTAATATAGTCTAGCAATCAGAAACAATCAATGTTCGGTTAGTTGTCGCTTGACCTTAAATAATTTATTTTAGTTATTTGTTCTTTTCTTCTTTTTCGTTCAGGTGGATACCATTTCAAGGACTCGATCCGTCAACCATAAAACAGAAACACTTGTCTCTTCTATGTGGATGTCCCATACATAATGTTACAATTTTCCAAATATAAAACGGTGATATTTAAAACGTTTTACCCAGTTTATTGGTAATTGCGCTGTATTGTTAAATATTTTAAATTTATTAAAGATACTCTTTAATATGGGTAAATTGGAAAGCTGTTCGCTTAAACTATCTACACTAACCTTTGCGTATTTTAACATTAGTCTTCAACAAGTCTATACTTCTTCGTCAGACAGTTTTGTAGTTGCTTACCTAAACCTTTGAATTTCTTTTTCGTCACTATAAGTCGAACTATTTAAACTTTACGCACATGCTATAGTGGTGTCAGTTTCGTTTATTTACTGTTTTTTTTCGTGACGGAATGCTTTTTGTTTCAGCAAATTATTTGTCAGGAAAGCATCCTCTTGGGAATTGTTCCACAAAGCAACAGTTCTGAGGACAAAGGCTGGCTGAATGAAACTTACTCCTTGCAAAAGAATGCGCAAGGAATTGGAATGATTTTGTCAACCAACTGTCCAGACTAAGGAATGTAACTCATCTGAACATATGTCATGATAATAGAGATATAGTAGTGAGCGGCTAGCAACGTTTCATCTATGGAATAAGGGTTGCCGAGTGGGGAATAATTTATTGCCCACAAGGACGTGTAAGCGCTTTTGAACACTATCAAAATATGGTAGTGAGGATTGGGCAGCACCAGTTCAGGTGTGGCAGCAATATTCCATTCCTGCTCTTGTAAGTGTATGGACGCAGGAATTAAGAGTTTTCTGGAAGGATATAAGGAACCGACAATTCTTCCAGCATCTTTTGCGATAGCATAAATATACGATAAGCTGCCAGGCACTGGTCGTCAAAATACTTAGAGGTGCACAGACACACATATATTTACTAATATTAACTAAATATTCGTCGAAAAGAATCAAGGAAGAATGGAGATTTCAACATCAAAACATTATAACCAGTTATAATACTGAAGCCATGTCAAAGTACTCTAATGACCACGCACTAAGCAAAATATTATCACAATACTGTGTTGCGCAAAAGTAAGTGAACCCCTAAGATAATATTTTTAAAAATTGTCTCTTTTTTTCTAAATAATCAATAAATCTTAATTGAACTATCCATTAAGAAAAAAAAAACTTTATTAAAAGAATTACAACCATTTTCAAAAATGTTTATCAAGCTAGAATAAAAAATATTTAAAAATTAAGATGTGCGAAAGTAAGTGAACATTTACATTTTCACTTTGTATTTTTGTTTGCCAGTACAAACAATCTTTTGTCCACGTGTAAAAATCAATATGACACGTGTTCATTTTTTTATAAGATGTGTATACTACAGTCAACCAAAATAACTCATTGCGTATGCAAAAGGGTGCAGTTAAAGATTAACTTTAAAAAAATATGTCAAAATAAAAAAAAAAAGAAAATTGCATAAATTTGCATAGTTGAAGCCATAATGATGGAGAAAGCTACAAAAAGATATCAAGACGATTTGGAGTGCAAGCCTACACCGCGCGACATTTAATAAATGGAAGGCTTTTGGTATGACGGTATCGCAATTAAGAAGTGGCCATCCGCGACAAATAACTCCAAGAGCAAGTAGATATCTAATTCGGCAAGCCCAGGCGAATCCTGCTGTAACCTTTGCGTTTCGCCAAGGCACCCTGGCCAATGTCTGAATCAATTTGCATAAGTCTACAGTTCAACGAAATCTGAGCGATGTCGGTCTTTATGGCAGAATTTCTAGAAAAAAAGCCACTGCTTATGAAAACGCATGAACAACCCCGGCTCAACTATGGTAAAGCTCACATTAATAAGCTAGAAACGTCTGACAAAGGGTTTTATGGTCGGATGAAACAAAACTAGAGCTTTTTGAGAGGAACCATAGGAGGTATGTCTGGCAAGTTCTTAATACAGCTTTCGAAGAGAAGAATTTGATACCAACAGTTAAACGGGGTAGCGGCAGCATTATGAATTGGGGCTGCTTTGCTGCAGCTGGAACAGGCAACACAGTATGCATTTACAGCACAATAGCACGATGCAAGATACCAAGCAATTTTGAACGATAGTGTCATGCCCTAGGTTCGAAAGTTGAGTTTAAATCGGGGTTGGCTCTTCCAACAGGACAATGATCCGAAGCATCAAAGCAAATTCACAAAAGAATGGGTTCGAAAAAAAATTTCAAGTCTGGGAATTGCCTAGTCAAAGACTTAATCTAAGCCCAATTGAAAATTTGTGGTTCAAGTCAGTACATGCATGAAAACCAGGTAATATCAAGGAATTGTGGGAGTCTTGCCAAGAAGAATGGTCAAAACTTAACGCTCATTATCGCCAAAAGCTTCTTAAACTGATGGAAAAACAATGGCCGACGTCGTGACCTCAAACGAAGGAATCACCAAATATTAAATGTAAAGGTTCACTTACTTTTCACATCTTAATTTTTAATTAATATTTTTATTTCAAACCGATAAAAAAGTTTAAAGTTGTAATTCGTGTTTTTGAATGAATATATAGTTTAATTAAGATTTGTTGATTATCTGGAAGAAAGTTAATGTACTTTTGCGCGGCACTGTATATTGGGTGACTATTCCCAATTTCTTACGTCTTCAAACGGGGCAGGCAGATTTCACTTATCCCGAATTTTGAGAGTATCTGTCTCCACGCCCTGCCCTCCTAGTTGCGCTAAAAGCATTAGGGTCAGAGATACAGCCTGACACCTGCGTAAATTTTGATGGCAGTAGACAATTTTTGCATCTATCAACATAAGATTCTTTGTGTCGGTTCCAGTTTTTAAAAAAGTCGTTTCGCCATATTTCATTTTAATGGATAGTTGACGAATTCATTATTTTTTTTTGCTTCTTTCTTTTAGCTTTGAATAGTTTCGTTCGAATTTTAAATGTTGCTCTTGATGCACCAAAGGAAAAATGGGGTAACGGCGCAGGTTTATCTCGCTGTAGCGATGAATGCTACAGACGGAAGAACTGCCGTTCTTTCGAGGTGGATTATGGGACGTGTTATTTATCTGAATATGTCACATCGGATGACTTTGTACTCAAACCTAAGCATGGCAGGCATTTCTACCAGCGAATTGATCGTAAGTATTTTGTTGTATTTCTTCAATGCAAACTATTTGGGGAAAAACTGGGGGGAAAATCACACCTTTAGAAAATAAATGTACAGTCAAATTCCGCTTTCAAATCAAGTTACATTACGAGTCCCGTAACCCGTTAGGGTCGTAAGAACATCACATGTACAGCAGCCGAGACAGCAACGGCTTGTCTAGGGCAAGATAACCCGACGGAGTTCATTCCTTCCCAGTCTGGGTTTTTGTTCAGTTTTCCGTCTCCTAGGCTGGTTGCCACATCGGGGCAACCCTGTTATTTAATCCATAGTATTCGAGACGAAGTTTCTTTAAAACTGAAATAAAAGAAAAAGTAAGAAAAAAAGTGAAAATGCAGTCAAATGCTGCTCGCATATGTTTCATGTAAATAAAGAAACCGCTATAATAGCACTTGAATGGTTTCAAATTTTTAAAGTCGCTGAATATTTGCTTTTATTTAAATGTCCAAAGAGGATTGAAGTCTGCAAAGACTTGTAGAAATCAATAGCTAGCGATATAAAAATTTGTATGGTTAAATAAAAATCGAGATTTGGCAATCTACGTCGGATAAATATGTTTGATGATGTTGGGGAAACTAGAAAGCGATTGTCTCTCATCCTTTTTACATGGCGAATTTACTAATATTCTAAGGGGGCTTTGAGGGACACGTGACAGCTCGATGGTGAGAATATTTGAATATATATATATATATATATATATATATATATATATATATATATATATATATATGTGTGTGTGTGTGATAAAAATATAATTTTAAGGTGTAGCGGCGATATACTTTCGCCACTTTTCAATCAACCAGTGTGTTGTTGTTACTGAGATGCCGATGGAGATAGACATAATAGCCAGACGTGGTCTGGTGTACAAGCAAATGCACTGCAATTTAAATAAGAACACATATATAGATATCAGCAGGGCTACCCATGTCTTTCTTCGGAACATTGCAGGTAAGACCTTCTGTTTATTCGTTCCTTCAAATATTGCTCATGTTTCATGTTTTCATTTTCTCTGTGTGGAATGAATAGAGCCGAACATATATATATATATATATATATATATATATATATATATATATATATATAGATAGATAGATATAGATAGATAGATATAGATAGATATGTATACAGGGTGCGTAAGGTATCTGAAGACACCTTAAACACTTTTAGAAAAACAGAAAATGAAACTGTTAAATCGTTGAAATTTACAATTTCTTGTAACAAAACAAATAAATCTAATATTA
>OZ038483.1:53988435-54058435 GCA_964036315.1 Acanthosepion esculentum
TCATACGTCCAATGATATTTTCTCGGTTATATAGACGTGTTTCTGTATTAAAATAATACAAGAAACTATATAAACAAATGAACTGCGTTTGGGTGGAACATAACTTCAAATTTGTTGTTTTTTTCAATTAAATACAAATACAATATATATTTGTACATAGATTTATTCAACTACATATGCGGCGCTTTGTTCCTCAATTTTTCGCGATCTATGCGGTAACTTCATGATTCCATTCTCTCAGAACTTGACATCTTTCTTAAGGGTGAACTGCACTAAGTGTTTTTATCGGTTTACAGGGAAAATTGAAGTTCTTCCCGTTAAGGGAATTTGATTATTTTTAATCAGACTTGAAACAAGAAATGTAGTTCTATAAAAAGATGCTGAGAATACTATGGAGTGAAGATGTGAGTAATGAGAAAGTTTTAGGGGAAATGGAAACGAAAAGGACACTTCGAATCGGAAAGAGTTGAAATTTCTAGGACACATAACCAGGAAAGGGGTGCTTGAAGAATCTAACACTCACATGACATATTGAAGGCAAGACGGACAAAGGAAAGCAGTGAATAAGCTACCTGATAAACTTGTATAAATAAATGGCAGAACAGATATTCGGAGTGATAATGAAAAGACATTTTGCTCCACTATTTTTCACTATTTATGAAGCATCTTCATGATTCCATCCTCTTAGAACTTGGCATCAGTGATGAATGGATCTAAGTGTTTTTTTATGGGTTTACCGGGAAATTAAAGTTCTTCCCATTAAGAGAATTTTCTAAGGATCGAAATAAGGAATAATCCGAAAGTTTAAAATCAGATGAATAGGGCAAATGTAGTAGGACATCTCAGCGCGCCTGTACGAAATTATGCCGGGTTTGCAAAGAGACATGAGATTTATTGTCCAGATGGAAGACCACAGATTTTCGATTGACCAATTCCAAATGCTTTTTATCGATCTCTGCTTTTAATCGATCCAACTGGGAACAATACTTGTCTGAATTCAACATCTGATTTTTGCGGAAGGCATTTGTTATACACAATGCGCTTCGAATCCCACCAGATACATCTTATCACCTTCTTCGGTCTCAGACCGGCTTTTGGAGTGGCAAACAGTGGCTCATTTTGTTTCACTCGGGGACAGTGCTCTTTTCAATAATCATTCAGAGAATCGTCGATGAAAATGCGGTTCGTTATTTCTTTCCCGTTAATTCGTGAAGCACCCAACAATCGTAGAAATTCGCGTGTCCAATTGTACTCTAATCTATGGCACAATCTCCATAAACGACACATAACTATTTTACTGTTTTTACAGTGTTTTCTTTTTTCTTTCCCGAAGGAAAGGAGCATCAATTTAATTATTTTCATCATTTCATCCCAAGCAAAGACGATAACGCCACTAAGACGCTTGTCAGTACTGAGAGGGAAAGAGCATGAGAAAAGTTTAGAAAAAACCGGAAACCCAATCCTAAACAGAAAACAAGTGGGCAAACGTTTATTCCTGTTCAATAGACAAAGAATTGCTCTGAAATGGGTTAATGTTGGTCCCAGATCATCTTCTGTTGGAAATAAGCACCGTGAATTTGAAGAATGATGTTGTAGTGTTAACATCTTTGGTCTATTTTTGAAATCCTTCTGTTCTGCTCTATTTTTGATAAAAAAAAAGTTTCCCTTTTTACTGAAGTTAGAGGATTAAGTAGCCATTTTTTTTAAAAAAATTTTATGTTTACAGGTTTGTTATAATCCTTTTCGAAAGAAAATGATGAAAGAATCAATAAAAGTAAATTATTACGTTTTGATAATATATATTCAATGAAAATTTAATAATTAAGTGCGAGTGATAATTTGTTGATTTTACAAGTATCTAATGCATTTCTTCAAAATTACCTTTGGTTTAAAGACGAATAATTTGCAAAAATGTTCCCTGCAATAAAAACCTGAAACAAATGGATAGTACTTAAATAGACTGTCTCCCTTGTAAATAACGGAATATTTTTTGAAAATAATTTTTGTATATTAGCATTCTTTTGGTCTTCCTTAGAGCGCGACACTTTACAAAATCAAAAATATTAACTTTATATCCTTTTATAAGGTAGTTCTGTTCATAATATCAATATATTATGAAATCAATCCCTGCATTTAACAGAGATATTCAAATGTCAAGTTTGAAACCGTGGTTACATCATTGATATCTACATACTAATAGGTTTTAATTTTCTGAATTTTAAAAATTTGTAACTTTTTATTTTGATGGATTTACAAGTTTAATTAGAAATGAAGTTATTTTTTATATTTCTTCTTTATATTTAATTTTCAAATTCTTTCATTACATTTCTTTTTTACAATTCTTCTTTACATTTCTTCATATTGCGTTTTTACATTTCTTCTTTACATATCATTTACATTTCTTTTCTACATCTCTTTATATTTCTTCTTTACATTTCTTTTTACATTTCCTTACCTTTCTTTTTTACTGTCCTTTTAACATTTCTTTTTTAAAGTTCTCCTTTACATTTCTTCTTTGCTTTTCTTTTATTCATTTCCTCTTTACATTTCTTTTTACATTTCTTCTTTACATTTTTTTTAATTTCTTCTTCACAATTCTTATTTACCTTTTATTTTTACATGTTTTTACGTTCCTTCTTTGCAGTTCTTCATTACATTTTTTAATGAACTTCTTTGAATACGAATGATTTCAAAAATGTTCCCTGCAATAAAAAGTTAAAAATGAAAGTATCGATTTAATTTTTAATCGCTTCAAGTACAACTATTTTATCTAATACAATTAAAGTACCTAAATGAACTAAGTTAAATTCAATAAAGCGTCTTTATTTTCCCTTATTTTTCAGCAAGCACACCATTTATTGCCTTGAGGCATGCATCTATTCCTTATAATGACGATTTAGGCACGAAGACTAAGATGACTTTAGACGAGTGCCAAGAAAGTTGCCTCCTCAAACCACGTTGCCGTTCCGTTGAAAGCAGATTAATGTGCAAAGGATGTAATCGTTACCGGTGTGATTTCTCTACTGCAGACTTTCTTAACGCTATAGTTGATGCAAATTATGATGGATGGAGTATTTATATTTTGAATATATGTACGTAACGATAAGAATAAGTGTTTAATTTATACTTACTTTCATTTATTTATGGAGAGACAATGTTAATTATAACATGCGTTCTTAATAATAATAATAATAATAATAATAATAATAATGTCCAAATACAAGGACCTGGAAATCGAGATTAACAGGATGTGGGGAATGAACACTGAGACTGTACCAATAGTAATCGGAGCTCTGGACCTCGTGAGAAAAGGAATGGGCAATTTTACTAACAGTGTCCCAGGTAGCATCAACATACAAGATCGACCTACTAGGAACATCCCATATACTAAGAAAAATGCTATCAATTAAATGACAATTCTCCTATAGGGCCTAAGGACTATAGTTTGGACCCGGATCTACAGGATACAAAGCAGGAGACATAACATACATAAGTAATAATAATAATAGTAATAATAATCTAAATCTTGAATATGTGGCATGTGAGGACATCAGCAATTTTAGGTGTAGTTTGAGCCCTCAGGTTGATTGAAAAAGGTTCCAATAGATTCATTGAAGTGATTCCTGATAGGCCAAGCCTTAAATGAATACAAAAAATTGTACTGACACGTACAGCTCACACCTTACGATTGGCTTTATCTATGTAAAATGTGCGTGATCTTAGATTGTTTTTGTGTTTTTTGCTTTTACAAAAAAATGCTCAATTGAATATGGCATTATGACATTCCTGACATTAGGTCTCTAGTTGGGACCCGGAAAGAAATGAGTATATACCAGAAATCAAAGGAAATAATAATAATAATAATAATAATAATGATGATGATGATGATGATGATGATAATAATAATAATAATAATAATCGTCCGAAAATTATTATTATATTATGTTGGTATAGAATCATAAATAATCTCTGTTTATCAAGTTTATTCCTAAAAAATTTAAGAAAAATTTGTTTTATTTAATTATATATGCACCATTATTTGCAATGAAGTTTTGCCACTTATCATGTAGCTTTTCCATACCTTTTGAAGGGAATAACAAAGAAGTTATAATCTAGCCTATTTCATTTAGATTCTTCTTCTTTTTGTTCGTGTTTCCATCGATTTTGTTATTAAATATCCTACATTATAATAATAGAAGAGTTGTCAAGAATAATGAAACGTTGTAAGAACCCGGATGCAAATTTACTGTGGATGATCTCGTGATTAAAGCAAATGTGGGATATTTAATAGAAAAAGTGATGGAAACGTAAACAAAAATATAAAGAATTCGAATGAAATTGACTGGATAATATACCAAAAGCAGATATTAAAACAAAAAATAAATTTTAAATTCCCAGCGCCTTTCGTTCGTGCGCATGTGTAGTCGCATCAACATAAACATAAACTTTGTCCGATGAAGTCCTAAAAGACGAAACGCGCCACAAGAAAGCTTTCTCCATTTTGTCACACTTCTTTCGTCTAAAATTATCCTAGACATACAGGGTGATTGAAAACTAATACCCTATTTTATGTATGATTAACTCTCCCATCTAACTAAATTTTTACAAGATGGGAGCTACTTTTCAATAATCCTATATATCGAACTTGCCTTAACCGATTGGGCCACAGAGGAGCGTTCAGAGGACACATATTTTCTATGAAAACTTCTCGGACATTCAAACTGGTAAATGTTGTTAATACTGTTTATTATAAACAGAGCATTTGCTTAAATATTTGTATCTATAAAAAGAATGTATAAACATAAAAAATGTCTTAAAAAATAATTGTCGGACTTTGTCCATTTCATAATATATATATATATATATATATATATATATATATATATATATATTAATCCTCTCAAATTCACGGATCAGTTTCTTAGTGTTGTTACAAAACTGATTGCGAAAGACGCCGTAGTTTTGGCTTTTTCTTTTATTTTTCCCAAGTACTTTCAGTTTCATCCAAGATCATCTTCAGGGTAAATTGCTGAAGATTGGAAGTGCTGGGGAAAATGAAAGAAATACCCGAAACTTCTGCGTCTTTCTTAATCAGGTTTCATAACAACACTAAGAAATTGATCCGTGAATTTGAGAGAAAAATATAAAATAAATAGACATAATATGACTAGATTATTTAACCAAACATGCCTGAATGGAGATATGCTGCCTATATATATATATATATATATATATATATATATATATATATATATATATATATATATATATATATATATATATAAATATATATATATATATATATATATATATATATTTATATATATATATATATAAAAGAATAATAAATAATAAACCTTATAAATAATAACCTTAACGATATCATCACGCGCACAATATTACCTTCTTCCATTGAGCTCAGCTTTTGGAGACGGTTGTGAAGATTTACATTTGTCAGACTAATGCCTTTAACATTAAACATTATCGTTATGATATATTTAAAAAACGGTTGGTTTGGATAATACATTCACCATTAGTGTAAAAAGGGCAGTTGCCCTGATGGATTCGTACATGAAATATTGTTTAGTGACTTGAGTTATTAAGAGACTTGGTAACGCTGAGCGAATGAGTAGAGATATTAGATGGAGAAAAATATGGAAGAGTGGTTAATAAGGTTGGAACCTGATGAGAAAAAAATCGAGTTAAAAATACTGAATTTGAGCCTATAAAGCATCGAGAGGATTTGAACCTAAAATAAAGCAAGTAAGATACAGTAAAATCGAATATGACTGAGACCGCCTAGATCCACAAACCCGAGGAAGACGTGATGATAAGATTAATATCACCAAGGCCACATACTCGGTGCCTTACATCAAGGACAGGTTTCTCTGTGACTGGGATACAAAAAATGAGGACCCTTCCGCGTGGCACTTATCCATAGTACTACATTCGTCTTTGCTCTGTATAGCCTCCATGATGTAGGGCCGATAAACTTCGATCGAATATCAGAGAGGACTGACAATATTCTCACCAAACAGTCGGCCCTGTTTCACCCCTGAAAGTGCTGGCTGCAGCCATATCTCACCAGAATCACTACTTCAATATCTATTGCAAGGAACGGTGTAGTCTGGCCCTTACTTTTTTCAGAAACGCTCGCAATCGCTGTAAGAGAATTCTGGAAAACGCCAAGTGTAGCTATGCGTATGCCGTCCAGGCCAGGATTGAAAGAAAACAAATTGGATCTTTGATTAGCAATCAAATTATGAACAGAAACAAGGCGGCTGTGCCCACTTTATAAATGGCCCCGAGATCATATCCTTCTCTTCGCCTCGACCTTTAATTCAAACTCAAGGTCATCCTTTCCCCTACACCCAGCGTATCAGTGAGAACAATCTCAGTAATATATTCATTTCAGTAAGAGAAGTCTCGAGACTTATCAAAAGCCTGAACAAAATAAATAAATAAATTAAAACACTGGCCCAGACAAAATTCCAGTGTTCATTCTTTAGAATATCAACCCAGAGCCATTGCCGATCCTAGCAAAGTTATTTAACTGCTGCTTGAAGAATAATCTTTCCCAAACCTATGGAAGGAGGCAAGCGTTGCACGGTCGCCAAGAGCGCGGGCGAGCGATCCCCAACTCTCAGTATAAACCCATTAGTCTCCTCAGTATCATTAGTAAGCTTTTTGAGGGTTTAATCAAAAATAGGAACAACCTCTTGTGCGACAAGCAGTACGGGTTTCAATCAGCTCGATCCACTGCTGACGTCCTCTCATTACAGCTCAGGAATAAAATTGCTGTTCGTTTTCGTCGAAATTTCTAGCAGCAGCTAAGTTGGCAAAAGAGAAAGAATATGAATTACTGAAGTCGAACGGCATGAGTGTGACGTTTGCAGCTTTTATAATTTTTACATAAGTAATAAATTGTTGCTAGCTTCGTCAAAATAATTAGTCCTTTCTGCTGGAGAATTTCCGCCTTTCAGAAAGGTCGCCCGAATTAAGGAAGTTATTGAGGTCGATGCATCGCTGGATGCCTATTGAGGTGAATATTCTACCCCCCCCATAGATACACGTAAAAGAGAATTTCCACTAGACGTCACACGACGGTGGAGGAGATGAAATGACGGGAAGAGCCACGCCCAATTCCCGCATTCTTCGCTGAAATATGATACTAGGGATCGTAATGACCGGTTAAAATTTGGTTCGATCGTACAGCAACTGAGGCACAGTTGCAACAGTGTCATATTTGGTGACCTGTGACCGACTCGGGGTGATGTATTTGGTACACTGACCAAGAAAATACAATATATAATACTCCCTAATCTTGTATTATATTACAATTAGCTCCACCAAAAGGAATTTACTTATAACTCAAACTAATATATACAGTTCATACTTTAAATTCTGTCGCTATTTCCATGGCAAATATCCATATGAGATACATTCTTTAGTTCCATCTATTCAGATCTTTACATCTAGAATCTGACATGCCAGATTCACAGAGTTGAATCATTAGCAGTCACAGAGTTGAATGTTCCTTTACATTCCATTGATAAGAAGAAAGTTCCATTCTGACAGATTTTTTCAAGAAGTGAAATATATATATATATATATATATTTTTCAAGAAGTGAAATATATATATATATATATATATATATATATATATATATATATGAAGTCGTCTGAATTCGAGTCACGACAAGAGCCGTCGTTTCATAGGATTTAACGTTGGTCGTTTTTTGCTTGGTCTTGGCAACCTAGGCATCGAACACTTTGCTGAGTAAGTAAATTTGCTTTCAGGCCCTGGAAGCTTTTCCGACCGCTACAATTTCAGCCTCTCAGTCTGGGGTTAATACTTGTATATTCTTCATATCCCCATAATATGCACTTGCTCTGAGTAAGTGCATATTACTTATAGTAATATGCACTTAGTTCCTTATCCTAGTATATAGTGATTTTTCCAAGCGTAGATTGGATGTGGTACAAGGCCGAAAGTACGGGGCACCCAGTAAGAATTGAACTCACTACTCAGTCGTAATTATTCTAGCGAGACAAGCTTGCTAACCATTACACCACCTCGAGGTGTCCCCTTATCCTAGTATATAAGGTCATATATTGTCCTAGTATATATATATATATATATATATATATATATATATATATATATATATATATATATATATATATATATATATATATATATATATATATATATATATATATATATATATATATATATATATATATATATATATATATATATATATATATATATAATTATTTATTTGAATATTACAACATAAATATGTTATAAAATCACGACAAAAGTAGCCATTGTGTTTCAACACTTCTTGTGTCTTGTCAAGTGATAATGTCAAGTGATAATGTATTGAGCACTCTTTAAAGAATATTAATTGTTGGTTATTGGATTTCACTCCGTATATACCAATCCTAAACTTGGGTATATATATATATATATATATATATATATATATATATATATATATATATATATATATATATATATATAAAGTCGTCTGAATTCGAGTCACGACAAGAGCCGTCGTTTCATAGGATTTAACGTTGGTCATTTTTTGCTTGGTCTTGGCAACCTAGGCATCGAACACATTGCTGAGTATGTAAATTTTCTTTCAGGCCCTTGTGTCTTTACTTTTTCAGTATTGTCGTCTATATTCGAGACTGTATGTTAATAAGAGTTTTGGCAAGCCGTCCGTTAGTTCACCAATGGCTTTTTTTTCTTTAATAATAATAATAATAATGGACTCTCCCGTCGGTTTCGACGTATGAGGATCTGACAGCTTAATTGATTCAGTTATGAAATTTTGTGCGATAATCTTAAGCGGCACTTAAGATCCGCTAGTAATTTACAAAGAAGGCCACATATGGAGCAAGAGTGAGGATTGTGAGATGAGATCACTGTTAGACTGGCTGACCTTTTAGATATGCTCTCGCATCTTGAAGATGATTCAGACAAGCAGATTGAAAACTGCTGAGTCCACTAAAACACGTTGATCTCCATTCTACCCGCTACAAGGCTAAGTGCTCAAGGCTGTTATGTCGTATATTGACAGCTGAGAATTATATATATATATATATATATATATATATATATATATATATATATTAATCAACACATATATATCATTACTGAGGAAGGATAGGTAGATTCAAGGTAAATGTCTTTCTACGACAATTCAAATATCACATTGGTTTACTCTTGAGTATTGGATTGTGTGAACATTTTAATAAAAAATAGTGGGGTAAAAAGAAAAGGTATGTATCATTTGGTTTAAATCAGTTTTCGAATAGCATGTCACTAGGACTAGCCGTGAAAATTTCTAATTACCTAAAGAAGGAAGACAGTATTTTAATACGATACTTTATTTTGATATATATTTTATTCTCTTTTTTTTTCTCTCCACAGATTACAATTACACTTGTCCTAATCCTGCTCCCATGGAATATGCAAAAATGGTTTATGATACCACTAACCTTGATTCTTTGACGATGTATTATTGTTTCGGTGGTTACAATATTCAAGTAGCATGTCTAAAAAGTGGAAAGTGGTCTAAGCCAGCGCAGACTTGCCCAGAACCACGTAATACGCTTTTCAACAATTTATAATAATAATAATAATAACAAAGGCACCCACCTACTCACACACACACACACACACACACACACACACACACACACACACACACACACAGATATACACACGCGCGTGCACGAGCGCACGCACAGACAAGCACAACATTTACAAAAGCTGATATATTCACGAAATTATTCACGGAAAGAAAAGGTGAATTCGAATTTCAGTTGAGTTATTTACATTCACATCTACATCTTTCTCCCGCTATGGGTTAAATAGTAGAACAGTCTTGGTCTATAGCCTACATTGGAAACCAGTCTATGGCAGACTGCTACGGGAATTCTTCTGCGAAGTAAGTCCGGAATCGAAAAGAGACATGATCGCCCAAGCGTGCAACACGCATGGCACCTAATGACGGATATTGATATGTAGTAATTCTGGAGTGATCTCTTTATTACTTAATGACAATAGAAACAATTTTATGTCCCGTTGAATCTTATATGAATAAGTCAATCATGAATCGAAAAGAGACCTGATCTCGCAAGCGAGAAACACGCATTTCTCTTAAGGAAGGAAAGCAGGGTATATACCAGGGGGTGTGGCAACCTTTTTGAGAGTGCGTGTTCCAAAATCGACCAAATCTATGACACAAAATTTTTCCACGTGCCAACCAAATTTTTTTTTCTTCAAAACTAGCAGCAACTACGTTTGGAACTGGGCCCGCCTGAAATAAACTTCATAAAAGTATCAATCTGTTTTTGTCTTGCTCAGTTCACGAGAAATTAATTCTCTTTGTCCCTCCATGAACACTTTTGTTCGAATTTCAGTCGAATCCATTACATTCACTTACGTGCTAATACCCTTGGGAAAGGTATGAATCCTCTTCTTCTCCCGCCAGCTATGGGTAAAAATAGCAGGACAGACCGGGTTCTATAGCCTTGGATGGCAACTGGTCTACCGCAGAAAGAACTGGCAACCTACTGCGAGAAAAAAATCTGCCTTGTCAGTCATGTATCGAAAGATGTATGATCGCCTAAGCGTCTATCACGCATGGCACATAACTGACTGACTTTACCGAAGTTTATTTTTGAAGCAGAAAATGCATAAGGCTTCATTTTCTTTGTTAATCATGCCAAATATTTAAATCCTGTATTCTTTAAATTCTCTGATATCCTCATCATTTGAATGACACCGTTTCTTAGAAGATGATCGTGTCATTCTGCACAAAGGGCAGAAAAGAAAAATACATGAGATAATGACATACATGAAAGAGGAGAAAGAATGAAAGTAAGTCAAAAAGGGGATCTAATGAATATGTTTCGCGAGCAGGACACAAGTCATCGACGTCTCATATTTGGCACGCGTGTCAACGGTTGCCCACCCCTGGTATATACATTATGTCAGATTTTACCACGCAGAACAACATTTGAAACATAAACTTTATATTAACTGACCGATGCTGAGAAAATATCCACATTTACATAATAATACATTATCGCCTTGCTTGGGGTGAAATGATTAATAAAAATCATATTACCTGGCCCTATACCAGGCATTATGATTTCAAAAAAATGAATTTTTTTTAATCACTTCACTCCAAGCAAGGTGATAATACCACTAAGACGCAAGGAGTTAGTGGGAATGAAAAAAACTTTAGTGAGGAAGAGTGAGGAGAAAGTACAATAAAAGAAAAGGTTCCACGAAGATGGCGAGTGACGTTGCATTTAAATTTTTGAAAACTGTAGGTGGCTGGGAAGCAAGAAATCGGAAAGGGGATTCCATCAGCGAGAAATACAAGAAAATAAAACTATTAGAATACGACGCACAGCTGCATTTTGGTAGTTAAAGTGTAAGACACACACACACACAACACACATACACACACAGACACAGACAGACACACACACACACATATATATATATATATATACATATACATATATATATATACATACAAATACATATATAGTTTGGCAACTAGGTTTTACCGTTTTACAATGCTTAAGCAGTCGTGGCAGCAAAGAAGAAAGCCCATCAGAACAATTGCTATGAAAATATTTGTAGAACAAAGGGAATGTACGTCACGTCAATGTGAAAGTGACTGATGTCGAGATGCCAGGTCAGGATCGATTACCGAACTTCTTTGAATTTTGTCAAGAATATCTAGATAGATAGTCGCAGCACAAGACCAGATATGGCAGCAATATTCAATGCACGGTCAAATGTTAGATTTTATAAAAGTGTGAGACGAAGTCTAACGAGAAAAACAATGAACCAACTTTTCTAGCAGTAGACCAAGAAATTGTTCCAATAAAATCCACTCTATTCTTGCCAGTGAAAATAGGAGTCCAAGCAATTAATGATAATAAAAAATCGCTCATCCATAAACAAACACACACACACACATACACAGAGAACATTTACAAACTCATATATATGTGTGTGTGCGTGTGTGTGTGTGTGTGTGTGTGTGTGTGTGTAAATGTTGTGTAGAGATTATGTGTGCGCTTGTGAGTAGTCTATTTGCTTTTGCTAGTATGTGTGTGTGTATATATATAATGGCAAAAACAAATTGACTACTCAAAAGCACGCATACGAACCCTACACAACATAGGAAGTGTGTGTTTGTATGTATATATGTACATATATGTGTGTGTGCATATGTTTGTGCCTGTGTTTATGTATGTATATATGTGTTGGGGGGGTCTTATATATATATATATATATATATATGTATACTAATTCTTTATAATAAGACAGTATGTATGTATGTATGGAGAGAGAATATACATACACATACTAGCAAAAACGCCCACACAATACACAAAAATGGAAATAGATCTAAGAACATACAGGGGTCATTAAATGATAATAATACAGATATGTTTCCACACCCTTTCTCGGGCCAATCTTAATTGTTTTATTACCCTTTAAGCAGAAGATCTTTCTTACCACCCGTCCAAGAAATACATTTGTGTCACAACTACCCCCAAAAAAGAGAATGTTTAACATCGAAAACCATAAGGAAAATTAATTAATTTTAATAATATGTGGAAATATCCACTCTTTGCCTGAAGAAGGTCGCAAAACGGGAAAGAGGTTTAGCAAACTTATGGAAAATAAAATAAAATATTTATTTAAAAAAATCCACAATATAACCAAAAATGTTTGCGGTTTCTCACTTCTTTTTAATATACATATATATATATATATATATATATATATATATATATATATATATATAGTAATGGTAATAAATCCGTTGGTATATAATCCAAGTGGATCCTAGTAATATAAAATATTAAAACTGATCCACAAAAAGAGCTTAATGTGTTTATTATCCAGAGTAAATAAATAGTAGTAAACCACAAAATCCAATATCGCCTCAATCTTTACGTACAGCATCATAAAACGCATCTGGTCTCCTCACAAAACTAGATCTGTTATAATGTGGGATATTAACAAAATAACAGCGATAGAAAGATGAATGCGGTTGGATGGGTTGTGTCTAGATACACCGAACGTCTAAAATTGAAATTTAAAGCTAAGCGTCCCTGTATCATAAGCGTTGAAAAAATGAAAAAAAAAAGTAAAATTGTAACTTGCGTTTTTCATATTCATATATATATATATATATATATATATATATATATATATTAAAAAGAAGAGAGAAACTGCAAACATTTTTGGTTATATTGTGGATTTTTTTTTAAAATAAATATTTTATTTTATTTTCCATAATTTTGCTAAACCTCTTTCCGGTCTTGCGACCTTCTTCATAAAATCATTATTAGACTGGACGAAACTCCTTACGTAAGAGTTTTTTTTTCATTTTGTCATTTTATTGCTAACACACACGCGCTTACACACACACACACACACACACACACACACACACACACACACACACACACACACACACACACACACACACGCACCCCCACACACACATATATATGTGTGTGTGTACGTGTGTATTTTTGTGTGTTTGACTGTGTGTGTGAATTGACAATGCGATAGATATAAATGGATTAATCTACATGCAAATACCCACTAATTAATGGTTAGTAGTTGTAATTCATGATACAGCCACTCCTCATTTTTTAAAGACTAACCACAATTCCAAAGTCATTGTCGCAAAGTGAGCTGGTCGCTAAGAGGGACGTTGTAAGTGATCGTTATTTCAGGCATGTAATGGGTTTGTGTCAACCAACTCCAAAATGTTTTAATATCAGGTTTGCTCAATCTGTAACATATCTAATTTATTTATAAATGATTATAGAGTACAGTATTTTACTGAACAGTAAACGTAATAAGCAAATTCGAAAATCAACTCTGTACTTCCTACCTTATTTCAGTTTGCAGATTGTAAAGACAGTACGAGTTATTTTTTTAATTTATTTTTCATTTTATCTATTTGGATTCACTTTGAAAAAGAGAAAATAATCACGTTAAAACTTTTCGAATATCATACAATATCGACAGGCTGAATTTTATTTTTTATCTTATTTTTTTATCTTATTACCTTTTATCGTAGGTCGTAAGTTCGAGGTTCTTTAAGCAGTTAACGTTAAGTGAGGAGTCGCTGTACGAAATCATTTTTTTTTAATTGTTCAACCCCCAAGTAAAGCGGGGATGCCACTAGTACGCAGGGAGTTACAGGGGGTGAAAATGAGGAAAAAAAACTGAGTATAGCGAGAATTGAAAAAAGGACAAAAGGTGAACGGGATTCAAGAAGATAAAAAATGGCGATTGAAGTTGCATTGAAATTTTTGAAGACTGGAGTTATCAGGGAAGCAAGTAAACGGAAGGGAGTTCCACAGGCGGGAAGTACGAGAAAAGTAACTGTTGGAGTAGAAGTGGTGGTTGCATTTAGCTATTTCAATTGTAAATGGGTTGGACCTATATGCCAGTCCAGTAACACGTTTAAATTCATGTAAGTTGGCACCAAGGAAAATAGCTCTTCCGAGCAGTTGCCATGAAAATATTTGTAGAAAAGACAGAGGGAAGCATATAAACAGTTTTTTTTCTAAAATTGAAGTCGTTACCGTTATTACAGAAACTCTTGTAATCAATATTCTTTTTTTCTCATTGTCTGCTACAACGTTAATTTTTCTGTCTGTATTTCTGAGATGAGGTATTGTAATTATTTACAATATTTACATTGTTCGGACTGTTGTCCTCATCTTCGTTGTCATGTTCACGACGTTTTGGTCGTTGTACGCTCCGGCCTTCTTCGAGTGATTGTAATGTCGAACTGAGCCCTTTATTTTATCCACCGCAGTAGACTGTTCTAGTTCCACGTGCCATGCCTCTTGCGGATGTCTCAGTTAACTCTCTTTAACTCAACTCACCACTGTTTTTTTTTTTTCACCACTGCAGTATCCAGGTATTGAACTCACAACTTTTGGGTTAAGTCACTAGATCCAGCCAACGCTTTTATCCACTGCTGGGCCATATGTCCAGTGTATGAATTTTTGGGATTTATAAACTTAATGTTTCAGTTACCATTTTTTTTACCAGAGCTAATATTGCAATTTTGTTGTTATTATTGCTTTTTTTCTAGCACTCTGTTTCCCCGAAATTCATACACTGATGTCCTCAAGGACACATGGCCCAGTGTTGGTTGGATTACAGTGACTTGACCCAAAGAGTTGTGCGTTCAATACCTGGCTGCTGCAGCGGTGAACAAAAACTTGTAAAGTTGAGTTAAAGGTAGTGAGACAGCCACAAGAGGCATGACACGTGGAACTAGAACAATCTAACCCGGTGGACGAAATAAAGGGTTCAGTTCGAAATTCCAATCACCTGAAGATTGCCGGAGAGTACAACGGCCGAAACGTCGTGAATATGTCAACAAAGATGAGGACAACAGTTCGAATAGTGTAAATAGTTATTGTTTCTTGCATTATTTTTTCTCTCTCTCTTTGACTTTTAGATGTTTCTTCCTGCGACGAATTCAAGAAATGCAATAACATCAAATCGGATGGCGAATACTGGATTTACCCAGCAGCTTTGAATGGTAACAAAATTAAAGTTTACTGTGACGGAATGTCAACTGGTGTTCCCAAATCATACATCTCACTGGAAAACCCGGCTTATTTCCAAGTTACTGTGATAAAGCATTTAGAAACCTGCCCTGGTTTCGGAGATAATGGAAGAAGGCGTTTTAACAAAGTGCGGCTCCTTTTAAAGGTAAAAAAAAAAACCCAAAAAACTCCAAGACAAATAGCAAACTATGGAATATCGTTGCCATATCTGGGCTGGTGCGGTCCAGACCTCACCGTCCATCCCTAACAGAAGATGTGCGGCCTTGTGGGTGATTAATTATTTTCTACACTCTTTCCTTACAGATGAAACGTTGCTCGCCTTTCGCTACTCTATTGCGATTACCATGGCAAATATTTAGACAAGCTACAATACTTAGTTCCACCAGATCAGACCTTTACAGTTAGGATCCACAATGCCATGTACACGGAATCAACTCATCCTCATTCCCTTGGTATTCCATTGATAAAGAGGAAGTTCCACACAGACAGCTTCTTCTCCAGAACTTAAAGAGTCCTTCCCAGACATTTTTTAGAAACTTAATCTCTTCTATGTCAACCGTTATCTATCCGAGATCTTACATCTCACCATTGGAATACGAAGGGAATGAGGTTGGTTTGCAACAATGTACGTGATATGGCGGATATTAGCCGTGAAGGTTAGAATTAGTGGAACTAAAGAACGTAGTTCGTCTGAACACTTTCCATGGAAATAGCAACAGAGCAGCGAGAGATAAAACCAATCCACATCTCACTACCATAATTATTTTACGGAAGTAAGCCCAACCATAACAGATTTCAAAAGTGAGCAAGCGGCCGAGCTCCCCATTGAGCGGTATGTGGCATAACACCGGTTTAACCTGGGTTTTTTCAGAGCCTGCAGGCCCGGGTAAAAATTCCCCGTAGACCCCGTAATAACGGAGTCGGGTTTGTCTACGCCCCCAGACGAGACACTGCCCTTCAGCATAACCTCGCCTGGGCCCCTCTCTGCACGACGGCAAAGAGTTCGACAAGCAATAAGAGCTTAGCGCGCGGCTTAGACCTACTACTGACACTTTGTTTTCTGTTGACACTGTTATTACAGTATACACGCACATCAGTCTCTTGTTGTTTTAAAAAGCTATTTATAGGATTTTAATAAAAGTCAAACATGAAAATGTATTTATTTTTCTCGAGAATTGACAGCAAAAATATAAAAAGAAGTCGACCGTAGTTGGGATCATTGAGTCAATGCGAACGACCATTAAAATTTATAATTACATTTACTCGTCATTATGTGTTTATTTAAATGTTCTTGTTTATATTTTAAATGATAAATATTGCAATGTAATAGATTAATATATTCATGTAAATATACATTTATTCTTGTAAACAAATAACGTAATCCAGGGCTACATACAATTTTTGAATTCAAAGTTTTCTTTTCCTAGGCCGGTTACCACCCACGTTTTTAGAACCTCGTCTCTCCTACTATTTAACCATAGGTGGGGAGAGAAAAGTTTGATTCAGAATTTTCCCAAGCGTATTAGCACGTAACTTAATATAATGAACTCGGCTGGGATTCGAACTCCGATTCCTCAATACGAGCAGCTATCCATTAGTTTACCGGCCCTCCCTATTTATTTATTTATATTATTTAACGTCTTAGTCTTGTACGGTCACATGTGAACCAACTACAATGCATTATTTATTATTTACAAAGAAATAAATATAAAGAAATAAATATGGAAACAACACTTTTAGTCATAAATTTATAAAAATGTCTGTGAACTATAGAAGAAAATTAACGTAAACACATAACGAGAAGTCAGTGTAATTATAAATTTTGGGCAAAAAATTGAATGTATTTTTCTGGTCATTTGTTTCATTTACACTCACGACACTAAATTTCACTGAATTAGTATCAAAATTTATAACTACATTTAATCGTCGTTATGTGTTTATTTAAATTAAATGTTCTTGTTTACAGATATATTCTAATGATAAGTATTGCAATGTAGTTGATTAATATATGTTTATAAACACGTAAATATAAATGTATTCTTGTAAACAAACAATGTAATAAATAAATAGTGTTTAACATTTTTGTTGTCATTTCTCGAAAAAAATTGTAAAAATCCAGGTTCATATGTTTGGATTCTATTAAAATTTTATAACTGCTCTCTATTAATAGTTTGAGACAACCCTTTCTGCCTTCCATCAACATGGCCGATGCTAACCTCCAGGAGAGTGAGTCATTGCGTCTTCTCAGGCTAACAGTAGATCTAGCAATTGATTTACTATAGAATCAATTGTTAGATCTACTGCTAGAAAAGTTGATGCACTGAGCCGTGCTAGACAATTTTTCTCACCCGAATCTATCTTATATATTTATGTCTACCATTTGACGTTGTTTCGAATATCGCAACCACACATGGTCTAGTCCTCCTGCTATATATTTAAAAATCTTTGGTAAAATCCAAAGAATCTGCAATGTTATTGGTCCTGTCCTAGCATTTCAGCTTCAATCATTTTCCCACCGCCTTAATGTCGCTTCTCTAATGCTTTCATGGTAATTGTTCGGATGAAATTTCCTCTATGGTGCCTAAACTATATGAATATGCGCAGTACTAAATTCGCAACAAGATCTCATCATTTTACAGTTGAAATGGTGAGATGTAACCGTACATTCTATGCTAAAAGTTTTTTTTCCTCACATTTCTCGCCTGTGGGACTTTGTTGCATCTCGTGTTTTCGAGATAGCAGAGAGAATTAAATAAAGAAGACAAAGTCATAGGTAAGTAATGAAATAGAAGGTTTACTATACGAAGGTATGCTTAGCATTTGACTTAATGCTAACTATACTCAACTCTGCTTAACTCTGCTTATTTAGATAAACGGACGATTTTATTCATTTATCTCCTATATGACAGACTCACTTCCGGCTTCTTCAAAAATTTAAATACAATGTCAATCGTTATCTTCCGTCTTCTTAATTCTTGTTCTTTCATTGTTCTTTCTCCTTAATAATCTTTTTCTTTCACACGCAGTAACCCCTGAGTTTTAGTGGCTTTATTGCCTTGCTTCGAGTGAAATGATTAAAACATATTTTTACAACAGTAAAAAGTGTTGAGGGAGTATTCAGTAATATTGCTATAAAAAAACGTCTTTTGACACACCGCTTTTTTGTGAGAACTAAAATTGAATGTTTCCTATTTAAATTTAATTGATCAACGGATTTAATAATAATAATAATAATGCAATAGAAGATAGCTACATGATACAGTTATAACATTTTAAAAATCTAATGCAAAATGTTTAGTTTATTCTGACACGAGGATATAATAGAGAAGCACCCGGTGAAGATAGAGTTCATTAAACTAGATTACATCCATTTTATTCAACCTGGCTCAGACCTCAACTACGCGAATTTTCACATCCTTTTCAGCAGAATTTATCTCGCTTCATAGATATGCAAAAAATTTCGACAGGGCAAGGCTCAATACAAACCTTACACACACACACACACACACACACACACACACACACATATATATATGTGTGTGTGTGTGTGTGTGTGTGTGTGTGTGTGTGTGTGTGTGTGTGTGTGTGTGTGTGAGGTTATTCTGAGAGTGCTACAGGTACCATATAAGCTAGTAGTATCAGCCACATGGTCAGCTCATCCGCGATTAAACTGGTTCCCACACAAGGGTGATGAGCACAGCTAGACACCTCTCAGGATAAAAAAAAAAGATTTGTTAAAGCGTAGATGGACTTTATTTTAGGATCAGTTGTCATTTGGCACAGTGGGGTGGACTAGAGTCCATAGCTATACACGCAGTCAGTGCATTGATGACACGGCATCGCTGGGTGGAGGTCTTCCTAGATTAATGTGGAATGGAAATCAAGAAACCAGAAGAGAGTTCTACAAGTGCGAGAGAAAAAAATGTTAGTTTCGTTTAGTTTAGTTTCGGTCATATTTAACTATTTTAACTCTAATATTATGAGACTTTGCTGCCAATTTAGTACTGCGCTTAAATTCACAAAGTCTTGGTGCCATCGAGGAAAGTTCATCAGAACAATTACGATGAAATTATTCATAGAAACGGCAGTAGGAAATTACGTTACATCGTTGTTGTTGTTGTTGTTATTATTATTATTATTATTATTATTATTATTATTATTGCATGTATTCACATTTTCACACCAAATGTTTATCGCTAGGAATTGAGCAACATCAAGTCTCCTCAAATATCCAGGACCTTTCTCGGTATTGCGATAGGGCCCAGCATCAGCGTAGTCTGGATAAAATGAGAAAACATTATGGAGTAGACCATTTACATTATTCGGACTATTGTCCTCATCTTTGTCGCCATATTTATTACAACGTTTCGGCCGTTTTACGCTCCGGCCTTCTTCAGATGGTTGGAATGTCGAACTGAATCCTTTATTTCGCTCACTGGGGTAGACTGTTCTAGTTCCATGTGCCATGTCTAACGGATGCCTGTTAGCACCTGCTTAATTCACTCTCCAAGTTCTCCACCGCCTTAACCAGGTACTGAACTCACACTCCTTAGGTCCTGTCACTGGATCTAACTGACGCCTTTATCCACTGTGCCATGCGTCCTTGACATTCCAACCACCTGAAGAAGGCCGGAGTGTACAACGGCCGAAACGTTGTAATAAATACGGTGACAAAGATGAGGACAATAGATATATAGACAGATACATTATGGAGTAGATTTTCCATTTTTTAAAACTCAGAGTTGTCGTTCATCTAGATTGGCGACAAAAAAGTCTAGCCATCTATTCTTACCTTACTGTTTAACTCACATACGGTGAGTCTACGCTGCTATTTAACCTATATCTGGTGTTGGGAAAAATGGATTCATGCCTTTCCTAATAGTATTAGTGCAAAAGTGAACACAACCAACTAAACGGGAATTTAAACTCAGCTCACCGTGTCTACTTTACACACCCATAGCCGTTAATTGTTTATGCAACCTGACATATTACAAATTTATTAAACAAATACATCAACAAACTTTGCTCTCGAAAAAGACCTCCAATCTGTGGTTGACTGGGGCAGGAAATGGCTTGTAAACGTTAATGCCTCCAAAACGAAACTGCTTTCATTTACCCACCATAGAGAAACCTTCCTGCCTCCTATCAGCATGGCTGATGCTCAGCTTCACGAGAGCGTCTCTCTGCGCCTTCTTGGTCTCACATTTTCCACTAACCTGATGTTGAACAACTGCACTGAATCAATAGCTTCATCTACCGCAAGGAAAGTTAGTTCTCTGTGTCTCGCCAGAAGGTTTTTTCGTCTGAGTTCATTCTTCAAATCTACAAATCTACCATTCGTCCATGCATGGAATACTGTTGCTATATATGATCTGGTGCTCCCGCTGTTTGTCTCGATAAAATCCAAAGAGGGATATGCAATGTGATAGGTCCTGACCTGGCATCTCGACTCCAGTCACTTTCTCACAGACGTAATTTGGCTTCCCTTTGTCTTTTCTACAAATATTTTCAGGGCAACTGCTCTGACGAGCTATTTTCACTGCTGCCCAACTGCATGCATTTAAGCGTGCTACTAGGTTGGCATCTCAGTCCAACACTTTTACTGTCGAAACAGTTACCGCCTCTTCTATTCCAAAAGCTTCTTGTCTTTTACTTTCCAACAGTGGAACTCCCTTCCTCTTACTTGCTAGCCTGATAGCTATAATCTTCAAATGTAATGTCTATCAACATCTGATGCCTTGATCTTGATCCCCGTCCTTCTCTTTATCCTTTTCTCAAACACCCCTCTTTACTTTCACTTTCACTTTCACTCTCTGTAACCCCTTGCGTACTAGTGGCGCTCCCACCTTGCTTGGAGTGAAATGCTTCAAAATATATATACAGTAACGTAGCAAATTTCGATAGTGGAATAAAAGAACAGTAATCACTTTTGATTACTAAGCTCAACTCATTCACCTAGTGAACTAAGTTTGTTGAATTGATAAGCTGAATCGTTGGTGTTAATGAAAGCAACGACAGAAAGAAGAGCTTGGAGTATCTGGACAATTTTTTGTGTGTGTTTATGATTTTTCTCATAGTTATAGGCAATTCCTTTTCTATGTCCATTTTTATGACTTTTTTCTTGTTTGTCTTTACAGGATATGTCTCTGGACCTCACTGATCAAAAGTTCAGTACGTTTGAACTAATACCTTCCGTAAAAGAAATGTGTCATTCTAAACAAAACATTACGATCGATTTGAATGGAACAGGGTTAACCTTCGGTGAAAATGTAATTAATTTAGATTAATATTTATTGACTGGATTATACATCTGTATTTTCCTTTCTTTCTTTTTTTGTTAATTACGTTTAATTACGTAATAAAAATCAACCGTTTTATGTTGAATAAGTTATTGGATAGGTGACTAGGTCGTGGGCACAAATATGCAAATTCCTTTCTCAAAACATGCACATTTTCGACTTTCATTGATAAATATTTTTATGAATATTTTTTTTCTTTGTAAATTTATTGCGTAAAGTAACATGCCTTTATTGTGGACATAACAAGTATCCATTTAAATGTTGAATTTATTTTCCATAACATAAGCGCCATGACGGGCAACGACCAAAAAAGAAAAAAGAAAAAAATAAGATGAAAAACGATATGAAAGTAATTTTTTTTCCTTGTTGAAACGATTTGGTATTCTGAATTTTAATCTGCCTCCAATATGCAGCCTCTCGGGTATATATGGATGGGTGTATATAAAATTCTAGCATCCTGACCGAAAAGAATTTTAATAGTGTTAAAGTAATACTTTTCTTATGTTTAAATATGATTTACACGAATACTTTTACTTCCATGTTTGTTACTATTATTATCACAATGTTTCAGCCGGTGTACCTTTCATCCTTCATCAGGTGTGTGTTGATCGGGGCAACCTTCAGGGAACTTCGAACTGGACGCCTTATTTCATCTACGGAGTTAGATTACTCTCGTTCCGCTGACCATGTCTGATGGCGTGTATCTCGACTAGTTCTTATTTAACTGCTCAGTTATTACTCATCTCATTTCCACTGGTATACACTATCTGATCAAGGGATTGAACTCACAATTACTATGTCACCAAATTCACAAACCAACGCTTTAAGAGGATGATGGCCGAGAAATGGGGGACCAACACAAAATTAGAAGTATCCCTAGACATGACCTATACAATATAGAGCCGTAGATTAAATAAAGGGTTCGAAGTTGCCTGAAATTTACCCAGATCGGCAAGCAGCAGATAAAGACCGAAGGTCAACACGACTGAAATGCTGTAATAGCAACAACAAAGAACAGAACAACAGTCCGCATGTAAATAATGTCCCCAGAAATTCAGACGGAAGTTAAAAGATTGTAAGAACGTTCTTGATTAATAAATTTGTTGTTGTTGTTGTTGTTGTTGCTGTTGGTGTTGTTGTTGTTGTTGGTGGTGGTGGTGGTGGTGTTCTTCTTCTTCTTTCTATGTGTTGTGTCCCTTCAGGACGTAGGCGATCATAGCTTCTATCAATCTCCTGCCCTTTGTAGCTCTTAATAAATTTGGTCTTTTTTGTTGTTTGCCCAAACATTGTCCCGCCATCAATTTACTTAAGCTCGTTAAGTAGGCTATGCGTTGTTTTCCTGTCCCTCTTGCCTTCAATCTGTCCTGTGAATATCAAATTTCCCAAGCCTTCTTTCCTTATTATCTACCCTAGAATTTTCATCTGTCTGTTTCTAATGTTAAGTAAGTGTCCATTTTTAATAAATTTATCAGTTAAACGTTTTCTTTCTTTTTTTTTGTCTTTGCAAACTCCACATACGACATTATTTTACGAATAACCTAGTACTTTTATAAATGGAATAAAAGAACCAATCCTGTGCAAGCTATTTTAACTGGGAACGTGGTTGAATGGTTTGGCAATGATGTAACTTCTTGAAAATATCATCCCAGGACGATGTTCCTAGCGTGTGACAATGTGCCGGAAAACCATGTCTCGGGTTGGCCCAAGCTGTATGAAACGGTTCGAAGTAGCTGTGCTAATGACAGAGCTAGTTGACGCATCTTCTACTGTTCAACTGTGACCTGTCTGTGCTTCACGAGTTCACGTGTTGTTAACCGTGTGCTATTCAAGGAATGCATGTTATGATTATTCCAAGGCGTAAGCACCAAGTAAAAGAGCTCCAGCAATGCTGGATATAACGCAGCCATTGGAGTTATATGTCGTGATATAAAAGAGATAAATAGAAGAAGACTTCGGATACAGAAATTTACCAGGCTTTTTAGTAAGGATCTTTGAGATTGTTCCAAGCCTTCCACTGATGTTGAGTATAAAGCAGCCATTGTAGGTATATAATCCGTGATATCCAAGGAGACTTCGGATATCCAATTCTTCCAAACATTTTGGCAAGAGTCTTCGTGATTGTCCCTAGAATTCGGATTTCTTCCAGGCTTTATGTTAGAGTCTTCAAGACTGTTTTAAGCGCTCCACTAATGTTGAGCATAACGAAGCTATTATAATTATACGATTCGCGTTATCCAAGAAAACTACAGTCTATTTTGCTTTTTATTGCAGGTAAATTGGGTAACTACCGGCGTTTCCGCTGTCGTTACATCAGTTCAAATATTGAAGGATGATCAGCTAGCTGTCATCGGTTGCAGCGGTAACTGTGGAACCTGTGAAACCACCAGTCCGTTTCCAGTAATTTACTTCGAAGGAAATCGTAAGTAAACAATAAATTTCTACTTTTATATTTACCAAACCTTTTCTTGGTATGGATTAAGGCCAAAGTGAATGAAATGGGCGTAGGAAGACTGTGTTGCACCAATCTTACAAATGGGGTGGGGGTCATCTACATTATTTGCTTTCCTTAAAAGCCAGCATTCTAAAAACTGACCTTTATCTAGGCTCGCATATCGACCTTTTTTATACTATCGTTCACCCAATGCAAAACCCCTAAACCAATCAAAACAGAGGGTTACTGAATTAGATTGTTTTAAAGACGTAGAACGAGTAGTGCTTATTATTTGAACATCTAGGAGAGATAAAGTTTGACCAAAGAATTTAAGATTGTGGTGCGGGAAGCGCGGAACCTCGGTATCGTAACAATTACACTCCAAGTCGTACAGGTAAGAACACGTCTTGATTGATTGCTAGAAAGCAAAGACATAAATATGCACTTCAACATAACATCGAGAAGCCTCATTAGAAATTATTGCACTTCTATGATCCCATTCACAAAATAGCAATACTGTAGCCCCAATATTATTCACCTCCTTAGGGGTTACTCTAAAGTATCAGGTGGATGGCGGGAAATACGGAACACTTTTATCCGAGAGATAGATCCAATATTGATTTTAAGTTGAGTTTCATGAGAAATATCTTACACGATTTTTTTTTTTGTCAAATATGAAATTATATGGGTATCACGAGTAAGGTTTATATGTCATCTGCTTGGCGGGGAATATTAAGAATTCGACCAGAGGTCTATTTACCGACGTTGATCGCTGATCAGAGCAGAACCTCCTTCTAGTCAAATCGTTGTCCCTCCTCGTCCGTTCTGGTTGCTAATTTTTTTTTAATCACTTCACCCCAAGCAAAACGATCATGCCACTAAGACGCAAGCGGCTATTGGGATTTAAAGAGAATGAAAAAACTTTAGAAAGAAACCCAATCCTAAACAGGAATCAAGGGATAAACCTCTACTCCTGTTCAAAAGACCAGAGAGGATTTTGAACCGGACGATAAGCGAACCTATCTACTCTTATTAAATGCTAATGATTTATTTCATCTTCGCAGGGATTGGTTAAAAAAAATTTAAAGTCGTCTAACTGTCGAGATATCTGCTTATTAAAAAAAACATTCAAGGTCAGGTGTCTATACTATCTTTATTGTTAAACTCTGCTTATATTACTTTGTTAGGAATCCAACTGAAAGAAAGACGAAGTCTTAATGGGTCTGGATTTACCATTTCACTGTTCTTTGTCGTCCATCCTCTACAGAAGTACTTGGCTTTTTACAAGCCTTCTCCTTATCAATCAACTATTATTGTAAGATTATCGAGTACTAACTGGCCAGATATAACACCTGAGCTTTTCCTAGACACGCGAAAAAAAAAACGATCTGGCTGAGTGAATGGCTGGTCTGAAGCCAATACTTAAACAAGAATCTGGATTCTTATTTGCAGGCTGGGACAACACCCTCTCTCTCTCACCACCTCCTCCCCTTCTTTCTCTCTCTTTGTGTGGCTCTTAAAAAAAAACTCTTTTATCTCTCTGCTACATCCTCTGGTGGGTTCTAACTGGCCTGACTTCTTCCTCGTTCCTCGACATGCAAAGAAAAGCGATCTTCTGGTCAATGAGGATCTGGATCCTTCACTTCGGGTTGGAGCAACCCTCTCTACCGCCTCTACGGCTTTCTTTCTGTCTCTCTTCTACATCCTATGGCAGGTTTCTTTATTTTTGGAAAACACAATTCTTATTAGTTTTGGGGTTACCAATCAATTTGCATATGTGCATAGTACAAGGATCAACGGAACGGGTTTGGTGATTTCATCTTCTGGTTGTATAACAAGCGTTTTTTTACCCCATGTAGTGATTTTCCAAGCGTACCTCAGATGTGGCACAAGGTCGAAAGTATGGGGTACCCAGTGAAGATCGAACTCACTACTCTGTCGTAATTGTTCTAGCAAGACGAGCTTGCTAACCATTACACCACGTCGAGGCGCCCTTTTTTTACCCCATATATAATTAAAGTAGAATTGAAAGGTAGTATTAATAATAACAGAATTCCTTTGCTGATTTTATGCCAAGATCCCACCTATATGAAATGTATGGTTTATTTTAATTCAGAGTTGGGGGGGTGCTCTTTGTTTTTCTCGACTCTACCAGTTAAGACCCTGTTAAGTCATAAGTTCAAACAAAGAAAATTCCAGGTGCTAATTCACCGAGAAAGAAGACATTGGTGATGATTTATTTGTGTCCCGATGTCTGGCGCTATTTCTGTGAGTAGAACGTGTGAATGTCTTTTGTCAACAATTTTAAGAGTATTTCTGCATTCAGTTAAAAGTTGGAAAAAAAACTGGACTGAAATCTCTTTCTACGAAATAAAATTTTGGAAATAATAGCCGTATTTTTTCTTTCACAGTTGTCCATAGGGTAGGAAACTGAGTTGGAATTTATCAACTACTGTCAGCATTCGGCCTCTCTCACTCTATATTCACAATGTTTCAATTGTTCTGTCTTCCGGATTTCTTCATGCGTCGGTCGTAGTTAGTAGCCTTCCTGGAATTTCGAAGCGAACCCTTTATTCATTTCTCGAGGACAGATGGTTTTAATTCCACAGTCCATATCCGACGATATTTCGTATCAGAATAATCTTCATAGCTAATTCGTCATTGCAATGTCACTTGTCTGTTCTACTGAACAAAGAGACATATACTCAATATATTGGGACACTACTTTGAGTAAATCGGTGTATATTGATTAAAACAGAATGTAATTGAATATGACTTACTAGATAATTGTAGCTGCCAGCTGTCCCACAAAATTCGGGTTTCTGCCGCTGTTTTTTGTTGAAGGACGTAAATTTTAAATTTCTTTTAAAAAATATAAAAATTTAATAAACATTATTCTCTTTCACTCTAAAATTCTAACTGAAGTGTTAGTTTGCACTGACCATAAAAAAATTCTTGAATGATAATTTATTTAAACGGAGTGGCTCTTGCAGCGTGTCTCACTGGCGACGGTTCGAGGTAATGCTTTCTCCATCATAGCGGCTGGCAGAGGTTAGAAAAAAAATTTTGTTTATAGTTACGTTGTTCTGGAATTGTCATCATTGGCCGACTGAACTTGCTTTGTTTCATTTATTGTTTCCCTTAGATTGAACTTACCATTTCTTTTTATACTATAATGTATTTCAGTGTTATCCAATAAACGTTTATTACCAAAAAAATAAAAAAATGAAAAATTATTACATATAAATTCTTCTCGCTCAAACTGATATCAAACTGATATCAAACTGATTTAATTCAACTTTCTGGTTTCATGGATGGGAAAATTCCCTATGTCTGTGAAATTCCACCGTATTGCATTTTTATTTTAGGGAATTGTTTGTTCAACTGAACAAATACATATACTCAATATTGGAATACTAGTCCAAGTAAATCGGCATATAATAATTAAAACTTGCAAGATAAGTAAGGTTGCCAACCGACCAACAAAATAATTTTGCATTTTGATGTTGAAGGACGTTAATAGATGAGGGGCACATTTTTGTCCTCCATTTTGAAAATTGATAATTCATTTTAAAAAGTTAGACATAAATTTTGATTTTTTTCCCAGCGTTTTCATTTTAGGAAGATGGCAAACTTTCTTAGATTCTTAATTATATCAGTTATTGAATGAACGACAGCGTTTGAACGTTTATATGTGACGGGAAGAAATCGTTATAATTTATCAATGTTTTTATGTGGAACTCATAAGTAAGTTTTATCTTTTCAAATTGCTAGTTTCTTTTTATTTCTTTCAGAACCAAATATCAGCTCAGCAAAAAGTTGCGAATTTTCATGAGTGCTTCTATTCCACAAGGTCGATGTAAGTAGATGACATACAAGATGGTGATACTTATCGAGCTCAAGTGCGTTGGATGAATAATTAAATAAAAAGAATAAATAAAAATATCCATGTGTTGCGTTTTGAATTCTTTTAGACACGTCAGTATTGAATGAACGTTTGGTGGAGTAAAAATATATGGGCAATTCCATATCAACTCAACTAAATTTTCGGAAATTCCCATGAGCACCATCTAAGATTTTGATCGAATTTTCGTATATGAGTTACAACAGCGGGGATCAAACCTAAGATCTAAGATATACTGCGAAACTTACTCGTTAACTATCACTTTATAGCAGGCGTTCGCAGTAGTAGATGGCATATAAGACTCCACATTGCAGAAAAATATTTGGTGTATTTACTGCTAAACATTTAACATTGTTGAATTATATCTAAAATACAACCGAAAAATGAAAGTATAGCATATCTCTTTTGCTTGAAGTCTCATCTTCATCTGTCAGAAATTGTCCAGCATTTACTGCCATATAGGATTGATATTACACAGCATTCACCATTTTTCTTTGTTTCTGACGCCATTTTCTTGTTACTTAATATTTATACATAGCTGTGTAAAAAGTACTAATACTGTTGCAAATGATAAGACGAAAAAAAGGGGGATATAAGACCAGTTGAGTTATTCTTTGAGTGGGGGACTTAGGCTTGAAATTGATCAAATTCTATCTCTCTTTTTTTTCTGTCTATGTATTGTATAAAATTTTCGGTAAATTTTCATTTTTTTCCCGAGCGCTAATATCCCTTCAAATTTTACCAAAATAGTCTTATTTCCGTGCAAATGTACATGCTGAACTCAAATCAACAATTAGATCATGAAGAAACCTACCTTTTTGGATGTTAACGACCAGAAAAATCGGACTTCGTCAGCCATTACCGGCTTATTGAGAAGAAAATCACTGCGGAAAGATTTTTGGCGGAGTCATAAAATTTGGGCCTATTTACTTCCTTTACAGAAATTCCTTACAGAAATCACTACGCTCTTCCGTAAAGTGATTTTTTTTTTAAAGAATAACAAAGTAATTTTTTTTTTAAGAAGAAAGTTAACTTTCAAATATATGAAAATATTTCTGAAAATATCATTTCTCTCTGTATCTCTCTGCCTCTCTCTCTTTATATATATATATATATATATATATATATATCTCGTTATTTCGCTCAAGATTTTCAGCGTACATATAATGATCGTGTTTAAGTGTGTACGCGCTCACACATACGCTACACGCACATACACATACTCACAAACACGAACACACATATATATACCAAGCTTAATTCACCTGAATGTGTGTGTGTGTGTGTGTGTGTGTGTGTGTGTGTGTGTGTGTATTGGGACAGAAGATCATTATTCAAACATATATTGTTAAATATAACAGACAACGAATGTCTCGTATGTTTGCTTATGAGCCGTTCTAAGCTTCGTATAGTGGCTTCAGTTTCCTAATTATTATATGGCATATTTAGAAAATAAAATACTTAATGACACTAATAAACCCCTTATATATGTAAGATACTTAGATGACATTTTCATTTTAGCTAAAAATATTAATCAAATTACACAACTTAAAAACAAATTTGAAAGTCACTCCATCCTCAAAATTACACTAGAACTTAATATTAATATTAAAATTCAATTCCTTTATGTACTTATTGATTCCAGCACATAAATTTACTACTTCTCTATATAGGAAACCCACTAGCATTAACTTGTGCCTTCTTGATTATAATAGTACATGCCCCCAACGATATAAGTTAGGTGTTATAAAAAACTTAATCCAACACAAAAATTATATCTTTTTCGAAAACCATATTCTATAGAGAATTACATAAAATCAAACAAACGCTCGTTAATAATGGATTCCCTAATTCCGTCATTGACCAGCAAATTAAAATGTATCTCAATAAACTTAATAAAACCACTAGCAAAATTGTTAATATTGATAATAATTGTGACCATAATAGTGTACGTCAATAACTTATACTATTGCAACCAAATGCATAATAATGCAAACACGATGAATCAACACTTAAAAACATTATAGGTAGAAATGTTAAACCCATTAATAATAATAAACAAGTTAAGCTCATCAAATATAAAAAATTTAAAACAATTGACCTCATAGTCCCTACAACCACACAACTAAATACTGTACAAAAAAACAATGTAGTACATCAATTTACATGCCCGTTCAGAGATTGTATCTCTGATACTAACAATAAAACCGCTACATATATTGGTTTTACTACAACCACACTATCCCATGGACTTACCTGTCACATTTCTGATCTTAATTCCATTAAACAACATTTCTTAGAGAAACATAGCTAAGTACATAATATTAGGCAGATATTAGTTGATAACACAACAATACTCACACATACACAGTAAAAAGAACCTTCAGATACTGGAGGCCATCTACATTAAAACAAAGCTAACCACACTCAACAAAATTACATTTCAAACCAGTCGCAACATATTACAATGCATTTAAACACATGGTTCTGTTGATAACATTTCTTTCTCTCACGTGGTCATGTACGACGTCATATAACCGCATTACGAATTTACTACCTGCGTCTGCTATTCCGCGACCGGATGCCAGCTTTCATAGTAAACATCCCTGTTGTAATGTCCATATAACCATTCTGATGATAGCTCATGTGAGCTGAAAGCTTAGATCGAAGAACGGCATAATAAAAAATATCCAAATGTTGGAAAGTTTTGTTTGTATTTTCTCCCCAAACTAAAGTCACTATACGAAGCTTAGAACGGCTCATCATCAAACATAATAGACATTCGTTGTCTGTTATATTCAACAATATATATATATATATATATATATATATATATATATATATATATGTATGTGTATATATATATATATATATATATATATATATATATATATATATATATATATTTGTAAAATTTCGTGACTCGTTGTGTCTTCTCGGGCTAACACATATATATATATATGTATGTATATATATATATATATATATATATATATATATATATATATATATATATATATATATATATGTATGTATATATATATATATATATGTATGTATATATATATATATATATATATATATATATATATATATATATATATATATATATATTTGTAAAATTTCGTGACTCGTTGTGTCTTCTCGGGCTAACATTCTCGGGCTAACATGAAGTCGAAAAATTATATTATGCTCAGGAAGTTGGTTTACTGTGTCGTGCTACACAATTTTTCTCTCCTGAATCTATCTGGCATATTTATAAGTCTAGCATTCATCCATACTTTGAATATTGCTACCACATGTGGTCCGGTGTTCCTGCTGTATATTTAGAGATTCTTGATAAAATCAAAAGAAGAATTAGCAACATTATTGGCCCTGACCTGGCATCTCGGCTTCAATCATTTTCTCACTGCCATAACGTAGCTTCCCTGTGCCTTTTCTATAAATACTTTCATGGTAATTATTCTGACTAGCTTTCCTCGATGGTACCTAGACTTTATGAGTTTAATAGCAGTACTAGATTGGCGACGTCTCATCGATCCATATTTGAATTGGCTAAGATGCAATCGTATGTTCTATGCTAACAATTTATTGTCTTACATTTCTCGCTTGTGGAAATTTCTTTTGTCTTCAAGCTTTTCAGCCGACTTTGATCTTCAAAAGTTTAAATGCAATCTCTTTTTTATTACTATTCTATTGGTATAGCTCCTTAATAATGTTTCTCTTTTTTCTTATTCTTTTACACTCAGTAAACCCATTGTGTCTTATTGGCTTTACTGCCTTGGCTGGGGTGATATGATTAAAAGAAAAATTAATATAACGTAGGGAGAAAAAAAACTTTTGATGGATATTTATAATATCTTTCATTTGTTTTTGTTTTGTTTTTTTTTGTTGTTGTTTTTTTTTCACGGGTCGTCTTGCGCTGTTGTATATCAGCCATGAATTGATCGCGGAAATATTGACGTTTTACACACGTTAAGGCATCCAGGTGTTCTTTTCTCAGCCACATCCTTTTAAATACTTTTTAGAATAACGAGAAAAGACGCCACGTTGAACGACTTATTTTCGTTTGTTATGATTCGAATTGATTGTTTAGACTTGAATGAAGTGTTTAATGGTTAAAGGCTAGGAACGTGAAATCGGCGAGACGGGTTCGAATTCCGCTCGCTATCATTATATTCACTTTCGCACAAATAAGTTCGGAAAATGTATGAACATTTCTATTCTCCCTTCTCCTATGAGTTAAATAGCAAGGTAGACTGGACTTTATAGCCGTGGTTGGCAGTTAGTATGGGAGAAGGACAACTCTGAACTCAAAACCGTATTTGTCCCTAGTGGGGCGTTTACTTGAACTGCAAGTAAGGTCTGCTTAGCATAGTTGTAGTATATAACAGAGCTGGGCTCTTTGGGTGTTAAGCAAATGAACACAAATGAACCTGAGCAGATGGACGTGATTAGAAACGAGCAGCCATTCTGAAGATGAGAAATAACAATGATTTACAATATGCCTTAAAGTCGAAACCGCTCTGATAATGTTTTAGAATCTGTATCAAAAAAGTTCCGTAATTCTAAATGATCATGTTTTTAGAAAATTTTTTTTCTCTAGGAGGTTTCTACAAAAATAAATAGGCGTGTGACTGGAATAAGAGATGCGGTTGCAATTCTTTTTTTTTTTTTCTTTTTCATAAATAAAATAAAGTAAGAAATAAAAAAAAGAACAATTATTTAAAAAATGACCAAAAACCAAGTTTCTTATAATTAATATAAACATTAATCCCTACATAAAAAAGAATTTCTCGAAATTTCATAAAATTAAATAAATTAGGCGGTAACAGATGCAAAAAATATTTTTACCAAGATTTTCTAAAAATAGAACGTTTCACAAATAATTTAATTCATTTGTGAATAAGTTCTGAATGTTTCATCAAAATGTAGCAATTGTCTGATTTTTGCAAATCAATGTGTTTTCGCTGCAAAAAGGCATACTAATTTTCCGGCAAAATTTATGGTTGACACCTGAAAAACAAGATTTTAACCAAAATTTCCAAGGTTCTAAAAAGAATAAAAAGTACAATTTTTACATAGAAAGGTTTTTGAATTCTTTCATCATAAGAACAAATAATTTTACTTTAAACTGTTGCATTTATTATATTTTGAGCATTATTTTCATCACGTATGCTTTATTTTTGCAAATTTGTGTATTAAAATGTTACTGAAGAGAGAAATTAATGAAACAAAAATGACAAAAACAATTCATGAGACAAAGACTAAATTATTAAATGGCAACAATTAAAGATGGAATAACAATTTATAAAACAAGACAAGGTTATGACAGTTATTATGACAGAATGCCCTAATTTGTAAATATATATTATATATTGCAGTGTAATCAAATTTTCAAACGAATTTCACAATACGTGATCCAAGGGAGATAATAAACATAAAAATTAATTGACAAGGGTAAACGTAAGGGAGGTAACTCAGATCTAAATATTTTAGAGTTATTTCCCTTGTACCGTAAATTTTAATGTTAATTTTTCCCGCCTTTAACAATATTTTTCTTTAAAACGGTACAAATAAAAATTCTTAGAATTTAACAATGAACATAAAATGAAGCTAAATTAAATTCAAGTAACGAAGAATTGATTAAGATTGAATTACTGAGTTTTTTTTTCAATATTCAATCTTATTTCAGTGGAATATTTACGTGAGAAAAATGCCAGTGGAATTATATAAAAGAAGAGACTAAATCAACAATTAATGAGACAAAGGCTGAATTATTAAATGACAACAATTAAAGATAAATTTAAAATTCATAAAACCAGTGAAGGCTGTGATAGTTATTTTCGCAGAATGCTTTAATTTGTAATTATATATTATATATTGCAGTGTAAATCAAACTTTGAAAACGAATTCCATGATATATGAACCAAGGGAGAAAATAAAGCAAAAAAATAAATAAATAAATTGCAAAAAAATATTGTATGTAAGGGAGGTAACTCATATCTAAAAATTTGTGAGTTATTTCCCTTGCAACGTAAACTTTAATGTAAGTTTTTTCCACCTTTAAACGGTACAAATAATAATTCTTTGAAAATAATAATAAACATGAAATAAAAATGAATTAAATTCAGGTAACCAACACAGAAATAAGGTTGAATTACTGAGTTTTTCTTTCAATATTCAATCTAATTTCAGTGGAATTTTAACGTCAGAAAAATGTCAGTGGAATTATGTAAAAAGTAAAGAATATTTTCGGAAAACATTTGAAAACGAGACTCAGCATAAAAGACATGAACTTATATTTAATATATTATGGATGCTGTCTAAAAAATTAGGAAATATATATAAATCCTTAACCTCTAAGAAGATATCAACAGATTTCATGTAAAAAAGATATCAATAAAATTAATTCAATAAAACATATGAATATATTTTATGCAAAAATTATAATAAAATTCATGTATTAAAAGATGTCAATAAATTAATGCCGTAACATATATAAATAAACTTATGTAAAAAGACATCAATAAATTTCAGGTAAAAAAGATATCAATAAAATTCATGCATTAAAAGATATTAATGAAATTCATGCATTAAAAGATATTAAGTAAATTCATGCATTAAAAGATATTAATAAAATTCATGTAACAAAAGATATCAATAAAATTCATATAATAAAAGATATTAATAGAATTCATGTAACAAAAGATATCAATAAAATTCATGTAATAAAAGATATCAATAAATTTCATGTAATAAAAGATATTAATAAAATTCATGTAATAAAAGATATTAATAAAATTCATGTGAAAAAAGATATTAAAATTCATGTAATAAAAGATATCCATGAAAATAATGTTATAAAAGATACCAATGATTTTTAATTGGAAAGTTATCAAAAAAAATCTTCAAGATAATGAACAATTCTCACCCATTTCCATAACTGACGTGGGAGTTCCAAAACGGCTTTTTCATATAGTTGTCTGTTATACAGCTTTGAATTTAATTCAACCCTATTCTTGTCGAAACAAATACAGTGTAACCCGGATATAAGAGACCCTAATATAAGAGAAACCCGGATATAAGAGAGATTTTATCTAGTCCCAAGTTAGAGCCTGTGTTAATGTATATATAATAGACCAAACCCGGATATAAGAGAAACCCGGATATAAGATACTTCTTCTCCGGTCCCGACAACTCTCTTATATCCGGGTTACACTGTATATAGGATTTTCTGTGTAAGTGAGACACAAACAGATATATAGTGGGAGAAGATGGTGAGAGAAATAATATTTTTTCTACGGAGAGTTAAAGGGATTATTTAAATAGAAAGACGCCGAAATTTGGTTGAATAAAGTCACGATTCCACCCCCCCACCCCCCAAAAAAAAAACAAAACGATCAGTCGCCGAATTTATCCTGATGAACACAAAAAAATTATTATTTAGAAAACGACTCACTAGCCACATCGACTAGTGGCTTGGACCGTATTTTGTACAGAGGCATAAACTAATGTTTCCTCCCGTCATATCAAACTTAGTTTAGTCATATCTATTGATTTTGCATGAAAAATAAGTGTATGAATTTAAAAAAATGTTGTCGATTGCAATTCCAGTTTAATAAAATCATTAAGCGGGTGTGGGGGTGTGAAAGAGAAATAATGTCTTCCTGTCATAATTTGACTAACAGCCGCCAAAAGGGAAATGGAAAATCGGGTAAAAGGGATGAATCGTACGTGTTCGCTTTTATATATCATTTCCTTCCTACCCTGAATCCATCATAAAAAAAAACAAGATGTGGAATTAGTAAATACTAAACACTTCAAATATGTCGGTGCATAAATCATTTAAAATAAAAGGAAATTGAATACAGAATAGGCTGCGTTAGAGATAGTTTCGTCCAACACAGCACGTTGTTACACAACCAAAACATTAACCTGAAAACTCGAGTTTAAATAACCACATCAGATCGAGACTTGCAAATAGATGCCATGCATGGCGCCAACCCAGTTCAGAAATATCTAAACTGTCAGCTGTATACAACCGTCTTTTTGGATCAAACGTTAAAAATGGCTTTGAACGAGTGAAATCTTAGCGAAGACAATCCTCCTTTGAAACGTGTGGACTGGCGCTGCAGAATCACAAAGGACTATACAGAAACTACATCACTTCAGGACTTTCAACAGTAGCGCCAACTAAAATAGATATCGCATGTAACTCGAATAGAACATAATGATACAATGAAGATGATCCCCTTCCACACTACTCCAAATAAAAGGTTGGAAAGGAACACGTCCATCAATATTTGAAAGAGCTATAACAGCTACTGGATCTGAGAAACTTATTTTCCTGAAAAATTGTTTAAAGCGAAAGAATTTATACATTTCAACTGACAGTAGTACTGGCTGCTCGGCCAATGAATGCTGAATGTCTCCTTATAAAGAAAATGCTGAATGTCTCCTTATAAGGAAAATGCTGAATGTCTCCTTATAAGGAAAATGCTGAATGTCTCCTTATAAGGAAAATGCTGAATGTCTCCTTATAAGGAAAATGCTGAATGTCTCCTTATAAGGAAAATGCTGAATGTCTCCTTATCAGGAAAATGCTGAATGTCTCCTTATAAGGAAAAATGAAGGCCACTTTAACACAGAAAATCCATTCCTCTCTTCGATGAACCGATCTGCAACTATTTTCTGTCACTATTGATTTGTGCCGCGGTGCGTTGTCTTGCTGGAATGGACCACCAGAAAATGGTTATAAACTGAGTGACGTTTGTTAGAAATAATACTTAGAAAGTTGGCGACACTTAAACGATCCTTTATTGGTACTAAGGGCTCCAGTGTATGTCAAGAAAATATTCCCCAGTCTGAACCGTTGACAAGGCAAAATGGATTAATACTTGCGCGTGTTGTTTACGCCAAATCCTGGACCAACAGTCAGAATGTCGCGGCAGAAATCGATATTCATCAGACCAGACAGCGTTTTTCTTATTGTCTATTTTTTTGTGATCATTACTGAATTGTAGACTCAGTTTTTCCTCCCTGTCTGACAGGAGTAGCGGCTAGAGTGGTCTTCTTCTGCTGTAGCTCAACTGCTTCAAGATTCGACGTGATGCGTGTTTAGTGATGCTCTTCTATGTACTTCCGTTGTAAAGAGTGGTTATTTGAGCTACATTTGCTTTTCTATCAGCTTGAACAAATCTGGTCAATCTCACTTCTCATCATTTATCAACAAGAAATTTCCGCTAGCAGATTTGCTACTCACTGGATTTCTTTTTTGGCTTTTCTGACCATTCTCTGTAAACACTAGAGATGGGTGTGCGTGAAAATCTTAGTAGATCATCCTCTTTTGAAATATCGCCCGTATGGTACAAAGGAGCCTATGGCGTTCAAAGTCATATATCTAACCTTTCTTACCCATACAAATACAATTCAGGCGGTCGCTATGAGCATGTTTAAATGCCAGTATCCATTAAATTGCTGGGACGTCATTGGCTGGTTAGAAATTTGCATCAAAAGGGCATTTGATCACGTGTGTCCAGTGAATGCATACATGAGAAGTCGCACTGGGCGAGTTGAACCTTACACTAGGAGAAGAGTTGAGGCTGGTACACAGATCGATATCTGATCTGTATCGGCTGGGTCACCGTGGAGAAAATATATGGTGTAAATTCCGAGAACTACCAATGAACCGAGACTAAAAACATCATTGATGATGTGTACCAGAACATTGAAAAGACATATTTCACGAAGATATATATATATATATATATATATATATATATATATATATATATATATATATATATATGTGTGTGTGTGTGTATGCATGTGTGCAGTAAAAGAGGAAAGAACACGTTAGGTAGATAATCCGGTGTTCCTTAGTATTTAGCTTTATTTTCAAAAGGACAGTGCTCCATACAGAAGTAGAGCTTATATTATAATAATATTTTTAGTTTTTAAAATTTTTAGATTCCCAATATTTTTAGTTTTTAAAATTTTTAGATTCCCAAATTCTCGCTTGACAAGGAAGCGGGTCCAGACACCTTAACTCTACATAACTTAAAAAATTATGTTGCTTTTGAAACATGAGAACTCTTATGTAGCGAAAGAATCATATTTTTAAAAACTAAAAATATTATTATAATTATATATATATATATATATATATATATATATATATATATATATATATATATATATATATATATAGCATATATTTTTTTAAAAATACGATTCCATCGTTACATAAGAGTTCTCATGTTAGAAGCGTTCTCATATATATATGAAAAAAGTAATAATTCGTGCTTGATGAGTTAGTAGAACAACGAAATTTAACTTGCACTTCGAACGTAGGTATATATATATATATTTATTAATATATACTTCTTAGCTTTGTCTTACTACACTGAGCACTATGTATATATATATATATATATATATATATATATATATATATATATATATATATATATTATTTTCTATTTTAAAAATATGGTTTTATCGCTACACAGGAATTACCATGTTTCAAAACAGAAACTCAAATTTTAAATTTAATTATAAAATTAAATCTAAAATCCATAGCTCCGTTCCATTCTCAAGATGGATTTTAAGTTTAATTTTATAATAAAATTTAAAATTTTAGTTTCTGTTTTGAAATTCCGGTGTAACGATGGAAGCGTATATTTAAAATGGAAAATAATTATAACATTAAGCTCTACTGTTTTGTATTGAGCACTTTTTTTAAAATAAAAATAATTGCTAAGAACACCGGATTGTAACTCTTACTATTCTTTCTCATTATCTCATTACACACACACACACACACACACACGCGCGCGCGCGCGCACACGCAGAGACAGACACACACAGACACATGCACACACATGCACACAGACACACACACATATACACATTCTTGAGAGTGCCGCTATCGAATATATATTATATATAATATTATTATATTTAATGTTTAAACAGGATCAAGTGAACTTTCTCATGTGTCTCAAGTATGGCTGATCAAATATGATTGAATCCTGATTTTGTTCACAATGGCAAAAGCGTATTTTTAAAGTTAAAACACCGGCATATGAAGCAGGTATTTGTTCGGGATATTTTCCACGGTTTGGGATTCGCAGTTGCCTTTCATCTAAGAGATGGATTGTCTTTACCAGGCAGAAAGTGTTCCAGTTGATCGATTATTTGCAAAACTTTGGGAAAGAAGCAGATTCTTGGTCTGCTGCATCTGCTATGCATTTAGTGCATAAAAAAATCAAAAGAAGAATCTGCAATGTTATTGGTCCTGTCCTGGCATTTCAGCTTCAGTCACTTCCCACCACCGTAACTTAGTTTCGCTATGACCTTTCTTTAAATATTTTCATTGTTCTAGTGAGCTTTTCCATTTGGTACCCGGACTTTACGAATTTAAGCGCAGTACGAGATTGGCAGTGAGGTATTATCATTTGCAATTGCTAGATGTAGCCATAAGTTCTATGCTAACAATTTTTTTTATCTCGCAATTCTCGCTTGTGGAACTCTGTTCTGGCTTCTTGTTTCCAAATAATCTTTGATCTTCGAAAATTTAAATGCAATGTCAATCGTTATCGTCTTAATTCTTGTTCTTTTTATTGTTCTCGCTCCTTAATAATGATTTTCTGTTTCTTATATTTTCACACTCAATAACCCCCTGCGCCTTAGTGGCTTTATTGTCTTGCTCGGCGTGAAGTGATTAAATTTAGTGCGAAGTGAACGCAAACTGCTTCAGCCGGAGTTTGAACTCGGCTCGTCGATGTCATTTCTTATGTCGTTAACGTTTTAGTCATAAAATTCGCAGGAGAGCGAAAAAGAAATAAATATTTACTATTAAATGGGACGAAAGGCAAACAGAGAGGAATTAGGGAAAAAACTGAAGAAAGGAAAGGGGAAAGCTGGCAGAGAAAGTGGAAAACGCAAGGGACTATCTACTTGGATGCTCTCAATTTTATCAGTGCAAAACCTATCGTGTTTAGATGCCTGACAAGGATACAAAGCAGTAAACTATAAAAACAACAGACGCAGCTGATCGAATACAGTCCCACCACGCCAGTATCGACCTGAAGAGAATGAATGATGGAAGAAAAGAATAAGAAGAGAACGAATTAAAAAAAAAGTATCAGAATAGAAGAGAAGGATGATAGCGTATTTGCCACCGATGTCAGAAGTCAGCGTTCTAACCGGGGTAAAAAAAAAAATGTCAGGATGTTAAATGCTGATTTTCTAGATAGGCAGGCCCTGCCCACTTGGAAGACTGGTGTAACCTTCTCGCATCTTGTTCTTTCTAATTTAATTTGTATCGTATGATAGGAAGATAAAAGGGAAAGAGAAAAACAAAGAGAAAAAAAAGAAAAAGGAAGAGAAAATGGAAATAAAGACAGGAAGAAAGAAAGAAACAAATAAATGAAAAAAGAAAGAGCGATAAATTAAAGAAAGAAAGAATGAATGAAAGAAAAAGCGAAGAAGTAAAAAAGAAATGAAAATAAAATGAGCGGAGAAAAGATTTATGAAGAATGGAGATGAGTTTGGGGTAGGGGAGAACCAAAATAAAAAGGAAGAAAAAAGAAAAAAATGGAAAAGAAAGAAAAATGAAGCTAGAAGATGATTAGAAAGATATCAAAAAAGTAAAAATAGAAAAAAGAAAGCAAGAATAAAAAGGAAGTATTAAGTGAGAATAATTATAAATAAGAAAAATTCAAAACAAAAACAAGCCGAAAAAAGCAATAAGTTCACTTAAAAAAAATAATCAACAATAAAAAAACAGGCAGACAAAACAGACGACAATACGAAATTTTGTTTACAAAGACGTTCCAATCGAATCAAACAACAAAAGAAGATATAATCCAAGACAGAGACAAAAAAGCTTTGAAAGAGCATCAGCCATCATACAAATCAATGATTCATCGGATCCTAGACAGCTATTGGATGATCTCAGTCTACGTCACAACTGTCAATGGCCAATGAAGAAAGGGTATTTTGTTATTGTGAAAGAGTAGCGAACGGACAAGAATCATCCACGGGGAAGGAGATTTCTAAGTACGTAGCTTCTGTCGTTATTTATTTATTTATTTATTCAGGAAAAGAAGCTCTGGCTGTTTTTAGGGTCCAAACAGACTTTGGTTGCTGACGAAGTATTTCGTGAACGAGAAGGAAGTGTAAAATTACATGATCAAATTAGTCTAGTGACCTCGTCTGTTCGAAGAAGGTCAGACTTCTGTCACGGCAGTCTGGGTAGTTGGGAGGTAACGTCTAACGGAAAGAGATGGTTGTTATGTTGTTGTATTGCGATGATTTGGAAAAAAGAGCCGTGGAAAAGAAGCGATGACTGTCTTGATAGAACGATGGTGGTCGGTTCTGGATACAAGAGAGGGAAAGACAGTAGATGAATCCGAAGTACAGAATGAAAGAATGAATAGATAACTGGAGAGAGAAAGGGGGAGAGAGAGAGAGGAAGAGAGAAAGTGAGAAAGTGAGAGAGAGGAGGATGAGATGGAGATAGAGAGGGAAGAAGCGAGCGGAAGAGAGAGAGGTAGATTTGGTAGAGGAGAGAGAAGGGCAAATAAAAAAAAACTTAAAAGGAAAGAAAAAACAATATTGTTCTGATGAGCTTTCCGCTTTGATACCTCGTTCTTGTCAGTTTAAGCGTAGTACTAGATTGGCAACTATGTCCCATCGTTTTCTGCCGAAATTTCTAGATGTAACCGTAAGTTTTATTCTAATAGTTCCTTCACTCGCACTTCTGGTCTGTGGAACTGTCAACTACAATCTTCAAATATTTAAATGCAACATCGCCCGCAATTTTCTGTCTTTTTGCATCCCGTTGTTTTATTTCTTTTCACGGACATTTTCTCCTGTCACTTGCACCTTAGTGATATTATCGGCTATAGTTAAAGAAACATATTGCAATTAAATTGTGAAAGAGACGTATTTCTGCTGGAGTATTTTGAAGATAGCAGGATATTTTACACCGGTCAGGCGACGGAGATGTGGTTCTACTGAAGGATGCTGAGGATTTCGTGGCCCGAGCGAGTGAGCAACAATGAGGTCTTGGAGATGATGCAGACAAGGAGGAGGCTCACGCTTAGCATCAGGAAGAGGCAGCTGAAGTTTCTAGAACATATAATGAGGAAGGAGGGCCTGGAGAATCTGATACTCACGGGTCGAATAGAGAGAAAGAAAGACAAGCGAAAGCAGCGCGTGATATATCTAGCGGGATGGAGCAGGTGGGTGACAGAAAGTGGTCTGGGGGAGGTAGCAGAGGGAAGGAATTTGTTGAGAGCTGCAAGGGATAGAGGGAGGTGGAGAGCCATAATCGCCTACGTCCTGAAAAGAGATGGTACAAATGTGGAGCAACTAATGCTAATATTATCCGTTACCTTATAAGGAAGCATTCGGCATTCATTGGTCGAGCTGCGAGTACTACCGGTGGTTGAAATTTATAAAATCTTTCTCTTAAAATATTTTTTTTTCAGGAAAATAGGCTTCTCAAGTAGAGTAGACGTTTTCACGCTTTCCAGTAGCACACTACTAGATTGGCAGCTAGGTATTATCATTTTAAAGTTGAAATTGGTAACAGTTTTTTCTCTCACACATACTCTAAATGTGCTAATTCCATAATTTAGACCAAAGCCACTCTCTCGATTTTGAAGAATCGCCTGAAAAATGAATATATATGAATATATATATGTATGTATGTATGTATGCATGCATGCATGTATGTGTGTGTGTGTGTGTGTGTGTGTGTATACAAATTTATAACATATACATGTTATAAGATGACTACAAAAGTTGCAATTTTGTTTCAACATTGCTGGTGTCTTATCAAGTGATGATGTTCAATGGAAGATTTTATGAGTTCAAAAGTCAACCAAACCCCCTCAACAGGGGAAACTTTGTTACATAACCTATGATGACCAATTAAAATACAAGTATATATGTTTAAAATAACATCACAATATACTCTAGTATAAGTACAATCTATTAGTCCATTAAACTTAAGGTAGGATTAAATTAAAAACAAATATATAAATTAAATTTTAAGTTAGTTAAATTTAAAATTAAAAATTCTAAAAAGTTAACCAAGCACCAAGTTTAATATTATTTGAAGATTATTCAGAAATGAAGCCAGGATCAAAAAAATATATATAATTTATTATTGTTCGCAAAATGTCAATTTACCAGTGAAGTTCGACGCTGATGAAAAGTATCACCGATTGTTACACATATTTGATAGATGGAAGTCAGAATTCAAATAAGGAGGTAGGGAGGCAAGGAAATATTCAAATGACACGACAAACACATTCACATAATAACACACACACACACACACACACACACACACACACACATATATATATATTCAAACATGTTTCATTTTTCATTGAATAATATAGATATATTATGTCTATTTATTTTTGTAATAATCCTCTCTAGTTCATAATCAGTTTCTTGGTGTTAAGATGAAATTGATCAAGGAAGGCCCTTTAGTTTTTTTCCTACCCAAGTAATCCTCCTAGATCACCCTCGGGCTGAATTACAAAGACAAAACATATTGTAACTGTGATATTGTAACGTTATATTGTAACTGTGATTGTTGTTACAGAGCGCGTTCACGCGGGTTTTTAAAAATTACAGTCGTATATTATTCTTCAATGAAACATGTTTGAATGAAGATATGATGCCTATATATATATATATATATATTATAATTTTTTTTTAAAATATGATTCCTTCGCTACATAAGAGTTCTCATGTTTCAAAAACGAGAGCCGGAACCTTCAATATAATTATTAAAATTAAGTTGAATTAAGGTATCGAGTCCCGTTTCATCGTCAAGCGAAAATTTAGGAATAAGCTCTCTTGTGGTTTGCGCGTGTTTATAAGTATGGTCCTTTGCAACATTAATTACTATGGAACAGCCGTTGCAACATTAATTACTATGAAACAACCGTTTCCATTATATATAATTATATTGAAGGTTCCGGCTCTCGTTTTTGAAACATGAGAACTCTTATGTAGCGAAGGAATCATATTTTTAAAAAAATATTATAATATAAGCTCTACTTCTGTATGGAGCACTGTCTTTTTAAAAATAAAAAACAAAAATACTAAAGAACTCCGGATTATTTACCTAACGTGTTCTTTCCTATTTTTCTGCATACCTGCACACACACACACACACACATATATATATATATATATATATATATATATATATGTATGTATATATATATTCGGAAATTAAAAACATTCCCATCCCTACATATACTCGTGAAAAAGATTTACATATTCAGTTAAGCAAAAAACATTTCTTGATGATGGTTAATAAATTAGCTGATCCACAGATCATTTGGACAGTTTATACGCACTCTATGTACAGAAAAGAAATCGCTTGTATGGATGCAAGGAAAATAATAAAAGGCTTAATCGCAGTGCCTTGTTAGGCGTTTTCAAGGAAACTTGCATAAAAGAGACATTGCTGCCCATTCCAAGTACACAATTTGGGCAGCAAACCTTCTTATATGCATATTTCTTTGGATATGACGGACAAGGAAAATATAAATGAAATTACTAAAACAAAATATACTAACATTTAACCCCTTCCACCCTTTGAAAATGGATAAAATATTTCCCTAAATCGCTAGAGACAGTAACCACTACGGTGTGTTTCTATACATTTTGAAACATCATAAGAGAAGAACTGTAAGGACACTAGAAAAAACTAAATAAATTAAATATTACGAATTATATAATGTTTAGAAATTTCGATAATGACGACATTATATTTGAAAAAATAAACAAAAATAAAATATTCCGTCAAAATTTATAAATGTGTACATAGATATCATATGCATAGATTAGTATTTATATAGTGATATATGAAAAAAATTAACTGGTTCTAAATTTAAATTTTGTTGTTTTTAACGAAACTATAGCATGTTTATAATTTGAAAATTAGAATTATCATTCGTTCCAAGCAGTATAAATAATAAGTGCAATAGATACATTTAATATCTGGTCCTTATGAGCGTTTCTACGCGAAATTTTTTCTCTTGATTAATTGATTATATATATATATATATATATGTGTGTGTGTGTGTGTCATTCACAGCCAGTACTGTTTCGGTGTATCACAGCTCCTCAGTGTGACTAGACTTCCGAATGCCTCAAGCCAGGATTGAAACACAACTAATTTTGTGTCAGCCAGAGCTATCTTCACTCGGTAGAGTTATATATATATATATATATGTATATATATATATATATATATATATATACCAAAATGCATAACTATATATATATATATATATAGTTATGCATTTTGGTATCATCTCTTCTTTAATACATGTGACGTTGAACAACACTGGAAAAGTCCTTTTTTATTGTTTTTTTTTTTGTACACGTACAAGTGTCTTTTTTTTCTGTGCCTAATGAATGTAAAAAATTCTAAAGTTTTCTTGGTACCGTTCGTTGTCGGCTAAACACTTAGCCATTTTCAAGTATTATTTTTTGTTACACTGCTTTATAATAAATGGTGTGTAAGTGTTCTTATTGATAGCTATAAAAGTTGCTGAGAGCAGACTTCGGTAATTTACAAACAAATAAAAGGTGCATTGTCGTCGTGTTCATCATTCAGAAAAAGAAGATACTTGTACGCATACAAGAAAAACCAAAACAAAACTAGTCGGTTTTTGTTTAACGAAAACACACACACAAACACACGCACGCACGCACGTACACACACACATACACACACACGGGCGCGCGTGTGTAGGTTTTAAAGACATTTTCCTATATATTCTTGTAGGATGAGGCAGGAGATGCTGGTTTTCAATCTCTGCCCATCTCTCACTTTTGTTTATCCCGTCTTCGGACTGGTAGCTGCACTTTCTTTTCTGATTCAGTCACATATGAAAGAAAAAGATTGACATTTTTGTTATGAGTCTAATCCACAGAGACGGATATGCAATGTAATTGGCCCTGATCTGTCATCTCGTCTGCAGTCGCTCTCTCACAGACGCGACGTTGCCTCGCTCTGTCTTTTTTACAAATACTTTCACGGTAATTGCTCCGATGAGCTGCTTTCGCTGGTTCCTAGGCCTCATGAATTTAAACGTCCTACGAGGCTGGCATCCCGTTCCCACCCCTTCACCGTTGAAACTGTTAGATGTAGACGTCTCTTCTACTCCAATAGCTTCATGTCCCGCACATCTCGCCTGTGGAACTCCCTTCCTTATTCCTGTTTCCCTGACAAATACAATCTCCAAATATTTACGTGTAACGTCACTCGACATCACCAGTTGCCTTGATCTATCCACTTCCCTTCTCCACATCCTTTCATCTTTCATTCCTATCTGCTCTCGCTCCAAATCTTCTGTAACCCCCTTGCCTTGATCGATCCACTATCTTTCTCCACATCCTCTCCTTTACCACTCCTATCTGCTCTTCCTCCAAACCTTCTGTAATGTGAATTTGACAAATGATACATGGTTAATCTTTAAAGAAATTTAACTAGATAGATAGATAGATAGATGGAGGCAAAGGCTGACATTATGTCCCAGTAGAATTAGTATTTGTTGTTTTTTTTCTTTTCTCGTCAGTCCATACGAGAAAGAGGTTATCAACTAGCGACACATTCTTTCTTTCTTTCTTTCTTTCTTTCTTTCTATCTATCTATCTATCTATTTGCAATTAATTCATAACCTGTCATATTAGCTACAGTTTGATCTGAAATTTTCACTGTATAATGTTCAAGCTGTGTAATTAATATTCAGTTGTGAATTAAGTGCGTTGACAAAGAAGGATATTATCTTTAAAACTAAATACTTGTGGTCTAATATAAATGCTTCATTTTCATCACAAAGCTAAAGAATCATTGATGTATCTCTGTATCATGTGCGTAGTGCTGACTTTACATGTACACAAATGTACTAAAATAAAATCGCCATGTTTTTAAAATTAATATTCATTAGTGCGCACTCCGTGACGATCAAACCCTCTACGCAAGACGACTTTGCTATTTTCATGATATCATCACAAAAGAGGCAAAGGGGAGGATGTTTAAGATTATGAAATCGTCTGTCAAAGAGAAGAATTTTCAATTTTTATTTTTCTTCGAATTTAAAGAAAGAGCATTTGAGAAGCTGAATCAGACTGAACCTTCGGGCCGCTGATGAACGTGTCCCCAACCCTCAAAGCAAAAACTTTAAATTCACTGTTTTTTTTTGTTTTGTTTTTTTTTTAAATTGAGGAGATAGGTTTTTGATTACAGCCGTCGAACGTAGATAAGATTAGCCGTTTGATTGCTTAAGTTAAACTACTTTGTCTGCAGCCATTACTAAAAGGGTGACCTTTTAAGAATAAAAGTCAGGAATAAACAATAAATAAATAAAAGAGAGAGAGAGAGAGAAAAAAAATATGTGTGGGCTCGAGTCCGAACTTTATTTGCCGTCTGCCATCCTTTTAAGTTGCCAAATATGGTATGGGTTGCTATCTTTAAGCTATTTCTTCAACATGCCGTCAAAGTTCAGAGATTTTATTTTAAGGACATGGGAATGAGATAAAGTAAAAAGAAGAAAATAAGGGTCAAATGATGTCAGGTCACGTAAGTGGGGGATGCGGCAATAACTGTATAGTTACCATGCGCAGTAGTCATTGTTTTTTTTTTCTTTTGTTTTATCATGAGAAAACTAACGAGAGTTTGATATTTTTATAATTACGCAGAGAATAAATAAAGTGAAATCATTTTTTTCAACGTGAATACGAAAGGAAAAAATAAATAAATAAAGAAAGAAAGAAAGAAAGAAAGGAAGAAAGAAAGAAAGGAAGAAAGAAAGAAAGGAAAAATAAAGAAATGAAGAAAGACACTAACAAAGAGAGGGAGAATGAATTAGGGAACAAACATACAAAAGAGAAATGTACGATGTGCTACTATAGTATATCTATCGTCCATTTTCTACAATAGTATATTGTCTACTATTTATTTTCTACTATGGTATGATATTTGCCAACTGTTGGAAATATGAAATATGTTAGGATAGAGTTAGAGACAGTGAATACGTTATGCATTAAAACCACAAACAATTTTTATACAAAAAAATAAAAAGATCATCAAATAGGAATTTTAATATTTGTAAACTGATTTGATGTCATTTAAAAAAAAAAACGGTTAACAGGTCATCGTTTTTCCTGAGTATTTTCCAGCAATAATGAGTACGTCGTCATTTACTGTAGGTCAAAAATGCCTCAGTATATTTCATATACAGTAGCACCTAAAAAATGGAGGAAAGAATAAAAAGAAAGAAAGAAAAACTAAAAGGGACTAAAAAAAAAGCGAATACTGTAAATGAAATAGACTAAAAGAAAAATTAAAGAGAAAAATAAATGAAAAATTAATAAAAACGGTACAAAAAGTACTTTAACGTGTGATTGATAATAAAAAGAAATATATGTAAAACAAACGATAAAAACAAAAAATAAACATTATATATGGAGTATAGAAGGCGAAATAATTAAATAAAGAGATGGAGAGAAAAGAAAAAATAGGAAAGAAACAAAGAAAGAAAAAGAAAGAAAGGAAATAAGAAATAGCTATCTATCTATAAAATTCTGTGACTTCCGTTAGTCCGCCCGTTCGTCTGCCCGATCGCCCGCCCGTCTATCACATTCTATAATATAGTCATACATTGACCGGTCGAAACCAATTTTGGTGAGAAGTGCAAACAAAAAGAGGTACAAAGTACAGTTGGTTTTGCTAGGGTGCGTAACTTAGTACAATAAATTTTCATTAAATTTTTTGGAAATATTAAAAGTTTTATTATCTAACATACACAATATTCACACTATTTTAAAAACAATTTAATGAACAATTTCAACACGCGTCACCGTGTTGCAAAAAATTCTAATATCGAGATAATACTTTTGTGATGGACGTCTATAGAAAATGAGTTAATATAAGTAAAAAATGCAATCGCCTTTTTAAAACATGAAAAGAAATGAAAGGAAGGAATGATGGATGGAAGGAAGGAAGAAAAGAAGGGAAGAACTAATAAAGAAAGGAAGAAAGAATGAAGAAATATACAAGTAAGTATGAACCAAGCGCAAAGAAAACTTTCGGATTAGGAAGAAAAAGAAAGAAAGAAAAAGAAAAAGATGAACACAATTAATGAAATAGGAAAAGAATAAAAGAAGAGAAAAGGAAGAAAATGAAAAATTAATGAAAACAGTAAAAACAATTATTTTAAAATGTGATTGTTAATAAAAGGAACAGATAAAAAAACAGACTATGGATGCGAAGTGATTGAAAGAGATGGAGGAAAAGAAAAAAATAACAAAGAAAATGAAAAAGAAAGACAGGAAAAAGACAGACAGGAAAAAGACAGACAGACAGACAAACAGAAAGAAAGAAAGAAAGAAAGAAAGAAAGAAAATTCTTTTGTGACAAGTAAACGAACAAGGTGCCAAAAAGTAGACCTCGTTGCGACACATAAGCAGTTGACCTTTGCTCAACTTCTTCCTGTTTTATTTATTTTATTATTTATTTATTTATTTATTTATCGTGCGGCCTCATGTTCAGCGAACGTTCGAAGGGGTATGCGCATGTGCGTAACTATACTTAAATATAAAAATATAAAACGTGACTCTCTTTTGTAAGGGCAGTAGAGAGGTGCTATTTGACGAAAAAGAAGTCCTGCATCAGACAATTGGTTAATAATACTATTGTCTGTACCCGATACACTAAGACTATTAATACTGTCACAGATTATGAATTTTAGTTTCGTTCCTTTAATTTTTCGCAGTTTCTGGGATGAAAATTACGTTATATACAGCTAGAGAATAATGCTCATCTTTGTTGTTATACCACAACGTTTCGGCCGTTGTGCCATCCGGTTTTCTTTGCTTGTCGATCCGGGTAAGCTTTAGAAAATTTCGACCTAGCCGAGAGCATTAACGTGTTCGTCAGTGTATTTGGTGACATAATCATCGTGAATTCAATCTTGGCTTCGGATAATTTTACTCGATTATTGGCTTCGGGTAAAATCACAGTGGAAACAGGATGTGCAATACTCGAACGATTAACCAAGATGATATATCCTTAGACGTAGACAACAGAATAAGAACAGTCAACCATGTAGATTGAATAAAAGGTTATTCGAAATTCCCCGACTGTTACCGGGATCAACAGGCACCTGAAGTCGGTCGGCGGGCATCACGATCAAAACCTTGTGATAATAACAAGATAACAAGAAAGATAAGGACATTCAATCGACTCTAATTTTTGCAAGTAAACGCCTAATACTCTACAAATGACGAATAACGAACGAATAGTTCCTTATTGTATTAGGTGTTTGCATTTTTCATTTAATATCTATCTATCTATCTATCTATCTATCTATCTATCTATCTATCTATCTATCTATCTATCTATGCCACCCTAATTAAAGAAGAACACAGTTCTTTTCGCAGGAAATATTTCGAGGGAATTCTGATAAGTATTTCACCATCTACACACGTCAAACACATTATATAACTTCCAACTTTTATATACTTGAAGAATTTAAGATATGTCCACCTACTAATACTACTACTACAACCACGACCAGTGTTACGTAAAAACGTCCCCAAATCAACCTGCGGACAACCACCAAACATAAATAAAAAATGTCCACTGCACACACACACACACACACACACACACACACACACACACACACACACACACACACACACACACGCGCGCGCGCGCGAATATACATTATCATCCAGATCCCGCATAGACCAACTAGGGTCATGATACGCTTGCACACATAAATTATACACACAAACGATCCTTGATAAGAAAAATGCACGTGAAGTCTGCTTAACCAATTAAAAAAACAAATATACAAAATTTTAAAATACTAAAAATTTTTCTCTTTCTTTTTTCGTTATATCTAATTCTCTGATGAAGCTCTGATAAAAGCGAAACATGTTAGATTCATAAATGTTTCCTATTTGTCCCTTACCCTATCATTCTTTCAGATTCTAATCCATATTTCATCCGTATTTGATCCCTATCTATCTATCTATCTATCTATCTATCTATCTATCTATCTATCTATCTATCTATCTATCTATCTATCTGTCTGTTGTGGTAGGATCCACCTAATTTGCATAGCGGAGTACCGACGATATAAATATGGTTGGTACCGGAAGACAGGGAGGCGAATACAGAGATCCAACTAGAGACTCTGCCCGACTGCGACTTAGTCAACTCATTCTCCAGGAACGGTCTTCCCAGAAATATACCAAAGACTATATGTAAATATTGTGTACACTTCCTTGTTTCAATACATTTTATTCTAACTACATTTTGTGTTTGCATTATTATTCCATGCATTAGTCAAGTTTCAACACTATCTATCTATCTATCTCATTCTGTTCATATCTATTTATCTATCTCATTCTCTTCATATGTATCTCTCTATGTTTCTCTCATTTTTTCTTTCTCCCTCTTTCTATTTGAAATTAGTTCCTTATAGTACATAGTCAAATGAAAGAATCCGGATGAAGGAAAACTTGTGTTGCTCCAATCTTCCACACGAAAAGTATTGCCATGAAAGTCGATATTCAAAACCTTCTACGACCAGTGGCACAGATAGTATATGTATAAGCTAAGCCAGGTGCTGTGGGGTACTGGAGGTGTCCTGCCCCCAGAAAATGATTTGCACTCCTCTTGTGAAAATGAAGTGAATAATTTTAGTGTTCAAATTCTTAATTCCGTCCCACCTTTAACCTAAAGGTTACCCCAATCAAAACATTCTGCTGATGGATCTGGCATATTCCCCTCAACATTTGTCACATCCTATCATCGTGTGGTAGGTAAATAGTAATCAAAGTGTAATAGCTGTAAAGGCGAAAACACAGACTTGGATAGAAACTGTTTTTTTTTTTTACATACGTAACCTTCACATGTACGAGGAAGTCCCCCAATCTCTCGGTAGTTATTAAGTTTATGGTATAATTCTATAATTGAGAAGCACCCATTTTGGATTCATAGTATCGGTATAACAAAGCTAGCGTGTAAACCACGATTCTACAGTGAAGGGCTTTCGGCCAGCTATCTCGAAAAAGAAACAACGAATACAATGGCGAGAAGTCCACCAGAAGATCAATTGGAAGAAGCAGCAGATACATTACGGATTTCGACACTCCGAATCCAATATTTATAAATATAAGAAATTTTATGGGACCTCAAAAATCTTTTATAGATTTTTTACAGTTAAAGCATGAACACTATACTGGATATCCTCGATCCGTTTTGTTTAACAGAACATGTCTAAGCCAAGGATTACTGCTTAAATATTTTTCAGTAATCCTTTTATCTATCTATCTATCTATCTATTATATTATTACTTAAACATAATTTTTTATTTTATTTATTAAACAGTATATTTATTTATTTTAGTCTACCGGCGTGAATATTCAAGAAATCGTATTAGAAAAATAAGCGTGGCTAAATAATAATGTCAAGAATTTTTAAGAATAAAAGATTTTATAAAAAATATAGGAACATTTGCATCAACCTAACAAATATCAAGAATTTTTTAAGAGAGAATGAATTACTGTACACGTTCGCGAATATCCATTCTGTTAAAAATAACTATTTTGTGATATAATATAGAATACAAATATTAAACAGTAGTTCGGCGGCTAAAATATAACAGTTTGGTTTGTGGGAGTACAAATATAGACAAAAATATGTAAACAAGTAATCCCCAAAACTAAATAGTAAAAGAAAAAAAGACATTTCCAAGATGACTGAAACACGTCATCTTTTTTTTTCTTTTTTTTTGCCAATAATGGTAAAAGATTGACACCAGAAAGATAGATTTAATGTTTGGATTGAAAGCCAAGATTACATCATACTCGAAAATTTGAAATCAGAAATCGACGTCTTTACTACATGAGCCACTGCATAAATCGTGGTAGACACAAAATTAAGAGTTTGGCATGCAGTCTGTGGAAATGTCATCTTCACAAAAAGATGTCTCCTCATATTAATAGCCTTTGATAATTGGATTCGGATTTTGCCAGAAGTGACATGAGAAAGAACAGAAAGCACTAAAAAATGATGATAAAGATGATATTAGAGATCTGTATAGACTTCTCTGTTTTCAATGCGTTCATCTTCTCGGCATATTAGGGCACACCGAAAGGTCAAGAGGTCGGTTTGTACTTTCTCCGAATGAACTTCCTGCGTCGAACTAGGATGGGACGGAGTTATTTTGTATTCCGTTATTTCCTATTATTTGACGATCAATATCGTCAGTCGGAGCAGAACTGTGTCATTTCGTATTTAGGTATTTCATATTTACGATTATTCTCTACATTCGAGATAGGGCAGGGTTATTTCGTATTCAAGTATTTTATAATAAGTTATTTTACAATCATTCTCCACAGTCGAAGTAGGTGAGTGTTATTTCTTATTCAGTTATATCATAATGTTATTTTACGATCATTCTCTATAGTCGAGGCAAGACAGTGTTATATCATGTCAAGTTATTTCAGAAATTATTTTACGATCATTTTCCTCACTTGAAGCAGGACACTGTTATTCCGGATGCATACATTTTACAATAAACGTCTAGGTCGATTACCCCAAAATGGCACCAGTAAGATGCGATAATATGCAACAAGATGAAGACAAAGTCGCTACACATTAATCAATCAACATATTTTTGGAGGATGTGAAAATATATAATTGCGAGTACGCATGCGCGCATTCATAATAAGAAATACAGGTGATGCATTTTCAGTATTAGAATAAATATTCATGAATAATCATATAACTGAATCGTAATAAAGCTATTTTAATTCTCAATTCGCCATTCAAAGTTGCTTCATAGACAATACTAAAGGATAGATTGGTAAACATTTTCGAAATCTTTTCAGAAGTAATGCTCTAAAACATAACGAAGAACTGCATGTGCAACATTTCATGCAGTTGTTGCATAGTATACGAGAGAAAAACAGCTCCTATCAAATACAACTTGAAGTAAATGAAAAAACTTTAAAATAAAGAATAATGGTTAATGAGAAGGTCACTCTAACGTCTATAGAATGAAGATTGGACACAACACGAGACGATAAAACAATCGACGTAATCAGCACTTATACTATGCACAAATAATCCAGGCAGTAGGTCGAGCATAGATAACAGTGGCAATGTTAATAGTATTATTAGCCATTTCCTTATAAGGAAACATTCGGCATTCATTGACCGAACAGTCAGTGCTACCGTCTGTTGAAATTTATAAAAATGTTTCTATGAAAACAATATTTCGGGAAAATAGGTTTCTCAAGTCTACTAACAGTTATCGCTTTTTCTAGTCCTGATGGGAGTTTCCTTCCTAGCTTTTTTATTTGAAATAGTGAGGAACATAAACATCTTCATTATGTCATTATTTTCACCTTGAGTTACATGCAATATCTATTTTGTCATTGCTGCTGTTGAAAGTCCTCAAGTGATGTGGTTTCTGTTATTTGGTATAGTTCTTTGTGATTCTGTAGCACCAGTCTCCAAGATTCGAAGAAGGATGGTCCGCGCTAAGACATACAGGTTTCATCCGCTCAAAGCCCATGCTGAAAAGACTGCTTCTCGTTCGATCACCGAAGTAATGTAGAGGCCGGCTAGATGTAGGAACTCTTGACTGGGGAACATCGGGTACATTGAGCAAACTCTTACAATCCGAAATATGTTTCGGCTTTAAATAAGCCCCCCAAAAAGGAATGATAAATCGTAAAAAATGCAATTTAATGAATCAATTGCTCGAAGCCATTTTAAAAATAGAGATGTATTTTAGGTTACAAAAATAAACTACAAGTACTGGTAAAATTACTGAAAGTTTATAGGATGAGACATCGGATTTGACGGAAAAGGAAGGCTCCATGAGAACGAATTCTGATATTCCATGAGAGTCACATGATGAAGCCCGAAGTTTGCAGCAGCAGAATAATTGCGATAAAATAACGCAGAAAATAATGTGAATAAACCAATGCGATACATACATGAAAATACAAATTCTGATATTCCATGAGAGTCACATGATGAAGCCCGAAGTTTGCAGCAGCAGAATAATTGCGATAAAATAACGCAGAAAATAATGTGAATAAACCAATGCGATACATACATGAAAATACAAATTCTGATATTTCATACATGTACGTGACAAAAGCCGAAGTTTGCAGCAGCCGAAATGCTGTGATAAAAGAACGTGGAATTACTCTGAATAAACCAATACAATATAAATTTGACATAAAATAATAATTACGAACAAAAATTAAATTACAGAGTTCGTACGAAAGATCTCAGTGAGATCCTAAACTAGAATGAAGGTAATTGTTTTTGTTTCACAAGTGAATAGGAGTTTTTTTAATAACGTATACCATGATTGTCGTCGTAAACAAAAGTTGATGGAGTATTATCTGTTCATGCATTCATTACAGGCCGATCGTTTACGAACTCGTTTCCTTCGTGATTGCCTGTAAATTTCAGCTTTCACCTGTTTGAGAAATGTGGATTTGTGTCGAGAGATTTAAATATCTACTTCAAGCGACATTTATGGGGTATTTAAAGTTGACCTATCATAAAACTTACTTCTGCCCCTTCGAGCCGGTCGCTGAATCTGTGTTCAGTAGACAATTTTTCTCGCCGGAATCTATATTACATATCTACAAGTCTACTATTCGTCCATGCTTAGAGTAGTGATACAATCATCTGTTGTTAACTGGGGCAAGAAATGGTTTGTTAATTTTAATGCCTCCAAAACAAAACTTCTCTTCATTCATCTTCTGAGACAAACATTTTCTGTCTTCCACCAGCATGGCTGATGCTAGCCTCCAGAAGAGTGATTCGTTGCACCTTCTTGGGCTAACGTTCTTTGCTGACATGGAGTGGAAAAATTATATCAAAACGATTATTAGGTTTGCTGTGAGGACGGTTGGTTCACTGTGTCATGCTAGACAATTTTTCTTGCCGGAATCTGCCTTCATATCTATAAGTCTACCGTTTATTCATGCTGAGAATATTGCTGCTACATATGGCCTGGTGTTCCTGTTATATATTTAACGAAAGAAGAATCTGCAATTTTATTGGCCCTGACCTGGCATCTCGGCTTCAGTCACTTTCCCACCGCCGTAACGTAGTTTCCCGATGCTTTTTCTATAAATATTTTCATGGTAATTGTACTGATGAACTCTCCTCTATGATACCTACACTCTATGAATTTAAGCGCATTAATAGATTGGCGGCAAGATCTTATCATTTTACAGTCGAAATTGCTAGATGTAACCGTAAGTTCTATGCTAATAGTTGCTTTTCTCGCATTTCTCGCCTGTGGAACTCTCTTCCGACTTCTTGCTTACCAGTCAAATTTTATCTTCAAAAATTTAAGTGAAACGTCAATCGCTATGCTCTGCCCTCTTAAATTCTGCTTCTTTTATTGTTCTCCCTCCTTAGTAATGTTTTTCCTATATTCTTGCGCACTCAGTAACCCAGTAGTGGCTTTGTGGTGAAATGATTGAACCCCCCCCCGCCTAAAAAATGATAGATGGGATAAAAATGTAGAAAACAACTGTAGAACATATATTTGTTTGGCAGAACTTAATACTGGTTCACTCGTAAAAGATAGGAAATTTCTTTTTGCGAGAAAAAATTATGGCAGATTAGCATTCATTTGATCTTACTCAAGGTCAATTTTTTTTATTGTAATAAATTTCGTATTTATCAAAATAAAAATTAAAAGTTGACATTTTATTATTTTAGAAGCGGGATCCTGTTCATAATATTGATGCAGTTTAAAAATCAATCCCTGAGTTTTTACAAAATCATTTGAACTTTTAATTGAAGAACAATATTTATGTAATTCAGTGAGAGTATATTTAATTTTATTCCCCATTTCAGATAAAAGAAATTATTATCCGAACTTTTGCTTTCGAAAAAAAAAATCATCCGAAAAAAAGTTAACAAAAAAGTTTTTAAAAAAAAATTGAAAAATTCAGAAAATTAAAAAATAAAAATAAAAAAGAGATATAAATGAAGTAAGCAGTTTCAAACTTTACATTTGTAAATAACAAATTAAGTCCAATCTGTAAAAAGTCAGGGATCGTTTTGTAACTATTTATATTATGAACATGACTAGGCGTAAATGACTGTTAAAAAGCATGTATATCCACTAAAAATAAACGATTAGAAATGTAAGAATAACGTCGGATTAAAAATAATGCATATATATATATATATATATATATATATATATATATAGGAATTAATATATTTTATTTTTAATCCTACATTATTCTTACTACACTAATCGTTATTTTTAATATATATATATATATATATGAACAGCGAGTTAGGGGAAATAATTAATGGATTTATTTTTAATCCGATATTTTTATTGCTTCAAACGTTAATAGACACTTCGTATTTAAAATGGGACGTCTGTCTGAGATACGAAGAATTTACTATAATAACGTTTGAAATAATCTCATTCTTTGTTTCTTTGTTTGTTTGTTTCTTTCTTTCTTACTCTCTCTTTCTTTCTTTCTTACTCTCTCTTTCTTTCTCTCTCTGTCTCTCTGTCTATCTATCTATCTATCTGTATATATATATTTATATATATACGTGTGTGTGTGTGTGTGTATGTGTGTGTGTGTGCGCGCGCACGCGCGTCTGTGTATGATATTCGTCATTTGATTTAGTTTTTGAGGATTCAAAGACAAAATAGCATGTGATATTATCAAACGATTGGACACTTCAACAGTGAGAAAGAATTCTGAAAGTTTATATACTATGACGTATGTAAGCACTTTTAGTCATATTAAAAATGAATTTAGTGAAATTGGTTCGAGCAATCCATTGGGAAATGACAAAGTACCTCAGAGGCGTTAGTGGTGGAAAAATTTACAATTAAAAATGAACTATTGAACGAATTTAAAGCAGAAGTTACGAAATTCAAGTTGTACCATTTATTTACTGATAACCAAGATTTGAATAACAACATGAAATATTATCAACTTTGTCATTACTTCAATGCTTATTCAGGTAATCATGTGGGAATAATGTATTTCTTGCGTCGTAATTAAATATTTGAAAAAAAAAACAACAACTGTTTTTCGGAGGTATATACACTCTTTATAGTGTGTTAGATATTCGTTTTGTTTTGTTTTCAATTTAACGTGTAGGACGAATGTCTGTTACTTTTTTATGTACGAGGTAAAAGGTTGGGTATATCAACATTTTTTCCTTCAAAACGATCAATATATCTCCTTTAAAACCATTAGTAAATATTTTTGACAGTTAAAGCTTTAGCGACAGTCATTCTTTTTGCAAATAGTGATATGTATTCTTTTGAATTGTGTGTTCTTTATTGTTGTTACTTATTATTCCTTGTTGCTTTATCCTAGTGGAAACCCATTGTATAAGATGAGGATATTTTTTAGCGTCTATCGAAAGATAGAAATAGCTGCTTTTGTGCTAAAGATTCAGAAACGTTTTTTAACACCCGAGCCATTTTATTCCATGGAATTCGGATAGAAATGTTGCCTTTTTTATTTTATTTGCAAGAGTTCTCTAGTGAAAATGCAGAAAGTGGAAAGATCGTCAAATGAAAGAAGAAGAGGAAGATTAAGAGGAAGATGTGGAGGAAAACAGGAAGAGAACGAGATGAAATATGAAGAGGAAATAAAAGAAAGAGATAATGGATGAAGAGAAAAGGAAGTGACGACGGAGAAAATAGATCGTAAAGAAGACATTGAGGAACAAGAAGAGCAGAAGAAGAAAAAATGACAATGAGGAAGCTATCTTATGGGAAAGAGAAGTAGAGAAAGACAACGAGAGGAAAAAGACGAGAAAGAAGATAAAATGAGAAGGTGAAGGTTGAAGGGCGAAAGCATTATTATTATTATTATTATTATTATTAGTAGTAGTAGTAGTAGTAGTAGTAGTAGTAGTAGTAGTAGTTGTAGTAGTCGACAAAATGCAATAACGTTGATGGAAAAGATAAAATACAATAACAAGGATGGAGAAGAGAACAATGTAGAAAAAAGAATTTTGACTTCGTTTTACACTCCTCCCCGGTCTTTTGAACAATGCTACTCGCTCGAAATGTTCGTAGAGTTTTAAGTGAATTTCAAAACAAGATTTATATATTTGTACATAGATTTAATAGGAGTAGATAGGTTTGCCTATTGTCTGGTTCACACTCCTCTCCGGCCTTTTGAACAGGAGTATTAGTTTATTGCTTTTTTAATGTTGACTGGGTTTCCGGTTCGTTCTAAAATCTTCTTCAACTCTATACTTCTAACGTCTCCACCTGAACTCTGAAATTTCATTTACTATTTATTTTTATTTATTTTCTCCTCAATAGGAGTAGATAAGTTCGCCTATCGTCCGGTTTATACTCCTCCCCGGTTTTTTGAACAATTACTTTTCCTATATTCTTGCACACTCAGTAACCCACTGCGTGTTAGTTGCTCTGTGGTGAAATGATTGAACAAAACAAATTTAATTGATTAAAAAAGAAAAGAAAATGATGACAACGGTGATAACGAATATGTTGAAGAAGGAGAAATAAATATATTAATTTCGGTCAATGTATTTTCTAATTTGATTTTAAAAGCATTAATCGAAATTCCCAGGATATTCTTTTTAGCTATAAATCATAAAGTTTTGTCTATCGCCCGGTTCACACTCCTCCTCGGTCTTTTCAACAGGAATATTAGTTTGCACCTTGTTTCATATTTAGGATTGGGTTTCTGGTTCCTTCTAAAATCTTCAACTCTATAATCCTAACGTCTCCGCCTGAACTCAGGAAAGGGAAAAAGTTTGGAATTACCGTGCATTTCCCACTCATAATCATCTTTGAAAATATCTGCCAATCTGGACGACAAGTAGTGAACAAAGAGCAATCTTAGAATTTCTGATTTTAGGAGGAGAGTGTGCTACAAACGTACACAGGATTCTCGTGAATATTTATGAAATGTCTACACTTGATGTAAGCACAATAAGGAGATATGTCAATAGAGTTAATTGTTAACTTAGAAAGAAAGGAGAAGCTGATCTTAATGGCAGGATCCAGAGTGGCAGACAAGCTGCTCCCGTGAATGGGGATAAGGTCAAACAGGCTGATGCTTTCATTACAGCCAACAGAATAATCTTTTTTACAAAATTCCACGAGAGCCTTCATGTTAGTGTAGGTTGCTACATAAAAACCTATACAAAATAACTCCTCAGAATATTGACAGACACCCTGAGGGAGCAGCGGGTGGTTGTCACTTAAGAGCTTTGGGTATTAGCGCAACACGGATAGCACGGGAGATGAAAACTAAGTGGATCATTATTAGCCAGAAAACAAAAGAAGATCAATGAAGTAGGCCCTACCCGACTAATTCAGAAAGAAGATATTTAAAATACGCTCCGCAAAGAAAGTGATGATCCCCGTGCTTTGGGATCAGAATGGAGTCATATACTGTTTGACTCTATACGTAATGGCATCACTGTTAATTCTGACATATGAGCACAAAAAAGCAAGGATTCTTCGGGTTAGGCCATATTTGAAGATGAATGATGCGCCCACAGTAACGTAAAGGGCAGACAATCAGGCCACACGGTTGGACAATCTTGTCTCATCCTTCCTACAGTCTTGACCGATTAACCTCAGGCTTTCATCTGTCTGGACCCGTGAAAGAAGCACTCAGTGGACTAGGAATCTCCAATGATGATGAAGTGGAAGAGTCAAGTCGTACATGCATGAGAAAGCAGTTAAGAGGTTTCTACGAAACGGACACACGTGCCATCACTCAAAAAGTGGCATACTCCAATTGCAAAGGAAGGAAACAATATTGAGGATTGGATTTAGATTTCTGAAACTTACGTGTTCATTTTCATTATTTTGACTAAATGTTTACTAGTACAAGACCCAGCAATTTCAGTTTTATTTTGGTGTTTATCAGAATAAATTCGGCGGCAGATCGTATACGAAAATATCATTTTTGTGGAACATGTCTTTATTCAATTAATATTTCACTTTCTTTCTGTCTAATTAATCCTCAAAACTCTTCGTAGAAAAAGTAAAGAATTATTTTCGCGATTCCTCTCTGTATATATATATATATGTTTCTCTCTCACTGATACTCAGTAATTTTCATGCCGTATTTTCTTGTGCATAATACGACTTGAGTATAATACGACCCCGTGTTTCTTAAGGTATAAACTGAATAAATTACATCCTTGAGTATATAATACATAGTACAGCCATCCCGATACATATATATATATATATATATATATATATATATATATATATATATATATATATATATATATATATATATATATATATATATATATATATATATATATATATTAGAACGTAAGTTTCTTTAGTTGAAAGTTTGGTAACTTTATCATTGATTTTCAGATTATCGGTAATTTGTTTATCCGAAGAGTTGATGGTGTCTACGTAATTATAGTTGTCGGTGTTTACCTTATTATAACTCTTAATTAAATTCTTTTTTTTTTTTTAGAAACGTTAGAATCTACATTATTTTCGTTTTCCTTAAATCTGAATATATATATATATATATATATATATATATATATATATATATATATATATATATATATCATTCGCAGACGGTACTGTTTCGCTGTATCACAGCTCCTCAGTGCGACTAGACAACCGAATTTCGAAACTGTTGAGATGTTGAGTATTTCCACGTAAGTATATGGTAATAACGAACAAACACAGTCGTAGGGAAAAATACTGGTATATTTAGAGAGTATTTACATCAGAGAGATTAGTAGTAGAACGAACGTAGGTTAGTAGTAACAATAAGTAATAGTAATAAGGTCCAACGGTATCTTCCGGTCGAGAACCGGAAGTGTAACTAATCACTACAGAAGTCTCGCACTACCCTGCTACTAGAACTACTGTTCTATTTATAATAATAGGATTAGTCTATTATGGTTGTGAAGGTGGGTGCGTCCCAACAGAAACCCAACCGATTTGGTGTCAGTCAGAGTTTCTACCACTGAGCCATCTTCACTCGACAGAACGAATCAGCCAAATCCAGTGTATTTTTTTTACAAACGTAAACAAACGCCAAGCAGCCATAGTGCTCCATTCATTTTACTGAAGATCTTCGCATTTACACAGGTGACCGTTGTTTTTAGAATTAACTTGTCGTTCAACAGTGCTCAATTGAAAATATATTTTCAAGAGCTAAATTATGTCATTCGCAGACAGCACTGTTTCGTTGTATCACAGCTCCTCAGTGCGACTAGACAACCGAATGCCTCATGCCTGGATCGAAACCCAACCGATTTGGTGTCAGTCAGAGATTCTACCAATGAGAAATCTTCACTCTTGGTTTACTTATATATCTTTGATTACTTATTTATTTATTTAAAGTTGTACCATATTATCCATTAAAATCTCAGTCACGTGCATATATATATATTCCTTTGAAATATTTAATTTTTCGCGATTTTAAAAAATAGAAATACACCGGATGTTTAGCCATTTCGTGTTTCATGTCCTAATTTCCGTTTCAAAACTTATTTTTGAATTTTCAGGAAAAGTTCCTTTGTTGTGACATTAACTTTCATCAAACGATAACAGATCTTGTATATTACCTTTATTAAATTTTTTAAAAAGTGCATTCTCATGGGGTTAATTGACAAGCATAACAACAGATGGTGCCCGGCTATTACGTAGCAAAAAATGTGGGTATGGTTAAAGTCCTGGAAGACAAGATTAGAACAAACAACCCTAACCAAGCCATCTTGTCTTTCTAATGCATTTTGCACCAAGAAAATCTCTGTAAATCTGCACTTAACCTGAAGCATGTGGTGGATCTAGTGGTGAGTGTAGTGAACACCATCAGGGAAAGAGAACTCAATCACAGACAATTCAAATCCATACAGGAGGATATAGCGGCTGAGCATGGGGATGTTTTCTACCACACCAATGTACAATGGCTCAGTCTTGGCAAATTGCTGAAGCGAGTATGGGACTTAGGAACAGAAATTCTTCTCTTTCTCGATATGAAAAGGATTGCTTGTGAGCTTGTGACAAAAATGAACTGCGTTAGCAGCTGTTTTTTTTTTGTAAAAGTTGAATGAGCTAAATGTGAAATTGCAGGGAAAGGAACTTTTGGCTCATGAAATGCATAAGCATGTCAAAATCTTTTCAAGCAAAATTATCTTTGTTTTCAAGACAAGCAAATGAGAGCAAGTTCTCCTATTTTTCACTTTTGGGAAAATAGAAAGTGTCTGCGAATCTGTGCTCAAAAATTAAGGATCATTTCAGAGTTTGAAAGACGGTTTGAGGATTTCAGAAAGATTGAGCTTAAATTCAACTTATTAACTTTTCCTTTTTCTCTGCTAATGTTGATGAATTACAGCTTAATAATAATAATAATAATAATAATAATAATATATATATATATATATATATATATATATATATATATATACATACACACACATATATATTTGTATATATATATATATATATATATATATATATATATATATGCAAAAAACATTATTTTTAGTGGATACCCATGTTTGAAATAGACGCTCCGTTCCTTTATTTAATTTTAGGCTGTGCGCAAACAGAGATAGACAGAGACTGTTTAAAATCAAATAAAAAATGAGGCGTCTACTTTAAACACGTGTATCCGCTAAAAATATTGTTTGAAGTAATAAAAATATCAAATTAAAAGTAAATAAATTTTTTACCAATCGAGGAATAAGTACAAGAATGAGGGCCGTCAAGGACAAATATTACTGGGAGCAAGAAAATACAAGAAGATGTGGAGTGCCATAATCGCCCGTCTCCTGAATGTACATGGCTCATAGAGAGATAGTGGCAGAGAGAGAGAGAGAGAGAGACAGACAGAGACAGAGACAGAGAATGAGAGGAAGACACAGAGTGTGTCGCACAGTGCTAAGAACCGTAAATATAATATCAGTGTGCCTAATATAGCGAAATGGTTAGCAAGATTGGCGAACTACTAGCGTATGAATGTGTGTGGGTGTAAATAAACACAATGTTAAAAATAACTACGCGATCGCAGCTTCCGATTAAATTTAAAGTGTAGAATACAATTTCCGGTAAAAGATACTTTAAATGCATTATATATTTTTACCCTAAAGGATCCTAGAGAATATATACATATATACATACATATACATATATATATATATATATATATATATATATATATATATATATATATATATATATATATATATATATATATATGTGTGTGTGTGTGTGTGTGTGCGCGCGTGCGTGTGTGTGTATGTATGTATTGTTTTGTCATTTTTGTTGTTTTTGTCGATTTGTACATATGCAGGTGTATTATACAATTGGCTGACTTCATGCGAAATTTACGCGAGGAGACGGATTTTATTAAGTAAGCATTGTATGATAATACATTTAATATATTTATAATAATAATAATGTTAAAATTGCTACTAGTTCTACTACTAATAATAAAAGAATGAATACATCATTTTGAATAACATTTTCATTGGCACTGATTAAATTCACTTGGTGAAAACAACAATTATTTTAAAGGACGTATTGTTGGATAGGGCAATTTGCAATTAATAACAACAGGAAAAGTGGTGAGAATTGGATAAATAACATTTATAAACACAGCTAATCTTTCGACTTCCATGTCGATTTGAACATGTAGAGCAGTAACAAGCAACTCGATGCCCGAGGAAAAAGATAGAACTTCATAGGTCTCAGAACGAGAAAGTTTGGCTCTGTATGGGCATCCTTTGATCAAATCTATGTGAGAGGACCATGTTTTATTTTATGTTATTAATTTTATTTTTTTTTTAGTGTGCGTTGTTGGATGCACCGACTTTGTCACCAGACTAAAAGAGGGAAACTCCAACAAAAAAAACCTACGACTACAAGACTTCACTAACAATTTCTCACGTAGCCGGGCCGCTTGTAAACCACTGCTTTAAAGGGGCGGGTTTGTAATGTGTTTAAAACACTCTCCATCTAGAATTTCTAAAGTGCAGTCCTAATAGCTATTCGTCTTGTCATTCGCCGATAGGGAGCGTTTGTAACAATACTGGCAATCCTCAATTATTCATTCGCGAAATTACCCGCCATATATATATATATATATATATATATATATATATATATATATATATATATATATATATATGTGTGTGTGTGTGTGTGTGTGTGTGTGTGTGTGTGTTTGTGTGTGTGTGTGTGTGTTTGTGTGTGTGTGTTTGTGTGTGTGTGAATGAAGAAATATAGTTTTAAGGTATGCTATATTTGTGGATTAAAGTGCTCAATGTCAGAGATAGATCGATGTAAATATAAAAGTGAACATTGAAGTCAACACTTAGAGGCGACAGACTGTTTCTTGCTAAACGCAATCGCCAGGCCGTTTTTTCTCGACTATTTATATATACGGGTTAGTAATGCATTGTGGGTAGTGTATTACAATGTGGGTAGTCTATTATAACGGTTATTTTAGTGAGAGTAGTTTGTTAATTTGTTTATTATTTACTTTATTTATTTGGATTAATTTATTTTATTTGTTTTTGCTTATTTATTTTTATTTTATTTATTTTTCAATTTTTAAATAACGTAATAAAAATTTGTTTTCGTCTCTGCATTTTGAGATTAGTTCAGACCGTTTATTTAGTACGTTATTTAGATCTGGGAAGGTAATTATAGCTATTTTTCCTCCAAGCAGAGTTTGCAGTTTTTGGATTGATTGTTGTAGGCTGATGTTCTCTTCCTTATTTTCCATGATATTTTTGGTGTGATTTGCTTTTTGTTTTTAATTTCCCAGATATACTTGGAAAGCATTGTGTTGTTTGCGTATTTACTATTTGTGAAAGATATTTTGTGTTCGTTGTTAAGGGACATTTCGTTCGAAAGACTGTCCCTATATACCGAGCCATGGTAAAATCAGCAGAAAACGAAGAAAAAATATACATAGGAGTAACTGAAGGACGCTGGAAACAAAGAAACTACACACAGAAAACATCTTTCACAAGTAGTAAATACGCGACCAGCACAATGCTTTGGCAAGAATTGATTGTTAAACTCTGGAAAAAAAGCAAAAGTTACAGGAAAATCTCAGACAACCTGACTATTCCATTTACTACCATTAGGTCATTCATTGCAAATTATAAAAAACTGAAAAATATTGAAAACAAAAGAAGAACAGATGCTCGACGGAAGATTTCTGCAAGATCTTCAAGGAAATTAATGCGTCAAATTAAACAAAATCCAATGATTACTCGTCAAGAGCTGCAGGATGATTTGCTTTCATTAGGAATCTGTGTCACTAAACGGACAATAAGTAATGAAATTCGTAGGAAATCTAAAGTCACGTTCTCCACGGAAAACTCCACTGCTATTGAAAAGACACATAAATGCCAAGTTGGGAAAGAGTATTATGGACAGACGAAACCAAAATTGAGTTGTTTCGATGTAATTCTAAAAATCATGTATGGAGGAAAGATGGCGATGCCTTCAAACAAAAGAACACAGTTCCAACAGTGAAATTTGGTGGTGGCAGCATCATGGTTTGGGGATATTTTTCTACAAAAGGTACTGGCAACATATCAATAATAGATAGTAGAATGAATGTCGCAACAAATTTAATTATTTCGTTTAAAAATCTTCATCTTACTCCTGATTAGATCTTCCAATAAGATAATGATGCTAAGCACACTGCAAAATCTACGAAGAAATGTCTTGCTGAAAATAATGTAAATATCCTGAAAAGGCCAAGTCAGTCCCCAGATTTAAACCCAATCGAGAATCTATGGCGTTATTTGAAAATTCAAATCCAAACAAGAGATTCAACAAACATCCTGGATCTGAAGAACATAAATGAAGAACAATGGAAAAAAAAAATTTGCAAATCATTAATAAGAAGAGGTTGGTGCCTGTACAAGTGAATAATGGCTATTCTACAAAGTATTAAATGAAGATTATGTATTCCTTTTTTTTATTGTACGAATACATTTTTCAGCCATTAAAATGGATAAATGGGATTTATTTCTATTAAATCAAAATGTTTCTGTTTTCTATGCATATTCAGTTATTATGCATCTGTGTACAATTAATTATATGAAAAGTATATTTATTTATTAGGTGTAAATACAATAAATTAAAAATTTGTAGGTGTACGAATATTTTGTTTCTCCCCACTGTATATATATCGATGATGTGTTAATTTTTTTCCTGATTGATTTATATATATATATATATATATATATATATATATATATATATATATATATATATATATATATATATATATATATTAAGCATTTCACCCCAACCAAGGCGTGAGTGCCACTTGCACGCAAGGGGTTACAGAGAGGGAGAGAAAGTGTAAGAGTAAATAGGGGTGTTTGAGGAAAGGATAAAGAGAAAGGCGAGATCAGAAGATGTCGATTGACATTATATTTGAATATTTGAAGATTATAGCTATCAGGGAGCAAATACGAGGAAGGGAGTTTCACATGTGGGAAGTGCGAGAGAAGAAACTGCTGAAGTAGAGGAGGCGGTTACATTTAACTGTTTCGACAGATGCCAACCAAGTAACACGCTTAAATTCATGCAGTTGCCATCCAGTAAGAGTAGCCCGTCAGAGTAGTTGTGCGTATGTGTGTGTGTGTGCACCCGCGCGTTTGTGTAAATTGCCGAGCTCAATTTTGTGCCCCTTTTGTTTCTTTCATTTCGCGCTAATGCCTTTGGAAAACTCATGGAACCCTCTTTCACAAGCTATGCATTAAATATCAAGGCAGACTGAGCAAAGTAAAGAACTTTTTGGCACCCTGTTCACCATTTTTCTGTTATCATTTCTTCTGAAAAGCGTGGCTGCTTCGACACAATCCTTCATCTGTGTAGGTAGTCATTCGATTCGGTTCTAAACGAAGCCAGGATTTCTACAGCTGATTTTATGGGCAGTTCGACAGTTGTATAACTGACGCAACACAATCTCTTTGTGTCTCTGTTTCTATTCATTTGACTCCAAGCTAAGAAGGCCTATTAAATATAGATATAACTGCGACACACACACACACACACACACACACACACACACACACACACACACACACACACACACACACACATATATATATTTATATATATGTATGAAGAAATATAGTTTTAAGGCGTGCTATATTTATGGGATAAAGTGCTCAATATCAGAGATAAAACGTATGTAAATATAAATATAAAAGTGAACATTGATGTCAACACCCAAAAGCGACAGGCTGTTTTATGTTAGGCTAGGATTACGTCTAGCATGAAACAGCCTGTAGCCTCTGAGTGTTGACTTCAATGTTCATTTATATATATATATATATATATATATATATATAGTAATGATACAATATGGTAATGCATATGGAATTTCCAGGAGGATATAGACCCAGGGAGACCTTTATATCAAAAGACAGAGCAAAATTAATATTAATTAAAGAATATAAAATACTTAAAATCCCATAGGTAATAGTTTTTATTTCATTATAGCTCTAAAAAGCAGCTCTAAATGTTCAAGACCTATAAACAAATATATATATATATATATATATATATATATATATATATATATATGTGTGTGTGTGTGTGTGTGTGTGTGTGTGAGTGTGTGTGTGTGTGTGTGTGTATAAGGATGTTTATTCATTCATACACTTACATAAATGAGCAACTCAACAAATCAAATATCGACTTCCAATCAGATGAGTTTCTTCTACCTGTTATTAATCTCCGAGTGCACCTGCCCGCGAGAAAGAACACGGAAATCGATAATACCATTTCTCTAACGAAACGTTCTTGTTATTTATTTGAACAATTAGGTTCCCGATTATTTACCAAAACCAAAGTTAGCTCTCAGTCTTCCTTTCTCCATCTACCAATCCATCTACATATTCTAATCTATCTATCTATCTATCTATCTATCTATCTATCTATCTATCTATCATTTCACTGGAATACTGTTTTATGAGATATACTAGTTACTCAATGTTTTACTGGATTTCCCATAAAAATGCTATTTTCATTGAACAAATACAGGAAGTACATATCTCCCCATCCCCACCTCCTCTCTCTCTCTCTGTCTCTCTGTCTCTCTCTCTCTCTCTCTCTCTCTCTCACGATATATAGACGTATGTGTACGTGTATTGTAATGTTTAACACACATCGTAACTTTAAATAAGTAACAATTAAACTTCTTGATTGCCCCGATTTCAAATAATGAGATAATAATTCATGGTAATAGGAAGTATTACTCAACACCATTGAGCAAGTTAATTTCGTATTAACCTCATAACAGCATAAGGAAAATCTTATTATTAAGTAGGGGATATAATAAATTGCGACAATTTATTCGGAAATTAAAATGAATTAAATAAAATATAAGACAGTCCTTCATGGTTAAATTTACGTAAATATGTTAGATCTATCTATCTATCTATCTATCTATCTATCTATCTATCTATCTATCTATCTATCTATCTATCAGTGGACATCTAGTTCAACACCGAGCTGCGACAATCTGTTTCATGCTTGAATACATGAAACATATTTATATATATTATTCAATAC